>RJWM01000090.1:0-311921 GCA_004363535.1 Dasyprocta punctata | reverse complement strand
TTTTTTTTTTTTTTTTTTTTTTTTTTTTTTTTTTTTTTTTGCGGCACCAGGGATTGAACTCACAGCCTTGCGCCTGCCAGGGCAGGCGCTTAAGCCACTGAGCCAAACTCCCGGCCCTGGTTTTTTGAGGCAGGGTCGCACTATGTAGCTCAGGCCGGCCCTGCGCCGCGTTGTAGCCCAAGCCGGCCTCGAACTCACAACGCTCCACCTACCTCAGCCTCCCTAGTGCTGGGATTAAAGGCATGCGCCACCACGCCCGGCTTTTATTGTGGATTTGATTCAACTAGCAATACTGTAATTCAGGTATATCAGCAACACCTAAAGGGCCAATGAGCCAGTTTGTGTTGATAGCCAATTATTATAGTAGATGTAGTAATCCAGTGGGAAACTTACTTTGTTTAGTTCCGAAATTTCACAGAAATGGTGAAGTTATAGGGATGGGAATACCTGTGCTGTTGAGGACAAACTGAAATAGAGGGTCAGATAAGCTGGGAAGTCCACAGGCCTGATACTAAATGGTCAATTTTCCCTCCCTGGCTCTCATATTAAATTATTTCTTAGTGGTAAGGGTTGAATCATACTTGTTATTTCAGTCTACATATGTATCACAGAGCTTCTCACAGAGAAGACACTCAGTGGGCATTAAAAAAAAAAAAAAGAAAAAGAAGAAAGAAAAAGAAAAAACACACTTTCTCTGTTCCCTTAAATCCTGAGAAGTTACTTCCCCTATGCCACAGACCTGGCTGTTAGGGGCCTGGAGATCTTCACATGACACCAATGCAGGAGATTTAAATGGTGCCCTCAGCAATGGCAAGGACAAGATTAATCCAAGTATCACAAAATCAGGTAGGTATTGTTGCTAACCGGCCTAGCATTCTTTTGCCAAATGCAGACAGAAATTGTGGGCTGGCAAAGTGCAGACCACGCTGGGTGCCGGCAGTGGGCACAGCCTGCTGTTAGCGGCTGCCCCCGGCCCCGAGCCCACTGGCTGTTCTCGCCGGTGACCTCTCCCTGGAGCTGCTGGTCTTGGGAGCTCTTTGGTGCTAACAGCTCCTAATGTTTATTGCTCTTTCTTTTGAAGCCACCTCTCTGTCCATATAACTTAGGATAAAAAATCCCAAGTATTTACAGGACTTTGAAGCCCATACTGTTCGAGAAATAAATCATGAGCAGGTTGACGGGAACACTAAAATAAGTCTTTATTTTAGCAGGGCCTGTGCTGTGGCAAGGAGTGGTCCGTATACAGGAGTGACCCCCCCAACCCCCCAAAGCCAAGAAGAGGCTGGGGAGGGCAGTTTCTATAGCAGCTGCAGGCCTGTGTCAGTGAGGGGGAGAGGCTGAGGCCAGGGAATCTTCTGGAAGGCTAGCTGTGAGAGTCGGGTGTGCAAATAAGGGGGCGGGATCCTTCCTTTCCTAATATGGGTGAGGGGACTGCTGTGTCTGCAGTGGCGGGTGTGTGTGTGTGTGTGTGTGTGTGTGTGTGGCACCGGCTGGCTGCACCCTGTGGGCCTGGGAAGTGGCAGCTCCATAGACAGGGAGGACACTGAAGCAAGTTAGCCCAGTTCACTGCGGGGAAAGGGGGCGAAAGGAGGTCCGGGGGGAGGCGCCGCAGCCATGAGCCAAGCCCAGACTCCACTCCCGCCGGGGCCTCAGGCTCTCCTCTGTCACGGTGCACCACACGGATTTTATCAGGATTATTTTGTTCTTTATCAAACAGTCAGTAAAGACAGATAAGTCATACATATTTGACCCAGTCACATTAGGATTGTGTGTGTGTGTGTGTGTGTGTGTGTGTGATAGAGAGAGACAGCCTGTTGCTAGCATTTGTTGAATTTGCTGTCAGTGAGCCTTTCCTTTCACAGTACTGAACTGTAAACCCCTTAGTTTCTCTTAGAGGACTCACTGAGCAGCAGGCAGGGGGTGTGCAGTGAGCTCGGGTCCTCTTTTTTTGAAACCACAATTGTATTTTTCATAGCTCTTTACGTGAGGCGCAGTGACCTGTGTAGAAGAAATATGGCGCCAGGGGTCTATGGAAGGAAGGAAGAGGAGCAGAGTGTTTTGCTGTTGGAAATTGAACTACGGTCCCCAGCCGGGACCCACGCGCACACCGGGAGCAGACGCGATGTCAGTCGCGTAGCCCACAAGGTATCTTCCTTTTGTCTGCCTTTGCATGCAAACTTTATCTTTTAATTGGATCTGAGCTATTAGAAATCCTTTCAAGTTGTGCTAAGGTTTAAGCTCTTTGGGTCTTTCCCTTTTTCCATTACTGTGGCCTCTATCAGCATACTGAATTTTAGGTGTTACGTGGCATAACCTATACATAGCAATGCAGAATTATGGTGATCTTTGCACCACCTCCATGAGTGAATTAGGCAGGCTTTCCCAAGACTCTGAGAAGCTCCTTAGTGCGCCATTTAATTTGGGTTGACCAGAGAAGGAAAGGTAGAGAAATCAGAACCTGTCCCACAAAGGATTCATGGAAATGAGAGACTGCTATGTGTTCAGTTCTTTATTTAAAAAAAATGCAAAATTCACAAAACCATTGCAATGTTTACATTAATGTGAACAATTTGTAAGATGTAGAGAGCTTAAACAAGTCATGAGGCTCAGCATATATTTATACAGAAATGTGCACTGACTTATCATTCCCATTTTTGTTATCATTATTATGTAATTCACGTGTGAGGAATCAGTCAGTTAGGATTAAGGAGTTTGAAGAATAATATAGAAGTAGAATTTTGTTACATTGGTGAAGAAGAAAACTCAGTGGAATACAAAGGGCTGGGAGAAGGTCTGGAGAGAGGAGGAGAACAGTGTTTGTCATATTAATGAAAAATGAGTATTTATTTTATATGAATCTCTATGATGATTGGTTTCATGAATGATTTAAAAATAGGCTACTGTACAGTGTAAATTAGAATGCTTAAGCAAATTCTTTCCTGTACACATTTCCAGAGACATGATAAGTTGTCTAAACTTCCTTTTTCATGCAGGGTAAATTTAGATATGAACAACCATGGCCAGAGCCATTGTTTATCATTTAGTTCAGCTGTTCCTGCAGTATAGACTAAGTTTTAAATTTTTCAAAACTATGTATTTACTAAATAGAGCAACATATCAATAGAGTTAATTAATACAAGTAAGAATAAAAGAACTAGACTCACAGTACTTTAGGGACAATGAGTGATTGAGGATATTATTAGGAGATGGTGTAAGAGATTTCATCTCTCTGATAATTAGAATGTCACTGATCACTAGATGCCATAATTATTAAAGTCTCCTGTTTGCAAAGAATCTTCAAAACTCATAAGACAAACTTGGTATAATATAGGACTGGAATTGAAATATCAAGGGTAATATTCTATCCTTTAATACAAGATTTTCAAGAAACAAGGATTCTCATTCAACAGAAATTCTCCATTTTGGGAAAGAGAATGAGAATATGAGTTAAAGCCAGGAATGGTACCTGTTATCTCAGCACTCTGGGAGGCTGAGACAGGACCTGGACGAAAAAGCAACTTAGGGAAACCTTGTCTCAAAAAAAAAAAAATTTGGGGTGGAGGTAGGTGCAAAGGTCCTGGGTTTAATTTCCAATACCACACACACACACACACACTCTCTCTCTCTCTCTCTCTCACACACTCACACACAGTAAGAATGCAATTTTATGAAGATAGCACCTAGAAGGAAGAAAAGTCCATGTACCTTAATACCTGGATAGGAAAGAAGGTGAATAAAGAAATGCCATGGATCTTCGCAGGACTGAAGGAGCCAGCAGCAGCCCTCTGTGCTTGGCCTCCCTGTGGGGCCCGGGACACAGGGCCAAAGGGGGCCAGGATTTCTGAACTTATGCAGAAAGAGGAGGAGACGTCAAAACAAAAAAGGAGACTTAAGCACTTGCAAAGCTGTAACAGAGCATTTTATAAGTTCCTGGCATTTTATTTGAAAAGAAGGGGGCAGGAGAGAATGAGGAGTGAGAGGAGGGGGAAAGGAAGAGGAGAGAATGAGGGGAAGAAGAAGGAAGAGGAGGAAGAAGTGATGAGAGGGGAGAAAGAGGAGAAGGGAGTGGGAGGGGAGGGCACAGCTGTTGGAGACCTTAGAGCAGGGAACAAAGGTCCCACTCAGTTTTCTCTGTGTCGACAAAGGTCTGGAGATCCATGAGTTGCACCAAACCCTGCTGTGTACTCTAGGGAGCCTAACGAAAATCTAATTAAATGATTTTATAATCAACAAAACACCTGTGTATTGATGAAAAAAGTCAATGGAGTGAAGAGACAACCCAGAGAATCTAAGAAAATATTTGCGAGCCAATCATCCAAGAAGGGATTCATGTCCTGAATATATAAGGAATTGAAAAAAAAAAACCTCAATAACAAATAAACATGTAACTTGATCAAAAGTGGGCAAATGATCTGAATTGAAAATACAAGACAGAAGACAGGCCAGTGGCAAAGTAAGTGAGAAAATACTGAGCATCACTGCTATGGCTGTGTCTAGATACCCCCCAGGGCCTCGCTGGGTCTCATGTGGGGCTTTCTAAGCGATGACTGGATCTAGAGTGTGATGCTAGGGTCAAAGTGTGTGACTACTAAATCAGACCACTGATTGGTTTGGCATAGTTCTGACTAAGATTAAGGGCGGGAGTGCTATACCAGCCATGGGGCAGGTAACCTGCATAAAATATAAGGACAGAAAGAAGGCTAATGTGCTCTTCCCACCTGCTTGCTGTGAACCACTTCTCCCCTGCGATGCCCCTCTGCCATGCCACCCAGGTTTGGGGCCAAGTATAAACTGAAGCCTCTACAATCTGTGAGCCAAATTAACCTTCCCTTCTTTAACATTGGGTGTTGGGTATTTTGTTTCAGCAATAAGAAAAGTAACTAAGACAATCACCTATCAGACTATTCTTATTCTAGTGACAAAATGTTGGCTAATTATTGTTATGGGTTTAAAACCAGCATAGGAAACCAAGCACCCAATTGTGAATTTAGAGGAGCCTTTAATAGCCGAGTCCAGTGGCTGAACTGCTTGAAGGATGGCAGAACTGTGCAGACTCCTTACAGCAAGCAGAATTTAAAGCGAAAAACCACATCCTGATTAGTACAGTCACCTATTACTCTTGGCTAAATCTAGAACAAGGAGTTCAATCTGTAACTGACTATGAACAATACAAAGAACTTGATTTAGCAAATAGATTATTGTTAACATATGTATGCTCTTTCAGGGGCAAACTAACCCCATTGTACTTTTTCTTAGTAACTTTCCACACCCTGGGGTGATCTAGGGGTTAGCTCTGTGGAATTTTCCTATGTGAACCATCACAATTATAACACATAAATGAGATACATTATGCTTGATGCTGGTCATGGATAACTGATACATGTGAAATTTTAAAGTTTGGTGAAGACAGTTGGATTTGCATTATGTTAGTAATTTTAACTGACTGGGTGATGGCACTGGTTGGATCTGATGGATGGGTTGGTGTTCTCTTTTCTGTGGATGCAGTCAGTCCCAGAGTCCATCTCTTGTATTTTCTTTCCAGATTTGTGATTGCGACAGGGAGGACATGGTCAGAACTTAATATAAGGTAATGGCTGAAGGGTCAAGACAAAGAAGAGAAAAATACTCTCCCAGAGACTTTGTATATGAAGCATTTCTCATTAATGTTCACTATTTTGTAACTATTTATTTAGCCAAGGGTGAAAGCTCCCTGTCCTGGACAGCACTTCAGAAATGTTTCAGCAGAGAAGTTGAGACTCGGGGAATAGTTTCCTAAGGAGAACTGCTGTCACGTGTTGACAGTGCCATTCAGGCAGAGTCTTAATCCTAGATGTATAATTTTGCTACCTGCTTTCTTATTTATGGGATGAGTATAAAGGTTAGAAAATTGGAAACAAGGTAGAGAAATGGGGCCAGGGATGAAGCCCAGGAACAGAGAGCCTGCCTGGCAAGTGCAGGGCCCTGAGTTCGATTTCCTATACAAAAACAAAAAAAAAGTAATATATGGAAATCAAATGTATTTTATGTTGAGGAAAAATAAATGGTTTAAAAAAAGTTGTTTGATAACTTGAAATCAGCATAGTTCTGTAGATTCTGTTACAAATAAATATTGAGAACTTAAAATTTGATTTTTGAGCCAACATCCTTGAACCCTGGCCCCCAAATACAAATAGTACATGACACAAATGAA
Source organism: Dasyprocta punctata (assembly GCA_004363535.1). Classification (NCBI taxonomy): domain Eukaryota; kingdom Metazoa; phylum Chordata; class Mammalia; order Rodentia; family Dasyproctidae; genus Dasyprocta; species Dasyprocta punctata. The sequence continues at coordinate 305,731 of RJWM01000090.1, read as the reverse complement.
GAGTGAGTTTTGATCTCTATGGCTGAGAAAACCCTCATGAAATGAGTGCTGAATTCTTAATGTTTGTCGGCTGGTGATGGGAAGGTGAATTGCATTTCAGGGTCATTTCTTGTGTGATTGTAATCAATTTCTTTCAAGGGGCCTTGTGATTTTAAGCTTCCAAATTAATTTGACTTTTATTAAAACATATAACAACCTTGAAAACTATACTCTAGAAGAGAATAAACAGATAGGAAAAGATAGCACCCCTTTTATGAAGTTTTGGCTGTGAAGACTTTAACCAGTCTTGTACACATCTTGCACACAAGAGATAGGCTGCCTCTGTGAGCCTCTTTCTCTGTCATTTAAACTCAGACTCCAGGCTTGTTGGAATCATGTGCCTTATTTGGCATCTTTGTCAAATGGTCCATGATTTATTATACTTCCTGGGGCTGAGCCTGCTGTACACAATGAGCAGGCCCCAGAAGGCTCTGGAAACTCTTCAGATCCTTAGCATTTTCTGGACAGTCAGATGTAGACATTAATACTATTTTGCAGGCCTTTTATATAGTGTCAAGCATTTCTCAATACATTTAATTTCATCAGACCCATCATCCAACATAGTTTCATGACTTGAATGAACAAGTAGAACTGAGAAGTTGTTGCTGAACCAGCCTTGACCAAAACTCCACTATGGAGTATAGGATACCAGGCAGCGAAGTTTGCTTTATTGTCATCCAAGATCTATTTCATCAATAACACAACACATTCTATTTAAAATAGTGCACTATAAGTCATGGAGCACTGAGGTTAAAAGGAAACGTAGTCAAAACAATTTGAGACCTGTCCTGTGGTCTCTACCAAGGGCTCAGAACTGTGACTCCACTTCCTATCAAGAGACATAGCAAAAATTCTCACAAAAGTAAGGTTTACTGCATTTTATTAAAATTCTCGCCTGTTTAAGCTTCTTTCTGGATGAATTCTTATTAGGGTAAAATGTAGGAAATGCTGGCAGTGTGTGTTTTAAAGTTTGACATGGTCAATGTACAACATCGTTTCCTGCAATTGTCTTATTATCTCACAGATCATGTTTAATGGTAGATTGTAGAACATGGTCTCTACATTCAGCATTCAGTCATGCAACCTACTGGGGTCAAATGCAAGAGTGAATTAAGATGGCTGTACTGAGTTTTGGAAGCTTGAAAGATGAATGCAATGACAGTCTGCCACTGAATCTGCTCATAGCAAAGTCTACGGAACTGTGCTTGGTTTTATCACTCCTACAGCCAGGAGACACGTGTCCCATGGGTCACATTTTGCTTCACCATTTGTTGAGTTAGCACAGCTCAAGAGTCAAACCTAAACTGATATAGCACGAGAGAGGCTACAAAGTTGGATAAGACTGTAGCTCAGATGGAAAAATTAAATCAGCACTCACCTCAACACAGCTCCTCTGGTAATGGATAAGAAGGCTCTGTGTAGACATCCACAGAGTGGGCAAAGTAAATGAGACTACTGACATAATTTATCAAGACAGAAAACACATTTCCAGGAATGAAATGTGTTGGGGGATGATGAGAAGCTATACAGAGAAGAGATGAATACTGCCTCTTTAGATACACTGTCATTAAAGTTTATTAGGAAGGATTAGGATTCTGTTATTTCTGACAAGTGTAAATGTCTGCATTAGCCAGGCCAATGCTGTTAAGGTTCCAAAATTCAATAAACTTTTGGGATCCAGGCTACTATCAGGTCACTGTTCTGCTGTTACCAGACAGGCCATTCAACTCATTCATGGTCAATAGTGTTTGCTATCAAATTGAATTTTTGACAGTGAAATAGGAGAATAGGTAATGAAGATATGTAAAAGGTGCATACCAGCTATTTGTTCATTTTTTATAAGCACTAATGCAAAAGGCTACAGGGTCAGATGTCATCAGAAAGCCCATTAACTTGCACATAGGACAAAGGCACAATCTTTTATTCTTTAGTCACATATCCAGCTAATGTTTTTATCCTATGGAAGAAGAGAAGTTGTCATGGCTGGCTGGGAATCCATGTAGTCATTCACCTTCTGCTTCTGCTTTGCTTCCAGGTCAGATTCCAGGATGTCTGGCAAGTGCGGTTCTTGGTTAGGGCACTACTTGCATTCACATCCTTATTCAACTGTACACAAATGTGGAGAAAAGTCATTAACTGTCACCACTTCCATATATATTTATGGAGTAAAAATAGACTAGCTATAATTAAAAATTCTGACCTGGAAATGTCATCACTGATCTTTAGCCATTATCACATGGATCATGTTGGGATGAATTTGTAAGTCTTTCTTTTTTGGCAGTAAAATAAACCATTGAAGGCCTTCTGACTGCTTACATTTCACCAATCTGGGAGGGTAGCTTTCTATAATTGCCATCTGTGAACACCTGCTTTGTACTTTTTGAAATTTCCCCCCTACATCATCTTCCATAACTACATCAAAAGTATACATGGGATCTTGGTCTTTTCAGAGCTTAATAGTTTCTCTAGGCTTTGGGTTTGGAAACTCAGGCATTATTTTAGAGTTGAAAAATATAGATATCTGTATGGCAGGTGTGCTGATTCTTTGACAATATAACGTCCTCACAATTTTGGTAGACTTTTTCAGCTATCTGCTCTTGGTCAGTTTCCTGAACAAATAATTAAGAATGTAATTGTTAGCTTTGAAGCCATATATTTTATCTTACAGTTTGTGTACTTTGATCATGCCCCGTCCTTCACTTCCTATTTCTACCACCAACAGAATAGAAGAAAAACTAGGGTTCCTTCACCCTGACACCTTCACCATCATCTTAGTATAATGATCTGCTGACCTACCTAATTGTTGCTGGTCCGCTGATTCATCTCTCCCAATCCATGGACTTGAACCTTTAATTCAAGCAATAACCTGCTTATGAGTTTTTCTTCCTGTCTTCTTTGATCTTTGAGCTTGTTCATTCAGTTTTCACAATCCTTGTAGTGATTTCTGATAATAAACAGACAGATCTATATTATGTATCCCAGTATGTGTGTAATTCTGTAGCTACACATTCACACATGTCTACCTGTATAAACCTCTCACTTGTGTTGACTCCCTGGCTACAGCTTTTCTAACAATTTCTGAAAACAAGTTTGTGCTGTCTCATCAGGTTTGTTGTCAGCCTGCCGTCAACCTTGTAGCATAGGACTCAAGTGGAAGGTCGTCGAGAAATCTCTCAGTCTCATTCTCCTGGGCCTGCTGCTTAAAAGCTGTGGACTGCTCTAGTTTCAGAGAGAAGCATTTGCTTCTCAGATCTGCAAGTCCCAGCTTCCTAGACTCAGTCTGTTGAAAGTGAAAGTGTTTTCCTTGGCCTCTTCTGTTGCTGTGCACACGAACTTCGGCCTCACAATGTTTGTCTCTCCTAGCACTTTGCTAAAAGTGGCAAGAGCGGGCAGCAAAATCAATAATCTAACTTTTCTTAGTATTTTTCCCAGTGTGACTGTACTCATTGACGTGTGATCTGCTTTTAAAAGACAGCAGAAGAAACTTTTACCAAAATTTACTGTAAGTATAATGTGTGTAGGCTACAAATAACTCAGATCAGAAAAGAACCCACGACATCAATTCCATTTAGCAAGTGCTCTGAGTTTAGGGCCTACTATTTGTGACCCCGTATTTCCCGCTACCACAATCTATGTTAGTTCAGAGGAGGTTTGCTGCGGAGGAAGAGTAACAGCAGCAGTGCACACAAATTAAGGGGCTCAAATAAGCCCTGTGATATTTGCCCTTATGTTCAATGTGTTCTGTGGTAAGTGGTCCAACACTAGCATGTTAGGCTTGGACTTGGGCATTTCAGTTCCATCTTTCTTGTTTTCTGTGTCAGGCTTCTCCCAAGACTATTTCATCCTCCAACATGACTACTGGCTCTATCTGTTGAATCACAAGCCGGCAAACACAAATGGAAAAACCAGTGTCAGGGGACAATTCCCTCCTTAAAGGCACTTGCAATCATGGACACGATTACTTCCTATTATGTGTTGGAGGAGTATTACTTTTGTATCTGGCTTAAGCGTCAGGTGTGGTATGATGTTATGAGCTAGGGAAAAACAAATCAAAACCCCAAACTACAGATGCCATAACCAGCAGTGACAATAGGCCAGGACACAGGACAGATACCACTGCTCCCATTTAGTAGGAGCTTTTGTGTGTCCTAACATGGACATCTGAAGGTTACAGAAACAAAAGATGCATTACCAGTTTATATTCAACTCTAGGGAGTTTATCTTTTTTTACAGGTGTTCCATGATTGATGTTTTATGAAAGCAAAGTTGTGATTGGCTTTCACTTTGGGGTGAGACTTAATTATTATTTTGTTGCTGTTTAAACTCATTTAGAGCTTACCAGAAACAAATAAACAGGACATTTGGGTTTCAGCATCACTGTGAAACTGTTGTGAGAAACAAAGGTATAAAGTGGTGTTTACATTTGATTTCCCATGGGAAACTCTGAACCAAACAAGGTAATGATTAGACCAAATCAGAACTTAATGCTAATGCTTCTTGTCAGGATGGAGTAATTTCAGTTTGGGCTATCTGAAGGCCACTGAGAATTCCTCCAACACATGGTTAAACAGCACTTTCTGAAAGGACGAGCTCACAAAATAGAATCAGCATTCTCAATGCCCCGTTGCATCAGTAAGTAAACACAAGCACAGGTTTACCACCATTTAAATGAAGAAGATTATTTAAGTGACCCTGAAGGACAAACCTAGGAATTGAGATCCAGATTCAACAGCTGGATGGGAAAGCGAGTAACCTCAGCCAGGTGAATGAGCACAGCCTTGTGTAGTCGAATTGTTTGTATGTCATAAATTGCCAGAATATAAAATATATCTTGAGTAGTTTCTTGTAACATGATGAATTTTACATCCCCAAACTTGAAAGATGTAATTCCTAAGATTAGGCAAATATAAAAATGGAAGTAAGCATAGGATATTTACATACTTCTCAAAATAAGACAAGGAGGCACTAATCCATGGGCATAGGGAGCAAATACAAATGCCTGGGGCTCTGAATTCTCACACTGAGTCAGGTACATGGCATGGAGGACCGACATGGTTTGTGAAGTCTAATTGAGATCCCTGGGTAAAGCTTGGATTTCTGGATACTTAGTGACAGTTTCCTTAAGTAATCCTCCTGGCAACACAAAGCAAAGCTACTTCCTTGATTTGGCTTTGGATTAGAGTACAAACAAAAAGCCTTGCATGCAAGGCACAAAAATCTATTGGGTGATAGTTTATCTTAAAGTGATTTCAACCCTGTAATGTCATTGGCTTCTTAGGAGAGGATAACATGTGTTTCTTTGGTAGGCATCTACCTTCTATCCAGACTTCAGAGAATTCTCTCTGATCAGAATTAGTAAAGATGAGGAAAAAAAAAGTCACAGGAGGAGCACTAAAAATAAAAATATCTGAAGCAAAATTAAATTTTACCAGGATCTGACATTTAAATGTCCTTAAAATTATTGACTAGAAAATACACTTACATAATGAACAATTTAATAATTCTTACATGAATTAAAACTATTCCAATATCTAAGTAAGAAAAAAAGAATATAAATGAAACTGGTTTTATTTGATACTAAGAGCCACACAAAAAGGTCTAGAAAGGAGGAATATAATACTTTAATTTGAAAACTCAATCATTTGTCAACTAATGACATGAACTGTTCAGGGATGGTTCAAAGGAAAACTTAGGCTCCTGAAAAATATGACAACAGGGAGATGGAGGGAGGGAGGAAGATAGGGAAAGAGAGAGAGAGACACAGAGAGAGAGAGAGAGAGAGAGAGAGACAGAGACAGAGAGAGAGAGAGAGAGGGAGAGACAGAGAGAGACAGAGAGAGAGAGAATGAGAATCATCATAGCAGTTAAAAAAGAAAAGAAAAGTCCTTTGCAAAAATAGCAATAATGCAAATAACTGACAGCTTAACGACTACTGTAGAAGTCAGAATAAAATAATGGAAGCAAGTCTTCAAGTTGTAAAAATAATATGGCATCAATTTAGAATTCTATACTCAATAAAATTTTTTTGTCTTGTAAAAGAAAATAAAACAAAGCAATTTCAGATAACATAAAGGAGACTACTTATTAGTATTAACAGATCTTACCAAGAGAATCTTCTAAATATTGCACTATAGGGAACAAGAAGATAATTACTTATGGAAAAGCCCAAGTGTAAAAGGAAATGGTGAGTGATTTGAATTACAAACACAGGGATATAGCTGACAAAATTTTGTCTCTATTAGTTACTTACCCATTGCTTTCTCCACACTGGAACAAAGTATCTGGCACCACAATTTAAAAGAAGAAACCTTCATTTTGGGCCAGGTTTCAATCTGTGGTTGGCTGGATAAAAGGCAAACAAACAAAGAAAGAAACAAGCAAAAATCATGGTGAAAGGACATGGTAAGGAAAAGCTACTCAAATCTTGCTAAGCAGGAAATAGAGAGGGAAGGGAGGAGATTAGAGTGTTCCAGGGAAAAGAATGTGCTGGAAACATAACCTCCTTCTAACCAGATTTTGCCTCTTAACACATTTAGCTACTGAACTCACCAATGTATGATTCCTCTGAGGAGTTTGGTACTCCTATGACTCAATCATCATCCAAAAACATGAACTATTTGGGGTACATTTTAGATACAAACCATAACATTCTACCCCAGGTCCCAAAAGATTCATGTCCACTTCTTTAGGAAAAATGTATTTAGTCCATCTCTAAGAGTTGCCGAAGTCTTAACAGTTCCAGCATTGCTATAAAGCCCATGTCCAAAGTTTTCTTTGAGACTCAATAAAAACTCTTAGCTGTGAGTCACTGTTAAAGAAAGTAAACTAATTCCATCACACAATGGCACAGCATGTATGTTCTCCTTCCAAAGAAAGAAGTAGAGCCTAGGAAAGAATAAGAGCAAAGCAAGACCGAAACCAGTTAGGGTAAGCATTAAACCCCTTTTCTGCCTGTCTAGTATCAAGAGCAGGTTGTGGGTACCAAGCTCCCAAGGATTTGGGTGTCCCCACCCCTATAGGACTGCCAGCTGTAGCCCTATTGGACTCTCTTGAAGTGGCTCTGCTTACTACCTGAGGCTCTTCTCAGTGGATAGTCTATATTCCTGACATTTCCAGCTTCCTGGGGTCTCCACTGCAGTTTCAACTTCATTTTCAGTTTCATATCCTTCCAGCTCTGGGAAGCGGTTTCTGGCCTCCCAAGACTTCTGACATCTAATGGAAGCCCCACTGACCCCACAGTTCTTATATTCTGCACGTCTATGAAACCAGCATTATCTGTATGATGCCAAAGCCTGCCACCCATTTGAGTAGTACCCGAGGCCTGTTGTATCATGACTGCAAAAGTTTCTGAATGCCTGAGCATTTTGAACCAAATCCCACAGTACAAATTCCTAACCAGGGAACAAAGGCTCTCTGCAATTACCTAAGATATTTTCAAACTACTTAGTCTATCTCTGAATATGAAATACCTGACTTCTTTTTAATGCTAATCTTTTCAGCAAGCATACTTTCAATGGCTCCACTCTTGCAGGCACTTCCTTTCTGATGAAATTTCAAGCTTTTCACATCTGCTATTTACTCCTAATTCTCATTAAAGATCTGGTTTAAAGCAGTCATTGGTATCTATGCCACAGCATAAACATTGGGATGCCTTGTAATTTCCTTCATAGATTAATTAGTCCACTACCCTCAATCTAGGTCTCCAGTAAAGTCTCATTATACATATGCAAAATCTGAAAATGTCCAAAGTCCGTAGCGTTTCTGATCTTAAACACTTCAGATAAGGGATGTGCACCTTCTATCAAGATCAAGGATTTTAAACTGCACGAATTACCTGATTTAAATATATCACAACTCCAAATGATCTCAAAGGGAGATTTGATAGATTAGAGTACCCTGTACTACTGCTGATTAATTTTATGATAAACTCTAAATTTACTTTATTTAGTTCAGTGATGCCTGGGCCAAATCTGCCTGATTTATAGATAAAGTAATATGGAAGGATTGTAGATAAAGTAACAAGCCCTTAGGCTGATTTTGTGATGAAGCAAGGGGAATGAGAAGAATGTGTGACTCACTGGGTTTGAGGTATTTATCACCCTGGCCTTTGTAGAGTTTCTCTACCTCTGCTGTAGATTAAAATGAATGATAAAATATATTGTCATGCTGTCTATAAAAACATTAGACTTTTCTGTCTCTCTGTGACTCTGTCTCTCTATGTTCATTTCTCTCCTCTCTCCTTCTCCCTCCCTTCTCCCCCCACTATACCTAGAATCACGTTAGGAATAGATTCAATTATATTTTCACTTATTTATAGTATATAATTAAAAATTTTAACCCATTATAAAGAAATTGTGACTTTTCAACTTTGTATAAAAGAATTCTTCCTAGAAACTAAAATCCCACATTTTCAATTACACCACATTTCATCCTCACTGAAGACTATACTGAACAATTTTTCTCTTAGAAATGTACTGTTATGTGCTGTTTCCAGTGGTCAAGTGTCTGTGTCTTTAGATGCTGGCATCAAAAGTGTATATTTCAGACTTTTAGCTACAGAGAGTTTAGGGCATATATATTGAAAACTATTTTGGTTGCAGCTGTGAAATTTTGTAATAAGAAACTATGATGATTTAATATAATTAAATCCATTCTCTAATGATAGGATCAATAAGTGAAAAAAATGAAATCATAAGAATATGCTATAACTCCTAGCTCTCTCTGGGTATGGGTGTATTATGCAATTAAACATAGCCATGGATGGATGATTTTAAATTTTTCATTATTATCTAAGCACTGTAGTTGTCTATGCCATAGTTAAATGCATATTTCAACATAAAGCAATCATTAAAATATAGTATATTTATATTCCAACAAAGGACTTTTTAAAAGTTAAAACAAACCCAATTTAAGTAGACAGTATGAGTTTACATTGTAGAAGTTAAATGATAGAATTACATGCCCCATGTATTAGGAAATGCAGGTTACAGCTTCCTAGGTATTCCAGTGTAGGTTACTAATGAAGCAATTTGCTCTGCGTCTAGTTCCATTTCACTTGCTGTCATCAGCGATTAAAGAATGCCTTGGAAGGGTCAGACTGGATTAGTGCCCTGTCTTGCCTGAGATCCCCATTTAAAGGAAAAGAATTTTTATTTCTGCTCTTGGTGATGTCACAGGTGAAAGCCATTCAGCAGGAGTATTTACAAAATGTTTTCATGAGGCAGCTATCATTGAAAAAGACAAATGGGGATCATCCCCTGCTGAGACAATCTATTTATAAGAGTCAGAAACTTAGTTAATGCATGACAAGATATACCTCAAAGCAAACTCCAGAGGAGAAGAAAGCAAATCGGGCAAACAAACAGAATACGGCATTAATAAGACTCAAGTAAACCTGGAGGCTTGAAGTGCTTTAATACTTAGGGAAAAGAGTTGTGTCCATTCATATTTCCTTCAGAGCTTCTTAATCGAGGGCAGATATTCACTGCCTACTGACTTTACTAGGATAGTTCTTCTTATTTAAGATAAAGGTGATGACCAGAATCACAAATACTTCTTTTTCTTCTTCCCCTTCTCCATTTACTTCCTTTTAAAAATAATGAAAAATAGAACGTGACACCCACTCTGTAAAATTCAACATTACAGAAACTTTGTTGTTTTAAACAAAAGGACTATTTAGTCATGTGCTTAATTTACATCTTCTCTAAAATGAATTTAATATTTTGTATGTACTGTATAATCTCATTAACAGAGTAATAGTGTACTTATTATGTATTTTGAAACATTAAACAAAAATATGGAAAATTATATTACTCACCCATAGGAAATCAAAAACCATGTAAAAAATTCATATCTCAATGTTCCTAAAATAGAATTCCTACTCATATACAGAACCATGTATTTGTATAATGAAATTGGCACCATGGTTAACAGCCTAAGGAAGCAGTGGCAATGCTGACCCTCCCACCTGATGGGGAGCAGTCTGCAGAGGTGGCAGACTTTCAGGAAAGTCTCAGGGCAGCAGGACATTCCACTGGATTACCAGCCCCGTCCCATACTTTTCTATTGTAAGTTTGTAATTTGCATTTTGGGAACTGACTGTGAGTATTAGTAGCTGGGCCTGGAGGATAGAGAAAGTAATATTTGTGTTTGCCTATTTGGTATGAAGAGTAGCAAGGTGTGTGTACATGTGCAAAAGTGTGAATCTGAGATTTTCACCTACATAATGCTCCATGTAATAAGTTTTGCATATGTTTCCTTGGGCTCCCATCTCTCACACTCATCGGAATGTAACACTTGACAATTGGTTTGCCAGTTTCCAATTGTTGTGACATTTGCTAACAGATTACATATTGACCAGCAGAGGAACTGTATGCAAGAACAAAGCAAAAATTTCTAATGAAATGTTGCAATTTCAAAACAGAGAACTTTACAGTACAATCTTTGGATTTCAGAAAGATTTAACATTGGCCTCATATATGCCACAGAAAAACAAACTGGTCCTGCTGATGTCAACACTGCACCATAATGGAAAAACTGACAGGGAAACTTGGGTAAAACTGAAGCCCAAGATGGTAATTTTTTACAACAAAACCAAAGGCAGAGTAGATGGTATTGATGAGTTATACAGCAACTATGATGTCACTCAAAACAAAGCATTGGCCAATGGTTGTGTTTTACTTGATTCTAAACATGTGTGGCATAAATAGTTTGATAGTTTACAAAGAAAATAACAAGTGCAAAGTATCATGGAAAATTTTTCTCACTGGATTGGGACTAGAACTTATAAAAGATTGTTTACAATGGAAGAACAAAATGCTTTTGCCCAGGGAACTTTGCAAAAAACTTGTGGAGTACACTGGTGAGCTGACAGGTGAACAGACAGACACTGTTCATGATATCAGAATGTTCCATGTATGTGATAGCATGTATCTTTTGCTTTCCTTTGCTTTTTGGTAGGGCAGAGTTGACATCATTTTGGTTTTCCTGTTGTCATTGTAGGTCTTTGTGATGCTGCACCTGCCTGATTGCTTGTCAGGAATTTCTATGGTAGACTTTTGTTTATATTCACATTCCAGTTCAAATAGGTTTTATTTCCAATGTTATCTTTTAGGTTTTGCAAACAAGTAAACAGATGACGTGAAAATGTTGAAGTCTATTCTGAACACTCACTATATATTTCATATTTTATTTTATTAATATCTTATTTTCCTGCTAATTACATGTTGCACAATAGAGTAAGGAGCTTCAGATGAAAGGGAAAGACAAGAGCAGAGACAGGGATGGCCTCCCACAAAGGAAAGGGAAGAGAAGCCACGTGTCCATGTAAGCCGGGCACTGCATGGAGCATGCGGTTGTCGTGTGAATACTGCATTGTGCGTGACAGTTGAAGCAAAGATTATTTTGGTTATAGAGTTCTGTTGGCATTTTCATTGCATTTCATATAAGAATTTATTTCTGTTGTCATTTTCTAGACTTTCTACACCAAAAAAAATCATTGAAAATTCTGTTGTTTTTTTTATAAACACTCAGTAAATATTAAAAATTCAATACTTCATTTTTTGACATTTTTCCAGTTTAAGTACACATTGTTTAACATAATAGAATTCATATTAATTAGAATTAATTATTCATCAGTAGAAATCCTCTAAAGAATAAACGTTGGGTATTGTAAACCTACCACATTGCTCTTTTAACACAAAATTGGCATCATGCCCTGGAAGGGACGACACAAGTGATGTGACTGAGACAAATCATGGTCAGTAACATAATAAATAGTAATGATACTTATTGAACCCTCTACATTAATGATCTCATTTAGTTTTAGAGAACTGTGTATGGTACTTCCTGTTGATTTTACCAGTTCGCTCATAGAGAGCAGGGTTCAGAGTAATTTCAATTCTAGCAATGGATTCTCTTTCCTGAAGCTCATACTTTTAGCCATGTGTCAAATATGGACAGCGAATACAACCATAAGTCTCACCTTTTAAGAGCTAACATTGGCCGATGACTTCTAATCTATAAGGCAGAGTTCCAAACCATTTCACATTCTTGGCAGAGCGGCAGGAGCCCCTAATCAAGGACTTGGATTTGCAACCTCAGAAAGGAAGCAAGTGGACCATTTGATTTTCAGGAACAGGTGCACAAATAAGAGTTAAAATCAGTAATTTCAGTTTTGAAAATTAAGAACAAATGCTTAGCGATCTATTGTTCATTTCTCTGTTGAAGACCATGATGTTATAGCTCATGTTGTAAACCTTCAGCAAATGAAAGGCTCTTTACTATGCCCATGAATAGAAACATAGAAATATTTCTTTCCCTAAAACATTGAGAAAGACCCTGGAAATAGGCTGGGAATATAGCTCAGTGGCATAAGTGCCTGCCTGGCAAGTGCAAGCTCCTGAGTTTGATTTCTGGTACAAAAATAAATAAATAAATAATAAAATAAAATAAAATAAAAACAGACCCTGGTAATAGATTCAGTTCATTGTTAAAATTGGATATTTCTCAAAGAAATATTCTTGTCTTAGAAATTAATAAGTACTCATAAAATAGAAAATAATACGGATATTTAACTTAGGAACTAGCAACAATTCAAGATCTGGTCAATCAGAATGGTTGCTGTCTGTAAGCAGTGTGTTTGAATGTATATATTGGACAAATTTTCTAACAATTGGAGAGTTGTAGGTCTATGAACTTATTTCTGTCCTCTCCTCTGCTCCCACCAGTCTCATACCTTAATCTCTAAGCCAGTGTGACTACAATTAGAGACAGGGCCACCAAGGCAGTAACAAAGGCAGGGAGCTCATGGGCTGGGATTCTAATATGAAAGGATTATTGCCCTTACATGACCAAGGAAGACACCAAAATGGCCTCATACAAAGGGGATACTGTGGGAAGTCAAAAGGGCACCTGAGTCTCAGGAAAGAGGCCTTTCTCATGTGATCATTTCCTCTTGATCTTGATCTTCTAGCTTCCAGAACTATGAGAAAACAAAATCCTTTGACTGAAGCCAACAAGTTTGTGGTATAATGTTAAGGAAGCTTTAGTAAATGAGTACAGTAGCAGTAATTATTTAAGCGTAAACATATCTGTTTCATTTTAAAATCAAAATACCACATGAAAAGTGTTGGTAGAGTGAAAGTCTTTTGGGACAATAAGATAACAACTTTAAAAAACAGTCGACAATTCTCAGAGTCCATTAATTTATTGATTCTTACTTTGAGGGTAAGAAATGAGAGTTGGAATTTAATAAATAATATAAAAAATAAAACAGCAAAATATTTTACTTATAAATATAAAAGTACGTGACAGAAAAGTGGTATATATATATATATATATATATATATATATATATATATATATATGCCATATATATTTTTCTCTGATGACTTTGGAGCAGTGATATAATTGTTGGCTAAATCAACACCATGTGTTTTTACTGTTAAGGCTTGGGGAATATTTGTCATTAAATCTTGTTGGTATCCTATGATTATATAGACCTCTTTTAAAATACAGCTTCTGTAGAGTCATTATTAGAGCTTTTCCCCCAATTTTACTTAATTATCTAGTATAAAATAATCAAACATTCCCAAAAATCTTTCCTCAAAATATATCTCAACTTGTGAGACTTTCAGATCATTTCTTTATTTTCCCTTAAAACTATTGCTCTGTGTTTTAACCCTGTGTTCTCTGACTGTCCCTGGCTGACATTTCTGAATATTCCTTCACACTCTTGTGATGATCTCCTCTTCTCTCCTAGGCAAAATCTTCTGTTCCTGTGAATTCTATGTCTGCTCTCTTCCTTTTTTGATTACCCATTTTTTTTTTGTGTGTGTGTCCTCTTACAGTGGTTTCTTGAGAAAGGAAATATGAAAGACAACTTTTTGAGACATTTCATACCTAAACACATCTTTATTACTAAACACTTTCGTTAGGTTGGTAATTTCTTTGCACATGGCTACCAAAACTTAGAGGAAGCTATTGTTTGAAGCAAGCTCTTCTGCTGCTGAAACCAAAACAAAATGGAGTCACTGGTGCTAACTGCCACACACTCAACCTGAAGCCATATCTGAAGCATGGGCAAATCCCCAAACAGACTGCTGCTTCCTGGAAAGATTCCAGTCTACCCCAGTCAGTATAATCAGGAAGTCCTCTCTACTTTTACTCTTTAAAGAAAAACGACTGCATATTAACCAGTCAACTATTTTCCCGTTGCTTTTTCTCTTCTTTGGTTTTATGAACTGCACCGTCCTGTCACCGGCCAACAGGAGCTCTCATGCGGTCTGCAGAATGAAACTTCTTCATTTGGTGAGTCATGGCTATAGCCCTGTCAGATCTTTAACTATATTTAATGTGGCTTTGCCTTTTGAGAAGTCTAAAAATTTTCCTTGGAAGTTGCTTATATTCATAGTTAGAAGGCATTTCTCTGTATTTTCCATAGATTTTTTTGACCTTTTATTTTTTATTTTTTTAATTTTTATTTTAAACAGAAGAAAAGTAAGAAATTAAAGTAAAACAATTTCACAACAAGCCAATAGGAGAGTAACAATAATCAGCACACTGCATATCATTATATTCACAGCAGTTGTTTAGGGTATAAGATATAGACATGAGACATTATCCAAAATGTTATTAGCATAAAACTTTCACCTCAGTGAATCAAGAGAAATTAGTTACATGAATGCCTTATTTTTGTTATGTTGACTCTATTATTTTCAAAAAAACATTTTGCATTAAAAATGAAATCTGAAAATGACCCTGTGAAAACTACTTTTCACTCAAAATTCTTTTTCTTTAGCTATCTTGATTAATTTTTTATATACATAGATTTTCTTTCAGTTTGTCACACAAGTGCAGCAATGCGATTTTTCATAGGTATTGTACCTGCAAAGGCATCCTGAAATTTGATTTTGTTGTTGTTTTTGTTTGTTTGCTTGCATGTAACTGACTCATTTCTTTGGTGACTTGGAAATAGTCTTTGTCCCCAAGATTCGGCAAATTCACAATGAAAAGACATTGTCCTAGTCGTAATTTTGGAGCACTATGCATTTTCATGTGTATAGATGTCTTTAGTAGCATATCTCAAATTTTTTTCCTTTTAAGTCCTACTCTTTATCTTTTGCTCACCTTTGTTTTCTCACTTCTTGTTTTGAACTCTTATCAATTAGATATTGCACTTGATTAACTTTTGATTAAGTTTTTCTCCTCTTTATCTTACCATTGTGGAAATTGTCTCATTTTTCTTAATTAAATATGCCAGTTATTTTTAAAATGCAGCCAACACATATTTAGCTTTTGGAATTTTAACCTCCAAATAGTCTTTTATAGCATACTATTTTTGCTCTATGTCTGTAATATGCGGTCTTCCTTTCTGAAGGTAATGATTCTAAAATTTTGAGAATATTTTTGACTCCATTTTTTTCTCTCAACTGTCTCCTTTGTTTCCTTGTTTTGTTTTGCTTTGTTTTTGTCTGTCATCCAAAATATTGGAGAATTTTTTAAATTTACTTTTCTATTAGTATATATTGGCAGTACGTGATGATTAGGTATCTTGTAGGGCTTGCTTCGTATCCGTAACACACGACAACTCTGTTTTCATCCCTTTCCTTCCTGTCCCTCCCCACTCCCTGGATCTCTTGATTCACTGTCCTTTTTGTTTGAATCTGTCTCTGTCTAGTTAGAGGCGTTCTTTAATTGTCTATTAATAATTATTTGTGTGATTGCAATTAAGGTTAAGCATTGGTATTTTATTATAATTCATAACAGTGATGTCTTCCTCTCTTCAGTGATCAGATTAAACCAAGTTTTTAATGCTGTCAGCTGATATCTCTATGTCACATTTATTAGGTATATTCGTTTCTCCAAAGTAGAATTTAAATCTGTTGCCAGCAGTTAAGCATTTACTTTGACTGCTGGTTAAGTTTCCATAATGACAACATGAAAATGCACGATCTTTCTAGAGGCAGAACTTGGTTTTTCCTCAGGAAACAGATTCACTATATCCAGGCAGTACGGGGCAGGTGAGTGTTCCCACTCCTCAAAAGCCTCTTGTTCCTGCCTTGCAGAAAAAAGGAGAACAAGAGTGTAGAGTAAGCAGCTGTTCACGAAACTGTGGCATTCAAGTTGCACACACTTTGTATTCCTGTCCCGGTGTGAACGCTGGATAGCACGGCAGCACCAGCTGCAAAGGAAACTGCGAGCAGCACTGCTGAGCAGAGTGACCATGTGCACAGGTGACACTGATCCTGCGGATCTCCTATTGCTAACAGGAAGAAAAAAAGAAAAGATACTGACTAAAAACTAGCAGTGATGCCCACAGGAGACAAACGCTGGAGTTCTGATTAGAGTGCACAGTTCAGCACATAAATAGTCAGATACTTTTGCTCGTTGGTACACAGGTACCATGCCTCTGACTTGGTCAGGCCTGATGTCTAAGTTAAGAATACAACGCGAGCACAAGGCCGGCCTGAGCTACATAGTGCGACCCTGCCTCAAAAAAACCCGGGCCGGGAGTTTGGCTCAGTGCCTTAAGCGCCTGCCCTGGCAGGCGCGAGGTTGTGACTTCAATCTCCGGTGCCGCAAAAAAAAAAAAAAAAAAAAAAAAAAAAGAATTCATCTGTTTGTTTGTCTGTTTGCTTTTTAGTTGGGTTGCAAATTTGATTTCAAGGTAACAGTTTCTGTCGCATAATGTGCAGGGCAGTTGCCTGGCTCAATAGTTGAGAAAGAGATACAATATCCTCATTCTTTTCTTTATGGATTTTAAATATGGCTTTCTCTTTCCTTTACTATGAGAAACTTCACTTCAGAGCAACCTGGTGTTTCTAATTCTTGCCCCAAACTGGGGTTCTATGAAGTGAACAAGCTGTCTTATTTGTTGTTGTTGATGTTTTTTATTTCATTAGAAGTTTCTGGCCAACACCTAGTTACGGATGAGATGTAGCTTTCTGTACCTCACTAGGTGATTTGTTTTTTAGCAGTTCCTTTGTTCATCTTTTCTTTGCCCTTGCAGGTATGTCTTTCTAAAAGATTCATCTTTTTCCTATTTTTATCAGAGATTTTAATATTTGACAGAGCAGGGTTTTGTCACCTATCTTTGCAGCAGGTAGAGATAATAGAATACTGCAAAGTACAAAACAGATTCTTCTCTAGCCTGCTTTCCCGTAAAGCAGACAAGGGATAAAAAAAGAAATTGAGACCTAAGGAAAATATATTCATTTCTGTATGACAAATATATTGTATTTTTGACCTGAAACATTTTCCTTTTATATTCGTGTGTCTGTGTAATTTTGTTGCAAAACTATGTGAACAGGAAAAACGGTAAATGAGTTGACCTGCTGATCTAACCACAGCAGAAGGACTAAAACTTTAGCTCTCACAAGCTGAAATCCTCTCACAGCAGCTTTGCTGCTGCTGTGGTGAGCCAGGCCAAGGACACCGAGGATGGGGGCTCCGTGGCTCAACACAAGAGCCTCAGGGATGCACGCGGTGGGACCATGGTTAGTAGGCTTATGGAGATCACATTAAAAGGTAAAATATCTAGTGGAGCCCATACTAAACTTAAAAGGCCGTGGTAAAATATCTGAGGAATAGGATCAAAGGTCTAGCAGTAGCTTGAGATTAATCTGTATCTTAGATCCATAGTAAGAATCTGAAGGTAAGGCAATCTGCTGACTTCAATGTGGATGTTACCTTTAATTGTGATCACTAACTTGACTCGATTAAGAAATGCTTGGAAGATTAGTAAAGCACATGGTCATTTCTGTCTGTCGTATATTCCCAGGGAGTTAGGTCTGCATCCTGAGTGTGGAAGACCTGCTCTGGTTGTGGATGGCACCATTTCTGAGGTTTGCAGCCTGCATGGAATGAAAAGGGAAGAAGGAAGAAGTTGGATTGCATCTGAAAAACTCCATTCTCCCTGAGCAGGTGCATGTTTTACTTCTGCCTTGACCTGTGGACATCAAACTTCAGTTTCTTCACCCTTTCAACTCAGACTCACACTAGCTACTCTGTAGTCAGCTTCTCAGACTCAAGCTATATCTTTGATCCTTTTTTGACTGAGCAGACTTCCATCCTCTTGAATCCACTTGCTCTACAGTTTGTGGATGGCCATCATGGACTATTCCTTATCTGCCTATTGTCTTAGTTACTTTTCTCTTGTTGATGAGACAAAATACCTGACACCCAACATGAAGGAAGGAATGGTTTATTTCTTACAGTTCTTGGGGGTTTCAGTCCATAGTCAGCTGGCTGCAAGGCAGTGTGGTGAGGCGGGGCAGCCATTCACGGGGACCATAAAACACCAAAGGGTGAACCTGGCAAGACAGAGAGAGAGACACGCCTTCCTCCGGCCCTTACACTGTATGTCGGCTCCAACCCTGGGTGGGTGCAACACTCACACCACCAATCCCAGCACCAGACAGCAAATCAGTCATGAATGCCAGCCAGACTCAGCCATGTCCATGATTACATGAGGCTTGAGGCAGAGCCATAGGAACATAAACCATAGCACCTATCTAGTAAATCTCCTTCATAACTCTGTGTGTGTGTGTGTGTGTGTGTGTGTATTATTCATTCTGTTTCTCTAAAGAACCCTAAGTAATACAATGGACTAGAAACAAATGCTATGAATATAGGGCTCGAAAAATTTGAAAGAAGGGAACAATTTTCATTTCCAATGGGAATAAAAGATAAGGTACATTTTGTACAGAATGAACTTGGGTGCTTGCTGATGGGCCCAAAGAGATGAGGGGAATCATTTCAAAGGTGCTTTCAGCAATGATAGAATATAGATATTAGACATAAGAGAGATAACCAGGTAATACTCAGTAACTAATAACTAACACAACTGCTCATTTAGGGGCCAGTAGAAAGATCTAATTTGATCTGAAATCATTAAGTGCTCATGTTATACTGCTTAAAGATAAGGTTGGTGTCAAATGTTAGAAGGCTTAGTTTATAGATGATATTCTAAGGATGCAGTGGTAAAAATGAAAGGATGACTGAGAGTTGAAATCCAAGTTGGTAGGGCCTCTGGAGCAGTAAGAAGCACCCCAAACTGGAACTGTCTCAGTCCTCACATGCTAAATAATTTTCAAAGCAACTAAAAGTTTTGTGAAAAAAACAGTTAGACATCTAGGGGTAAAGAAGAGATTTACTCTACTATGTCTTTAAGAAGAATGAAACAGATATCATATTTAACTCCTTTTCCCACCGTACATATCAAACTGGTCATCAAATCTGTTTCTCTCAGATTTTCCTAATGACGACTAACCCTTCATCTTTATTTCTTTAGCCACTTTCTTAGTGAAGACTTTCATCAGCTTCCTGCGTGTTATTTCAAATGACTTCTTTCTCAGCTCGGCATTTCTAATTCACCCTCACTGCAGTAAGAGAGCTATCTGTCTGAAGCCTAAATATAGCTGTGAAGTTATTTCACACTAAACATATGTTAGTGGCTTACTGCACAATAAATCTAAATTCTGCAGCTTGTCTTGTGATACATCTCATAACTTTCCATATTTACCTTTGGAAACCTCCTCTATCAACTCTAGTCCTATAATGGCTTTACAGTCCATCCATTGCCATTGCTCTTGGAAAACATCACACCTTTTTATCTTCTTGCCCCTCTGTTTTAAACCTTTGGCATCACTTTTCCATTCTAGAATAAAAATGCATAATTTCTTCCCAAGAAGGGGATGTGGGACCAATGGAAGGGCAGCAGTTTTTTTTATTCTCAGCACCTCCCAGTGAGAAGGAATACTTGTCTTGCTTATTGAATGCATTGATTGAATTTTTTTATGTTAGTGGGTTTCCTTTTATTTTTTGTTGCTAAATAAACTTTTGGAAAGGTAAAAATGGTTCCAAACTCTAAGAAAATGCATTTCAAATGTGTCAACTTTTCCATAAAGAGAGGTTCTTACACTTAAAACTCTAAACTATTTTTTTTAATTATACACATTTGAAATAAATTCTTGGCTAAAATATGCCATCTGTGAGACTTAGGAGAGAGTATCTCTCAGCATCTAAATTCCCTGCACCCCAGTCAGAATGTGAATTTGGATGAAGTAAAGTTACTTGAATAGATAAACCCAAAGTAAAAAGAGTAATATCAAAGTCACTGAATTACTCAGTAATTTGAGGGTAAGAGAATACCGCTGCAGCAGAGGTATGTGACAAGCACTGGCAGATTGTTATGCAGAGTGACCTTTAAACCAACATTCATGTTAAAATGCACGTAATATACCCTCTATGGCATGTAGTGTGTAAAGGAAGCACCTCAGTAAAGAGATACAAGCAAAGGTTCTCTACAGGCAAGATTTTCATCCAAATTACTTGGGTGGGCAGCCTCAGTTTTATTTTCAGAGTCTACTGCTTTCACTTTGCCTGAGATGTCATAGCTGAGCCCTAAGAGAGTAGAAATACAATAGTCCTTGAGTCACTATGGTGGCTGTAAAAACTGGGGACCCCAAAAGCCAAACCTGAGCCCTGGGACAAAGAGAACTAGCCTGTCTTGCTAGGTCCCACTTCCAGGTGTGGTCCCCACGAACTGTGTCCTTACTTCTCTCTCCTAGTGTCTTTGGGGACAGAACTGCTGAAGGCCTCTCCCAGGAGAATGTGTTCCTTAGATGTGGTTTGCCTGAGGCAGTCCCTAGGGGTCACAGGATATGGGTGACTGAGGCAGAACTGGGGACCCCCAGAACCATCTGACTGCAAGGAAGCCTCACTGCTGACATCTTGGCTGACACTTTGGACCCTGTTAAAGGTAAATATTTTAAAACTGAATTCCAATGATATTCACTGAAGTGACCACACAGCCACGCTCTGCGTCTCGCTCCTAGTACTGTATTTGACCTTGAAGGATTTGAATAGCTACAAAGTTTGACCATTATAATTGATAATCAATAAATGAAAATAGAAATGGTGAGGTGACTAAAGGACCATCCTTGCATTTTCTACATGACTGAATTCTAGTTCCCACTGGTTTGCTTTCTAGTTACATGAGTGGAGGAACAGTAGATGCATTGACTTTTAAAGCCATGGATGCAATAGAGGTGTCGTACTTTCCAGGCATAATAGAAATGAAATCCAGTTGTCTTAGGTTAACTGATGAACTGGGTGCCAGGAATCCCTCAGGAAGGAGCAAAAAGATGGAGAACAGGCTTGTAGCAAGGGTAACCTGAGCAGCTCCAAGAAGGTCTTGGTCACAAGCGCCCAACCTGGCATGGTTGGTGCACAGGTGGCACCCTGGTACCCAGAAAGGACACAGAGTGACTCTGCACTCATGAAGGATCTCAGGATTGCTTCTGAGAGCCACCTGCATCCTCCAGCATATGGGGACTTCCTAAAGCCAGCCTCTCCCCAATCCAGGGATTAGGCAGAATGAATGGAAGCTGGAAGAAAATCAAAAAGGTATTAAATTATACTAACTGCATCAAAGGTTCAAAACCCTGTTCATGAAAATTTCATTCATGTTTTGCATATGCCTGGATATTGAATCATTTATCTTTACTTGTACCCAAGCTAGCAAGTAAGATCAATGGCTGAGGGTGCACCATAAAAATTTTTCCACCCTCTAAAGCGACCCCTATTTAAGGCTGTCTGAAACCTTAGGCCATCTCATCGCCTCCACCGCCAGATGCTCTGCCTGATGCCTTGAGCCACCTGCACCGCATCCCTCAGCTGTCAGTTGCTGCTGAGGGTCACAGGCCCCTCTCTTCTCCAGCGACTTCCCTGTTGAGTAGGACCAGCCCTGCCCATTCACTGCCGTCTGTGCGGTGACTGCAGAGATGGGAGCCAGCGCTTTGAGCAAACCCTTTACCACCCGATGGAAGCAGTGCCATGTTTTAATTCATCATAGAGTACCTGGGAGATAAAGCCTGTTCCTCGCATCCTCCATCAATCCAGTGCTCCCAAATCCCTATCAGGATGTGTTTTCTGGGGACCCTGAAAACCACCTGTGGGTATATGTATACACGTGAACCCCTGTACACCTGCACATATATATAGAAAGCAACGGGACCTCTTCGGTGATATCATAGATCTCATGCTGTGTGGGAAGTGGATTTATCTCAAACTCCTTGTGTTTCTGCTTTGAAATCAATTTCAGTTAGCAAACAGTACACAGGACTTATTAGACAAATCTGTAATGAGACCCAGAATATTTATCAAGACAGCTGGGACTTTAGAAGGGAAATAGGAGCAGACCTAGAACTTCACCACACAACAGCCTTGAACAGGGCAGTAAAACAAGGGAGATGTTTCCGGTGTTAGCATCTCAGTAAGAAATGGATTGAGTTCGACACGGAGAGGAGTCTGCGATGAGTGCCACAGAAGCTGCGTGGAGCCACGAGAAGCCCGTGTGACAGCCGGCAGGGCCATCGGAAGTGTTTCTGCTAATTCGCGCAGTCGCACTAACGCTTTGTGAAATGCGACTCAAATTCTGAGGACAATGTCAGGAAAATTAAGTACAATATGAATAAAACTGTGCTTGAGTTTTAAAATGACTAAGTTCGTGCAGGTGAGAATGTAAGCGTTGCCTATTCCCCCAAGAACATATCTGAGAGATTTATGAGATTAGCTCTCCTAGGGAAGAGACAAAGAAGGTAAGACAGTTTTTCAAAAGCTGCCACCTCCACAGTGGGTTATCTATCGCTAACGTGCAAAATATATTTGTTATTTTATTATATATAGAGGATAAAAGGGTGGAAAATTCTATCAGATTAAAAGAAACTCAAGTCATAACTATTAAATGCATGGTATGATTATTAGCTAAATCTCAGATTAATAAAACAGGTGAATAAACAAATAAAAAGGTACCTTTAAAAGACAGTATTGGGGCACTTTGAGAACATTGAATATGATCTATATGTTAGATAATAGTATAATATTAATGGTAAATGTCCCAAATGTGACCACTCTAATGTAGATACTCAGGAGTTCCTCTTTTCTAAGGGACACATATAGAAGTATTTAGGTGTGAAATGTCATTATGTCTGCAGATAATTCTCAAATGTGTCAGCAAAAGATTAGCAAAAATGTATATATAAAAAGTAAAAACAGCAAAGTAGAAAAATGCTTAAAAGTTGCTGAATGCAGGAGAAGAAAGTAATAGGTGTTCACTGTACTATTCTTGCAGATTTACAGGTATTACATATTATAAGAAAATACAATGACCGATCTGGAAAAATAAGTTTCTAGCGTTTATTTTATGAAAAAGAAAACTCTAAGAAAAGCACCAGGTTGAGCACAGGCCTGTTGGGCGTGTTCAGATGGAGAATAACTTCAGCTTGCAGCTTTCTCACACAGACGGGGAGGTGTGGAAGGTTGGTGTGAATCACAGATGCTTCCGGCAGCGTCAGGACTTCATAATTCCATGCGTTTTCCTGTGGGGGACGCCTACAAATACAGCAGCCAAAGAGGTGGCTGGGCTAGGCAACAAAGAAAAGATCCTCACAGAGTTACTCGCTCACGTACCACGAATGGCACTAGCCCTGGGAGTGAGAAGTACAAAAGGAAAAGCGCAAATGAAAAAGCATGAACCCAGCTGATGTTTTCTAAATGGAGTAGGTGAAATCAGAAGCAGTTGGAAGGAGAAACCAGTGCTGCAGATGCAAATCTTTGGCAGAGGTCACTCTATAGTTTATTGGCCCTCTTGAGACTCCTAGTGTTTCAGCTTTCAGGAAAAAAAAAAAAAAAAAAAAAAAAGAAAGAAAGAAAAAAAATGAGAGTCACTTGGGTTCTTAAATCAAATAAGGGTGATTTCTGGGCTCCATGGGCAGGAGTTTGGGAGCACAGTCCTCACAGGGCCCTGTGGCAGTGGGTCTGAAGGAGGGGCAGGAGGTCCCAGTACGTTTCTGATGGATGCAGAGCAAGACAAGAGGGCTGGGGCTGATATTTCACATTTAATTTCCTTGAGCTTTAAAATAGGGATTTTAAACTTTGTTTGGATTTTGACTTATAAGGGCCATAGGAATTAATCTGAAGAATTAGAATTCTTCTTTAGAATTCGTTAAAAGTAGTACCCCTTTTTAAACTTGCTATACATTAGTTGCATTAAATAATCTTTGGTTTACCCTTTTGCTCAACCTGGTAAACTGTATTAGACAAATGGATTGAGTCTAACTTGGTGCAGGAATTAGGATAGAGCATAAATCTTCAATCTTTGAGTAAGTGAATGTCCTGCTCTGACCAGTTTAAAGACATCAGGAGAGAGCGGTAAAGAGCGTTGCTAGTTCCAGGTCTTCCCCATGCTGGGGGAGGTTGACTCAAAGGGCAATCTGTGTGGTTTTTTTTTTTTTTTTAATTTCTTTTTCAATGCAAAAAATATTTATTTTAGCACTAAAAGAAAGGCTCATGATCTTATTCCAACGACTTTATTTTGCTTGGCCAGTAAATGACAAGCACCTGTGTTTACCTGGAAGCTTCTAGCACAGCTCTTTAACCAGTGGAGCCAGGGTGGCCACCTCCTCAGCCACCTCCTTCTGCCTCTGACTTGGAGCCTCAGCCTGCACAGACACTGGGGCAGCTGCAGTTAACGTCTGTCTTAGGATCAGGATTCCAGCAAAATTCACACAAATGTGGTGACCAATTTCACTTCGGCATGTCTTATTGAGTTAGACCTCAATGGGCAAGTCAAGCTTCTACTTGTTTAGTTAAACTAAATAAATAAATATATAGGCAAATGATAAAAATAATAAATTAATATGCTCTGTGCTTTAGATTGAAAGAAAGCAGTCAATCTCAAAATAATTCAACAGTTCCTGATTATCCAGCAGCCTAAACCTTAAGGTTGATGCGAGCTATGTCTTAGACTTTTTTTACTCCTAGATGAACTGGATGAACTTGCTATGATCCAGAGGTGCTCAAGTTATTGCCGTAGAGTTGGACTTTGGCTGAGATTCTGCTTCAGCAGTCTGGTAATGAGGTCAGGGAACGTGAGCTCAATCTGTGATATTTGATATTCTGCTTTACAGATCTCTTGGTATGTGAGTGTTTCCAAGGGTCTTGCTGGCAGAAGAGAGATTTCCCTTTCAGATCCAATCTGCTGACCTGAGGCAGAGCCCTGCCCATGACTGGCTTAGTTTTTATCATTTGTTTCAGTAGTTAGTCAATAAAAGCTTGCAAAAATTAGCCAAATATTTCCCTTCCTTCTCCACTCCTCGCTTTATAGCAGAAGAAAAAGAGTAATACTTATTTATATGATTGGAGAGTTTTGGAGAAGAAACTCATTGCACCCCTTCCTAATCTTCCTTAGACCAACTTGGTGCAAAGAATGCTTTTCCTGCAGATCCACATGCTGTTAGCTCCTTGGTGTGTGGGCCACAGCACCATGTTAGGAGACAGGAATTAAAGCCCTCATAGCACTGGAGGGGTTGGAAACCTTGTCAAACTCAGACCTGGAGTTGGACTTTTTAGATCAGCAGCCATGAGGATCACATTTCTATTTCTGTTTCTCATTTGCTCATGTATCTTTGTTTTTAAATTGCTTCTGAACTCAGGAGGAAAAGAGGATAATTTTGACTTTCCAAGACCTTTTTAAATGAAGGACAGTGCCTATTTTTGGTTCTTCTTGTCCCTCTATTTAACACTCTCAACAAAGCCCTGTGATTGGTGGGGTTGTTGGGTTCAAGGGTGTTAGTTGTAGAGTTTGGGAATGACTTTAACAGGGGGAGAAAGCCAATTGCTCTTTATTTGAATGTTTCTTTAGACATGAACTGGCTGAAATGACATCATACCTTTCTAAGAAATGTTATGTTACAAAAATTGAGCAGTCCCCATTGTCAGTGCGTGGTGTCACTTGAGTCAGGTGACATCAAGACAGCTGCTTAAAATTTGGGCTTTACCACTTTGCCTTTCAAAATTGGATGGCCCCAGGAAGAAGGGATTTCAGGAGACATGTATGTAAGCATTCACATCAAACATTCCAGAACTGCTATGTAGAATTATTGGCAGTGTCTTCTGTTTTTTTGTTTTCCATTTGTTTGTTTTGAGACAGGATCGCATTACAGAGGGCAGTGGCTTCTCTTTCGTAAAGGTACATAAAACACTCTGATGTCTCTTTCAATCTGACAGGCAGCCTCTAGGATGTTCCCTGTAATCCCTCCCTCCTGGCAGTCACACCTTCACATCTGGGCCCCTTGAGACTGAAATGGCATTTAAGATTCAATTCTCTAAAGACTGTCTGCCACCTTGGGTACTTTCTTGAGATGCTGTCCTAAGAGATGCCAATTGCCCGGTTGTGATGTATCCCTATGGAAAGAACCACTGACAATCGTGGGTCTGTCTACTAACCACCATCTGAGAGATTCTGGAGGCAGATTACTCCCCTTGCCTCCCATTTGATGCACGAGACCATGGCCCCAAATGGCAGCTTGATAACAACTGTACAAGAAAAACCTTATTCATTATATTAAAGGCCAGAGCTATAATAAGAAAACATCCCAGCATAGGTACCTCAAACAACACAAAATCATTTTCCCATCATTATGGAACCTGGAGGTCCAAGGTGAAGGACTTCGGAGGACTGGTTCCTCCTCCATCTCTGCTTCGCCATGGCTTATAGATGGCGGCTTTCTGGCTGCCTCCACTCGGGGTTGTTTCTCTGGGCTGGGCACACAGGCTTCTAGCGCCTGTCCTCCTCTGATGGGGATGACAGTCCTGGTGCACTGTTGAATGACAGTTCTAACGCCATCTTGGTAATTTATCTTGTTCTCTTTTATGCCCTATTCCCAAATACATTCAAATTCCAATGTGCTAGGGGTTTATCCTTGCATATAGATTTTTACACTTTTAAAACATTTTATTACGTTTCTAATTTTGATTTTTTTTTCTTTCTGCATGATTGCTGTATGTGATGATTACATTCTTTGTGGGGAGGTGATACACACACACGACATACCTTAATTTTGGAGTGACATAAATCAGATCATAACCCACAGAAACTTTGAGATAAAAATCACTATTTAAGGCTACAAAATATGAAAGTACATGTTATACAACACTAGGTAACTTGCAAAGTTGAAGGACTTTATGTTTGATGAAATAGAGAATTGAGTTTTCCAATGATCTGCTCATACCTTCTCTCTTTTGAATTAAGGCAGGACCTTCCTTCTTCTCCTTCAGTGAGGGTGAGTCTGCTCCAAGTACGGACAGCTCTCAAAAAGTATCTTTCAATTTTAATCATCAAACTTTGATAGCTTTGTTGCCATTAAGGAGATTTTGCAGGGCCGATTATTGAATGTGACATATCTTTGAAAATGTGTATTATAGGATTAGATCTTATTATGGAATGGGATATCTACCTCATCTGACATTTAACTGATATTCAGTTACCATTATGATTCACCTTTTATTATTAACCAAATTATTGACGCTCAGAAAAATTAAAGTTATGTAACATTATATGATACAATTTCTCCAGAGAGTGACTTATCTTGATGATGTATTTACTGTATTGCATTGTAATTGTCTTGAATTTCTATCTGTCTGTCTGTCTGTCTGCCTGCCTATCTATCTATCTATCTATCTATCTATCTATCTATCTATCTACCTTTCTATCCCCTGAACTCCTAGTGCAGAATTTTGCAGGTAATCTCCAAAAGCATCAAATAATTTGGAAGTGTTGAATATTTGCTCTTTTATCTCCTTACTAGCATGACAGTTATGTTGCGGGTCTTTCATGTAGAGCTGCATTTAATCTTGTAAACAGGAACAAAACAAGTTTTTAGCAAATCCAAAGTATCAACTTGGGATTCTGCTGAACTTTGCTGTCCACAGTGAAAACATTCAAAGTGGTTTTTCACTTCCCTTTTTTTTTCCACTTCTCTTCTTTTTAGCATAGGTCAGTGGTACAAATAACCCGCCAGAAGTTTTCTCATCCTAGAGACCAGAATACAGCCCCCAAATAGCCGTGTAGTAGAAGAATGATAAACTAATTTTTAAAAATGCAGAAAGAAATCAAAGGTATATCTATACCCCTACATATGCATGTAGGTATTTATGTATCTATGTATCTGCGAATGTGTAATATACGTATTTACCTATCTACATATCTGTTCTATCTATGTTTTTATGTATATGCAATGGATAATAGAAAACTATAACGGTTAAATAAACATTTAATACAGTAAAAGGCAATGGCCATTAATCTCCCTCAAAATACTCCTTCCTGCTTCCAGCACATTTGTCTCATTGTTTTGCCACTTTCTGAAGCAGCTTTTTTTCTTTAGGAGATAAGATCAAATATGGGGAGTGATCCGTCCAAGCGTCACCCAATGAAAACACAGTCAGGTGGAAGCATCGCACTGTGTTCTCGCCCATCCTTGTTCACTGAATCTGGCGGTCTGCAACTTCCAGCGCTTTTCCAAACTCAGTATGACCTCAGAAGATAAATGTTTTGGATCAGTTCAAGACACCAAGCTCCCAGGACAGTGAAACTAAAGGTATTTATAAAAGAGGACTCCAGTGCTACTTCAGACAGTGGCAAGACCAGTGGGTCAGATGCGTTGGAAGCAAGGAGTAGTATTTTGAGGATTACATTGGCATTGTGTCTTTTGCTTTAATAAATTTTTCTGTTTTTTCTGTTATACTTCATATGCACATATCTGTCTGTTTACCCAATGTTTTGGGTTGCTTTTGTTGTTTCTTTTGTTGTTTTGTTGCTTCTTTTCAGACAGACTCCCTTCATATTTGAAGGGAAGCAGAAGACAGAATGTGTCTGCATCCCAGCAAACTCAGCTCACAGAGGAGCCCTTCTGGTGAAACTGAGGTGAGGAGGTTATTGTGGGGGTACTGAGAGCTGAAAAGACACATATTAATGACCTTATTGAAGCATCTGTCTCTTGAGCCAACGAGTTATAATGTAAAAGAACAACAACATTTACCTAAATTATATGTTTTCCTAGCATTTGTGTAAACCAGTCCTCAACAAAGTCTTTCTGTCTACTGTCAAACCGCCTCGGAGCTTTCCCTGTATTTTTGTGTTTCTCTGTTTTGTTTTTGTTCTCAGTTTATAATGTTTCATTCTGATGATTCCTGGTGCTATGCGAATTGCTGAGTGGTAGAGGAGAAGCAAGAGGCAGGAGCCCTTAAAGTCAGCGTGGTGGAGAAAATACCACACAGCCCCGCTGATTCGGTTTTTATGAGAAAATCTTTTTATTCAGCCTTTTTTTCTTCAAAATTAAAATTTGGTACACACATATCACACGAAGATAATGGAGTTTCACTCTATCTAGTGTGAGAAAGTATAGGCCATGGGAAAAACAACGGGGTTTGGATTAATAGGAGACGACAACCTGACCAAACAGGAGGTGGCAGGCCTGGCTCCCCGGCTCAGCGGCAGCTCCAGTCAATTAGGGATCAGAGCCAGCCAGGTGCCAGGGGGCCGCAGCTGTGCTGGGCGTGCGCAGGCTCCTCCGGCTCCTAGGGCAAGGCTTCTAGAAAAGCAGTTAGATTAGAAGACAGGAGCGAGAGGGAGCAAGAGGGAGAGAGTATATCCTGAGACCAGAAAATCCCAGCTCAAAGGAAATGAAAGACATCCCTGCCCCATCCCTCAACAAAATAGAGGGAATGAGGTTCATCATGTTATTTAACAGGAAGCTTAAATATTTCCCATAAGATCATAAAAATTTAAACAGATTTTAGACATCCTCTGGCCTAACCACGCGAAACAACGCCTACTCCCTTAAACGTGAAAGGATCAAGCATTTTTCTCTTAATTGTTGCTTATTATTTTTCTGCCTCAATATAAATAAAGTAGAAAATATGGGAATATAAACATCTTTATGTGCTAACGTAGCTATTTAGCTGAGATACACTGCTGTGTTTCTCTCGACAGCTATATATGGTACTGAAACTAATATTGCAATCTCTTCTACAAATTTCACTCAAGCAAACTAATATTATTTCTGAATAACATAGTTTGTTCCACAAGCTCTGTGGTCTGGAGTCCTTAGAGATCTGCTCCTTTCCATAAAATAGTGAGTGACATCAACCATAAGTTGGTTAGCAGCCTATTTTCCAACAGTTCACATTTTTACCTATTCACATAGATATATATCATATCAACATCCTGCACTTTCGGAAGTGCAAACTTAAGGTGATATATTTAAATATCAAGTGTAAAGTCATCTTTATAAGTATTGTCAGGATGTTAAAATTTGAATATGTGGATGGAAAATATGAGCTGCAGATAAGACTTGAAGATGTCATTATTGGTATATTATATGACCACTTGAACTGAAATATAAGGAAAAATAATCTACAAATCACAGACTGAAATCTGCCATGTACATAAGGTGGGAGACAGACAATGTTAAGATACTAATGCGTTGGGCTTATGCATCGGAACCAATCCTCCAGCATATGCCACCATTCCCAGTTTTAAGACTTTGAAGCAGATGTTTCTAAACATTCATTTGTTTAGACATAAAGTATAATGAAGTGAAAGTATAGAACATTTACTCAAATACACAAATCTGCAAAAATGAAACTAGGGAAAACACATTTAAATAAATCTGCCTAAATTTATTTCTCTAAATGTGCATTACGAGATTATGGAATTTGGAAATTTCAGTCCAACTCAATTTACAAATTATACCCTTTAAAAAACCATTTTATCTCTCCACAGTTGCTTTTATATTTTTAATTAAAACTTATTATTTAGCAATTTTGCCACTCCTTTCATCACCAGACTAGATTTTAAATCATTTCTAAGTATTTCCAACAAATCACACATTACTTTCAGAATAAATATAAAGTGCTTTTGAAGATAGTGAAAAGAATATGCCTCAGTTTTTCAGGAAAATTTTGAAAGTGAAAATTCAAAGAAATGTCTTTGAATCATGATGGTAACATTAGTATAAAAAGCTTCTGAAGGCTTTAATACACATTCAGATGGAGACATTCCTATTAAACAAAAGTTCAAATTTCTCTTATGCTCCAGAAATGACTGGCCTGAAACAAGAGACAAAGATAAAAAAATGACATGGTCTCTGCCCACCTGGAGCTCACATTTTAATAAAAGAAATGAAACCTAAGCACATGGATGGTAAAATAGAGAAATGTTTATAGTACAATGAAAAGGAAGATGGAATTGAGAGACATAGCCCTAGAAAACCCAGCTTATCCCTGGGAGTATGTTGGCTTGAATTTTTTTTAAATTTTAAAGCAAAACAAGAATAAATCCAATGATACAGAATTTCAAAACAAAATAATAGGAGATTAACAATGTTAATAGATTGCATATTGTTATCTTCAAAGTAGTTGTTCAGATTACATGATGTAAGCATGAAAAAATGACCAAACAATAAAAGCACAAATTATTCTTTTTGATGAACTAATAGAGACTGGTAATATAATTATCTATATATATAATTTTTCTCCTTTCCCCTTATTTAGCGTAATCATTCTTTAGTAAACAACTGGAATGCTGGAGAAAATATAAAATTATGTTCTAAAGACATTGAAAAGAGGATGATATTGAAAGAAATTATCTGAAAAACTTTAAAACCCAGGAACTGGGAGAGATAAATGGTACGCTAGCTGCTTTGTCTTAATGGCCTTGCCAAGCCTAGATGAAACTAGCGGTGCTTTTGGACAGTGTCTGGCGTTATGAGAAGCAAAGGGGAAAGCTTCCATCCTGCCTAAATCCAGGGCAGAGTCTTTGGGTCACCACCTGTTGTTAATTTAGAAATGCAAACAAGGCTTCACTATGGAGAAAAGAAAAAGCTGGAAGAGTGAGCCAGAAGGTAAGTGTTTTATTTTTGTTTTGTTTTGTTTTCAAAGAAGAAACTTCTATCTAACTTCCTGGGAAAACAATCATGGAATTCTGGGTGTGATCTTTATCTTTTAACTTTTATTGGTGTGATAGGCTTCCAATACATGATGGTTCTACTCATCTTGGTGATTCAGCACATATACATGCAGCATCCAGGTTATTTTTCCTACCCTTTTTCTCCTTCCCCAGAACCTCTTCCCATCAAAAAAAAAAAAAATCTTCCTGTTTCCTATTGTTTCTTTTCTGTTTTGGTTTTCAAATTATTCTTATTCTGGTTTTCCTGTATAAGAGAAGCCATGTGATTATGCCTTCCATATTTGATTTACTTTGCTTAGCACTGTAGTCTCAGAGTTCATCTATTTTCTTAGAATGACTCAATTTCATGCTTCTTTCTGACGAAAGAGTACTCCACTGTGCATACATACCACATGTTCTTCATGTATTCATAAGCTGATGGGCATTCAGGCCACTCCACAGTTTAGCTCTCATGAATTGAGCTTCTATAAACATGGGTATACATGCATTACTGTAACATGATAACTGGATGTCTTTTAGAAAGATACTGACTTTCCAGTCAGTATCACTGACCCAAAAGGAATTTCAATTTTTAGTTTTTTTAAGAAACTCTGCACTGATTTTAATAGTGGTTTTACTAGTTTACATTCCCACTAGCAATGGAGAAAAGCCCTTTCTCCCTAAAACCTAGTCAGAGTTTGTTGTTTTTTGAACCCTTGGTGGTAGCCATTCTTATTGGAATAAGGTAGAATCTCAGTGTTGTTTTGATTTGCATTTCCCAAAGATGCTTTCTTCGTCCCTTTTTCTCATTGCTCAGACAAAATATCCAACACCCAAAGCTAAAGTAGGAAAAGTTTGTTTTGGTTCATAATTCATAGAATTTTCAGTTCTTTCAGGCAGAGGGGCACGACAGAGGGGCATCACAGAGGAAAAACAGTTCATGGCAGGCAGAAAGCAGTGAAAGCAACAAACAGCAAGTGACAGACGCAGCTCCCCTTCTGTCCCCTATATTCTATCCAGGCTGCATGAGCTGAGGGCAGGTAGCACTCACTCCCAGGGTGGACTTTCCCATTATCCCCACCCAGAACTATCCCAAGACAATCAGTGGACTAATTTAGTAACCACACACCCTTGATCCCAGCATCACACACATAATCCCAGCATCACACACTCTAGATCTGGCCAGCTCTGAAAGGCCCCACCTGTGATGGTTCGAGTCTTCAGGAGGTGATCTAGATACAGCCATAACAGATGCTCAACATTTTTTAGGTACCTGGTACCCACTTATGTTTCTTCTTTCATAGAGTGTCTACGTATTTCAAATGCTCATTTTTTGATTGGATGTTTTATTTTGGGGGCAAGTCAACTTTTTGAGAGTTTATATATTCTAAATATTACCCCTCTGTTCAATGAGTGGTTAGATTTTTTTTTCCTCATTCTGTAGCATGTTTCTTTCTTCTATGAGTTGTTTTTCTTGCTGTGTAGAAGTTTTAAAGCAATTTTTAAATATAATCCCACATGTTGATTCTTTGTATTAATTTTTGTGCAGTTGAGGTTCTGTTCAGGAGATTTTCATAAGTCTGAGTAAAACAGAAGAATTATGCAAAACAATCCTGGAGTAAAATTTCAAAGTGGCCCCAAATCAGAATACTTAGAAATTCCAAAATAGCTGAAACCATCAGGTTACTGGAGGTAATTCTGGAGTAGAAGAAATCAGGCAAATCCATATAGTCTTTCAAGGAATTTGTCCCCACTAAAGTTTCAGATATTAACATAGATTGTGACCATTCACACTTATGATTTAAATTAAGATACCACAGACATAGCACTTCTGTGAGTATGAGCCAGAAGGAAAAGAAAATTTATAAAAACATTTCAGATGCTGGACACATGGTGCAAAGATTATAAAATAAATATGCTTATGCTATGCAATGATAAGATACATCAAATTGTAAAATATTTCAAAGAAATATTAAAAAGAAAAATATTAACAAATTTAAAAAAGGAGCAAAATAAATCATGTCACAGACAAAAAAATAATTACATATAAAGAAAATCCAATTATTTTTTAAAAAATAAGAATAGTCATATTTACAAAGAAAATTAGTAAAAGCAGTGGTCAAGAGAAAAATAAATAAATAATAAAAATTTAAAGAAAGCCAAACAAAAAAGGTCTTCAAAATATAACACAGAAAGAAAAAAATAGAGAATGTAAAATATAAGTTAAAAGATAAATGTAGTAGAATATGGATGAGAATATGTATGTCTAATAAGTATTTAAATCCTGTAATTAGGGAAAAGAGAGTATATTAGGAGAAGTAATGTTTTAAAAAAAAACCCGAGAATTTCCCTTGATGCTGTAAAATAGAAAACTGAAAATTTAGCAAACGTACCAAATTCCCAAGCTTTATAAAGAAAATAAATATTAGTCCAGGTGTACTTTTAATGAAAATGAAGAAAACCATAGTCAAAGAAAAGTACCTTGGTTCTAGAAGAAAAAGGTGATTTTGAAAGATTATAGTTCATCTTAGAGAAAACAGAATAGTTGATGTTGCTAATATGCTAAGAGAAAATAAAGATCAACATAAAGTTTATTAGAACAATATTTTTCAAGGAGATAAGAAGAATTTTTTCAAGTAACCCAATTCATTATTATAAATTATATATATGTATATTTATATATGTGTCATAACTGTATGGGATCATAATGCTAGCACTTGAATATATAAAGATATATAAATAATTATATGTGCATGCATATGTATATATATACACACACATATATATATAATCTGATATATACTTTCAAAAGGACCCTATTAGGTAGCACTTCAATTATCCAATTTTTTTTTATGTGGTAAAGGGCATATAAGGCTCATTAATTATTTTCAGTGCCATGCAAGTATTTCAAGCCAGCATGGGGGTTTGGCTTCAGCATCTCCTCTCTTTCCCACTGTGATAATTGTCCCTTACAAACACGAACTGCCTGGGATGGTTAACACTGGGAATGATCAATTTCTAAGACATTGGTTTTTTATAATATAAAAAAGAGCCAAATGATTCCAAGAAACAGTTAAAAGCAAATAAATGTATAAAGATACATGTTCATGTCAATGATTGACTAAATAAGTCAATCATTAATAATTGTTTTAAAATTTAAATTGATGTAACAAAATTGCATATACAGTGAGAGGATAAAATATAGTTAAAGCTATTTTAAGGTTTTTGCATTACTCCTTCCATTAAGAGTTTATAAGACACAGGAAAAGCCATTTTCAGTATAAAGATAAATCTTAAGCAAAAGAATATTGACAGAAATCAGAGTAAAAAATAATTTTTTTCCTGTATGCCTATTATGAGACAGGCACTAGTATTTCCCAAGCATTGTTTTGCTGTCTTTAAAAATCACTCTATGAGACAGAGTTGCCTAAGGGAATCTGACTGGCTAGTTAGTTACTCAATCTCTTTAAAACTCATTTTTCTAAGTCATAAAATTGATCTCCTAAAAATCTGGGTAGAATGTGAGGATTAAAGAAAGTTATACATATTTATGTCTTATAGCTGTTTAACATTAAGAAGAATGTTTTCTAAATGTTTTAGGTTTCGGTGTTATTGATTGTCATCTATAATATATGAGCTGAGCATCTCCACATTTAGATGTAGTGTGTGTGTGTGTGTGTGTGTGAGTGTGTGTGTGTGTGTGTGTAAAAAATAGTTGAACTTTGTTTATTTCTAGGAGAGTTTAAGTATCCTGCCATGAAGACTTCTCAGCTTCTCTGTCTTCTCCGCAGTCAGTAATAATCATTGCCTACGTTGTATTGCGTTGTGCAGTCCTTTCATTTTTTGCTTTTATTTCTTTCTTCCTTCCTTCCTTTCTTTCTTTCTTTCTTTCTTTCTTTCTTTCTTTCTTTCTTTCTTTCTTGCTTGCTTGCTTGTTTGCTTGCTTGCTTTTTAGTAGGAAAATTTATTGGAGAAAAGGAACAGGGAATAGGAATCAGTAAGAGTGTGGGGATGGGGAATAGGGATAGCTCCTGAGAGACAGGAGGGGTCCTGAATAGGTTGCCAATGCACTCATCTCTCAAAGGAAATTTTACATGGCAAAATCATGAGACAAGTACAGCATGGGTCAAAATTATGATCAGCCAGTAAGATTGCAAGTATAGTCATTAGATAATATTAATCTAATGGTAGTAAGGGTATGTGGGTGACATCATTAACGCTGGTCAATAATTTGCAGTCTTAATCTTGTCTTTAGTCTTGGTAGTCTTATTCTTAGTCATGTTAGTTTTCCCCTTAGTAGGTAGGAATGGATGGTTCACTCCTAATGAGATAATGGGAAATCTCCCAAGGGTGATACCAGTAATCCCAAGCCTCCATTCATCTCTTAGGGAAGTATGTAAAACTAGTCATTGTGACTTTAATCTTCAGATACACCTTCAACCACAGTTCCAATGCATTCTCATCTTTTGCAATGACTCACTCAAAGGCCTAGCCTTGTCTCACTGCTAAGTTATGCAGAAATATAGTGAAGTCTTTTCTTTATAAATTGAACATTTAGTGTAGTCAGAGGGAGGATCCGCCAGCATGAATCATTCACTCAGCATCAGATTCCTGGTCTTTAGCTCACCTCTTCCTCTCCCCACTCACTATTCTTAGATACTTCTCACCTACCTCTGGACACAGACAACAGTTGATTTTAGGACTGGTTTATCGCCAGATCAAATAGACTGTTTGCAGCTTTTGTCTCTCTTACATCATCAGCAGCATTTGGTGCTACAAATCTCTGTTCTCTTGAGCTGTTTTCTTCTTCTGGTCTTTGGAAGTGATGCTCCTCAAATTTGATGTACTCTTTGTTGTTATCCTCTGAGTTTGGTGTGAAACCTTATTTAGAACATAAGTCTAGGTCTTTTTGTCTTCTATATTTACAAATCCTCTGTCATAATAGGTCAACTTGGCTGGACTGAGAAACACCTAACAGATTAGTAGGGCACACAGTTCTGGCTGTGTCTGTGCAACATTTCCATGTATGATTGGTATAATTAGCATGTGGGCCAGGAAACTGAGGGGTGAGGAATGACGGTTGATTACCATAAGTTTAATCAAGTGGTGATGTTGCAGGAAAATCCCCAAGCCAAGTCCCACCAAACCAAACATGAAGGAAGACTCTTTGCACTGAGGAGATAAGAAGGACACGTTTAGTCTTTACACCAGCAGATATTTGCATCTTCCTGCCACTGGACTGTTGTGGGATAATTCCTCAAAGCAACAGTGCTGAATTTAGAAAGAGTTTAGTCTGTATAGAATTTGGAAGTGGGAGGTACAAAGCAAGTGACAAAGTGTTACATAACTGGTTATATGCATTGAATCATTTATTGACAGGCAGACTAGTTTTGAACACATTTGTCAAAACAAAGGAATTGTTTATCATAATATAGAAACATTCTGGGGAACAAGGGGAGGAGGCCAGTACACACTGAGCATAATTAAGGGCATTATGATAATATAAAAATATTCTGGGGGAGGGGACCCTTACAGGGTGCGCACATTTAAAGGCATTATCATAATATAGAAACATTCTTAGGAGGGGCCCTTGAATTAACCCAGGGTACCTTAGTGTATAGATAATTAATCAGACTCAGTGCTCATCAGAGGTATGCTGCTGGGCTTCAGACACGTCGAGGTCAACTGAATTCAGCAGAAACAGCAGAATAGAAACTTGGTCAGAGGCTTCTACTTGATCATGAAATATCTGTAAGTTTGCTATTTTATAAATGTGTTTTTACATGATAATTGTGCCACAACAGTGACACCCATTGTCAGTAGTGTAACAGATGTGGTTTCCTTGCTTGCGGAGATGAACATATCTCCTAGTACCTGATATAGAGCTATTGATATTGCAAATCGCCTTTCGTCCATTCCCTTCCATAAGACCCAACAATTTGCTTTCATCTGGGAAGATTAGCAATATACCTTCTCTGTCCTATCTCAGTGGTATATTAACTCTCCAACCCTGTGCTGCAATTCAGTTCACAGGGAACTTAGTTTTCTTTCTCCTCCACCAGCTATCACACCGGTCCCTTACACTGATACATTATGTTGGTTGGACAAAGTGGGTACGAGGTAGTAATGAGTCTGAACTTGTTGATAAAGCATTTGTCAGAGAATGGGAAATAAATCTACACAAAATTCAAAAGTCATACATTTTGACGATGTCTCTAGGAGTCCATTGGTGTGTGTGGTGGTGCCATGCAGAGTAACTCTTCTGAGATGAAGAATGAGTTGTTACGTCCGAACCCTTTATAGCCAAGGAAGAGGCACAATACTTAATGCACCCATAGGAATTCTGAAGACAACACACTCCTTACTTGGATATGTTACTCCAACCCACTTGCTGAGTGACTTAAAAAGCTGATAGTTTTGAGTGGAGCAAGAGAAGGCTCTGTAATAGGTTCAGGCTGCTTGGTCATTTGGGCCATGTGCATCCAGAAGATGCAATGACACTTGAGGTGTCAGTGGTAGACAGGGCTGTTGGGTGGAGCCTCTGCCAGGATCTCCTAGGCAAACCAACCACAGTGAAGGCCCACAGCATTTTGTAGTAAGCTCTGAAATCATCTGCAGACAACTACTCTCCCTTTGATAAACAACTCCTGGTCTGCTACTAAGCCTTAGTGGAGACTGAACATGTGACTATGCGACCCCAGTTTACCATGTGATTTGAGCTTTCCATCATGAACAGGGTGCTATCAGGCCAAAGAGTCATGAAGATGGATGTGCACAGCAGCAGACAATCATTAAATGGAGATGTTCCAGAAGGCACATGTCAATTACATGAAGAAGTGGCCCAAATGCTCATGGTTCCTACTCTTGCTTTATTGCTCTCTGTCCTCTAGCCTGCACTCCTGGCTTTATGGGGTGTGTGCTATGATAAATTGACAGAGGAAAAAACTAAAACCTGGTTTACAGATGGTTCTTTATGTGATGCAGACACCACTTAGAAGAGGAGATCTGTAGCACACTGTGGCTCCTTTCTCAGACATCCCTGGGGGAACGGAAGTGAAAGGACATCATCACACTGGGCAGACCTTTGGGCAGTGCACTTGGTCATATATTTTGCTTTGAAGAACAAAGGTTAGCTGTGCAATGATATACAGATCTGTGGCCACTGGCCTTGTTGGATGATCAAGGATTTGGAAGGAAGGTGACTGGAAAACTTGGGACAACGATATCCAGATGAGAGTTATGGGGCTAGTCCTCTCCTTCAAATGTGTTAAGAGTATGAAGATATTTGCATTCCTCACAGATGCTTCCTAAAACATAACCTTAGTAAGAAGGGAATTTAGTAATCAAGTGGATAGGATGACCCATGTTGTGGATAGCAGTTGACCCCCTTCCTCAGCCACGACTGTCATTGTCCAAGGAGGTTATGAACAAAGTGGTCAGGGTGACAGAGATGGAAGCTACACACGGGCTCAGCAGCATGGCCTTACACACACTTGGATGCATCCACTGCTGAATACTCAATATGCTGGCAACAGAGAGGCACAGAGTTCCTGATCTGGTGTCACCCCTTGGAAAAAACTTCCTGTGATTTGGTGACCTCTTCTGTCCTTACTAGATTGTCCTTACTGGAATAGACTCTTCTTTGTGGTATTAGACTTGCCTTTCCCACAGTTAATGGTTTTGCTCAAACGCTCAGCTATAGAATCACAGGAGTCTACACAGCATTGCTTCTGACCAAGGAATGCACTTCGTGGTGAAGGAAGTGCAGCAATGGGGACAGGCTCATGGAAGGCACTGGTGTGACCATGGCCCCCATTTTCCAAAAGTGATGCAACTGATGGAAAGGTGGAATGGCCTTTTGACTACTTAGTCAAAATTTTAGTTAGCTGGCAATGCCTTAATGGGCTGGGATAAGGTACGCCAGGTATAAATGCTCAGAATCAGTGTCCAGTATATGGTACTCTTTCTTCCCTAGCCAGGATTCATGGGTTCAGGTGTTAAGGGGTGGAAATTTGAATGATGTCACTACTACTATTAGTGACCTGCTGGCAAAATTTTTGCTTCCTATTCCCACAACCTTAATATCTGCTGACCTAGAAGTCTTGGTTCTAGATAGGGAAAGATTTCTTTCAGAAAGCACAACAATAATTCCTTTGAGCTGGAAGCTAAGAGTGTCTTGATCATTTTTGGCTCTTCATAACTCTGGGTCTACAGGCTTAAAAGGGAGTTATGGTGTTGCTGGGGAAACTGATCCTGACTACCATGGGGAAACTGAAGGGTAAAATAAAGTATGTCTAGAGTGTAGTATGTCTCATTTCCAAGTATAATCATGTCTTGTAATTAAGGTCAGTGGGAAATACAACAATCCAGTTCAGGCAGGTTGACAAATGGCTTAGAAACTTCAGGAATAAGAGTATAAGTTATCCCTCTTTAAGAAGGACCAAGACCTTCTGAGGCACTTTCTGAAGGTCAAGGAAACAGAATGATTTGTAGAAGGCAGTTATAAATACCAGCTATGATCACACAACTAGCTGTAAAAATGAGGACTAATTATCATGAGTAGTTCTTTCCTGTTTATGTTTATGCATATACAAACACACACATTGAACACATGTTTTTGTTTTGTTATTTTGTATTCTTACACCATGTGACATAACCTTGATAACTTATTATTGGAACTTAATTTCAATATTGTTAAATCTACGTTGTAGCATTTAAACTACAGAATGTCAGAAAAAGAGCAAGCATCATCCCCCTAAAAATACTTGGTCTTCTCTTTGGGAAAGGAAATCAGTATGTTTCCATTTCTATGCAGGATAGTTATATCATGAGAAGCATCGTTACTTTTGTGTTTGGAGACTAGCTAAGGAAATGTGCTTGCTGATCAAGTTAATGGAAGGGGGATTGTGACTGTCAGTTATAATATTTGAACCTGCATGGATTGAGAAATGCCTAGAATATTAGTAAAGCACATTTCTGAGTTTGCCTGTGGGGCATTTCTGAAAATGAATGGGATTCAGTTCAGCAAACTGAGGCCAAAGAACTGGCCTTGATTCACCAATCAAGGGGGTATCTGTTGGGTTTGTTTCCCAAGTGGAATGCAAAGGCAAGAAAGAGAAAGTTTGCTACAATTTTTGGAAGCTCTCCTACTTGAGCGGGTGCATCTTTTGCTGCTGCCGTTGCCTGTGGACCTCAGACTCCAGGTTTTTCAGTCGTCTAATGCAGATTGATACTCTTGCTTCTCTAGGGATCTTCACTGTTTGATTGGTGCTGAATCCTTGATCCTTCTTGCTCTGTGGCCTGGGCAGCTATCACATGATACAGCTCTCCAGTATGAAGACAGCAATTGCAGCCTCTTTGCCTCTGATCCTGTAAACCTAGCCAGTAATTTCCCTTACATAATTTTCAATTCTTTCCCTCTAGAAAACTTTAACCAATAATCCTTCTTATGCAATCTCAGCCTTTTCAAATGCCTTCAAATAAATATACATGAAATATACAACTGGAATAAAAGCTTCAAATAATTACATGCCAAATATATACTACTGGGATAGTAGCTTGGGGTTATAGAAACAGTTTTCTTTTTCCCTTTAAAATTTCAAGCCTTCCAGATCCTTACAATAAAGTAATGTAAATCAGCTCTGAACCCTAATGCATATGGACAAGGCACAG
The DNA here is from genome assembly GCA_004363535.1 of Dasyprocta punctata. Classification (NCBI taxonomy): domain Eukaryota; kingdom Metazoa; phylum Chordata; class Mammalia; order Rodentia; family Dasyproctidae; genus Dasyprocta; species Dasyprocta punctata. Next base: position 264,228 of record RJWM01000090.1, on the reverse strand, counting down.
ATAGCCACCAACTTCACCGCCTAATGTAAACACGACGTCCTCGTAATCCAGCACATCTGACCCTCTGATGAATCCCACTCAATTGTTTAAAATGTGCATTTTCGTGAAGGTAGGGGCAAGCGTTGATAAAATACAAACTTGATGATTTATAGTTACCTTGGTTAGGTTTGCTTTGAACTTTCTTTCTTGAGACTCTGCTTGGTACCTTCCCTATAGGTTTCTGAGGTAATGAAGAAGATAGGAAGTCTTCGACACATTCCATGGTTTTGGGTCTTTGCTGTTCTCTGCTGTGCAGTGGCACTTTGGAGTCACAATCACTAGGATATGATCATTACAGGCAGGAAAAATGTGCTGGGGTGGTGTCTAAATTTCATGGCTTAAAAAATCTGTAGACTTTCTTGTCCCCTCCTTCACATGGCTATAGAAACTTCTAGAATCTTTGAGATTTTTCTTTCCCTTGGGAATAACAATGTGCAGACCCCTAGAAGCTTAAGCCTGCTGCTAGCACCCCATGCCTAGGAAAGTGGGCTGAGGTTCCACAGCCCACCCCACTGTCTTGTGGCTCCTCCTTCCCGCCCCAGGGGAGGACAAAGGCACTCAGACTGAGCTCTTCAGCTGTGACTGCCCATTCCAGAGCTCCTTGAAGTGCAAAACACTTGTTTCATTCTCCCTTCTTTGCTACCAGGATCTTCTCCTTCTCTTCCTTGAGTCCACCTGTTTGGGGGCTCTGATGGCAGAGGGTTGCTGTGCCCAAAGTTACCTGTTGTCTCCACAGAACAAAGACACGTGTTTCATACCTGTCCTAGGAGGCTGCTGTGGGATGTGAAGGCTTGCTTTCCTGACTGCATTTATAAGAAAGAGTAACAGTGGGTTTGAAGATTAGCGGGGAGAAATTCTACCCCTTCGTTGGCTGTTCTGCCCACATGTGTCTCAGCAGCAGTCGTATCTTGGGCACTTGATTTCAACCCCAGTTCGTCTGTTTCTGCATTTCTTGAACAGACTTCTCAGTACCCTCCAAAGGCATTGACCCACTTACCAATGCCCCTGCCTCTGGGACCCTGAGCCTCACAGCTTTGGGGCTCCTTTCACAAGGTTCTAAGTTCTGATAGTGTCAAATTCCTTCCTTGTGTTTCCTAAGTATCAAGGTTGGTACCTGCTTACTGCAGTCAACTGCTTCTTGCTTTATTTCTGCCCCTGAATCTCCTAACACCTGTGTGTCAGGTCTCCAGGGGCTCCAGGTGGTGAAACACCCTCTGTGTTTTCTCTTCCCTTAACTGGACTCCAATTAATTAAATAAAGTTGCACAGTATACAAAGTAACGGTTTCAATGTGTCCATGGCGTAATCCCCAAGAGCTACGAATATGTCCTGGGAAAGAGAAACGAAGTCTGCAGGTACGGTTCCCGTTGGCAGTCAGCTGAGCACGAGATGGGGATTGTCCAGGGGTGGAGACAGCTATAAAACAGGCCCTTAAAAGTGAAAGTGAAGAGGAAAGCGGCAGAAGAAGAAGAGAGGTGGAGATGTAGCAGCAGAGGAGAAGCTTTCAGAGAGCCGTGGGCAGAATTTGTGAGCCTTGGGCAGACTCTGGAAGCTGAGAAAGAGGAGGAGATGATTTTTCCCCAGAACTCCATCAGAAAACACAGCCCTGCTGTCACCTTGGTTTTAGCTCTGTACAACCTATCGGGCTCCTAAGAATGCACACCACTGTGAAACAATGTTTTCATTATTTTCAGGTCCCAAACTTGTGATAATCTGGTAAAGCAGAAATAGAAAAGCAAAACAATGATTCATAGCATAGAACAAAGATGAAACTATGTTAGTGTGCAGACTTTTAATTTTCTATTGTGACATTTTCTTCTGAAATTCAGATAATTATAAATAATTTCTTTGCAGTTTAAGACAGGGTCTCACTATTAAATTGAAGTTGGCTTCGAACTCACTATGTAGCTCAGGCTAGCCTCAAACTCATGGTGATCCTCCTGCCTCAGGTTCCCAAGGTAAGTGATCACAGGTATGTGCCATCATACCTCGCAATTATAAGTAAATTTCTACTACACAACTGTCTCTTAGTATTTAGGAACAAGAATTTCACCCCTCTACAAAATGAGTTTCTCATATTCACTTCTAAGCTTACTTCATCACCTGTATGCCTGATCTTTAATTTGTCCTGGCCACGATCCTATAACTCAGCTTGCAATTTCTCTCTCTGTTATTCTTTCCTGTTCCCATTTAATTGATTGCTAATCCAGTTGAATTTTTACCTATGTAAGTGTTAACTCCTGTGATTATTTCTACCTTTAGTGCCATTTCTGTCGCATAGGTTACCATAATCTTCGTCACATTTATTTTATTTATTTATTTATTTATTTATTTATTTTTTTGCGGCACCAGGGATCAAACTCACAACCTCACGCCTGCCAGACAGGCGCTTGAGTCGCTGAGCCAAACTCCCGGCCCTTCTTCGTCACATTTAAATCAGCAGTTACTTAGTGTAATCATGCTTTTGCCTGGCCAGGGATCTTTGCTATTTGTTCCCTCTTTTCTGCTAGGGAAGCTTCTAGTCATCCATTAGATCCCAAGTAATAAATTAATTTTTCTAGGAAGACTTTCTTGATATCCTAAGACTGACTGAGATACCTCATTGTATGTCTCTATGGCATCCTTTAAATCTTTTTTAATTAATGCAATTACATTGTCACATTTTTCTATGATTTTTCAGTTTTGTAAGGATATTCATTGCCTTTTTATTTACAGTAGTGTCAAACAAATAGAAGGCATTCTTACATATTTTTTAATGGACAAATGAATGGATGAATGTGTACACATTTAAACTCAACTATTAGAATGGAGATGATGCTCCTATCATTGATTGTAGAAAAATGTGATTTGTTTTCTTCCCTATGTAATACTATGTGTAGAATTCAGTCTATGGTAATTAAGACAACATTGAATTTCAGTTCTTGCTTAACTGGCAATAGGACCTGATTTTAAATCGCAGTGGTACAAGAATGATATTGGGCTAACTGAAGATTATATTGTCAATAAAATAAATTACAACAAAAAATACTACATAGATTATAGAAAATGGCAGTGAAATACCAACTTGGGATTGTAGGAATGAAGAAAACACACTTATTAAATAAGCAATTTTAGTAGTTACTAAGTTTAGACTATACACAATTGTATTAGTTTCCTGTAACAGAGCATTTTAAAATCATAGGTTTTATACAACAGAAATTCACTAAGAGTGCATGAGGGGTGAAATGTGAGCTCTAAGCACCAGCAGGTTGGTTCTCTTTGAGAGTTGGGAGGGGAAGCTATCCCAGACCCCGCCCGAGACACGGGGGCGGGAAGTCCGTCCTGGGCTCTCCTGGCTATAGTACAGGACTCCAGTCTCTGCCCATCTTCTCAGCCCCTTCTTCTCAGCCCCTCTGTCCTGTCCTTTGTGTTCTTTAGGGGCACCAGTTATTCCTCTGCTTTGTTTTTAATCTCAAGTTGCTACACTAATTACATCTGCATAGGTTCTACATATTTTCAAATAAAATGAGATTTTGATGTTCAGGAGAATATGCATTTTGAGAGGACAAATTAAAAACACTGTAGTAATAATTTTCAGTTTTTCAATTTTGAATGTCTTATATAGGAATATTTTTATAGTCCTGAAGGATATTAGAAATAATTGTGTCTTTTAAAATAAAGTTCAAACAGTATGTATGCTTTGGTCAAGATTAATTATCATGTCTAGGATTTTAATCTTCTTAAATAGGAAAATAACAACAAACATTGCCTGTACATTTTTGTATCTGTGTTTTATTTTATAATCTAACTATGGGCATGAAAGTCAAAGTCAAATTTTTATGATACCAAGCATATTATTTTCCAAATGACTTCATGTATATGGAATATTATCTTTCCATCATTTATTACTATTTTCATAACTTTTAGAGTACTTTTGACCACTTACTTATCCTACAATTAGAAATATGCAATTAAATAAAATTTACACATCATCAATTATGGGAACAACATTCAAATTGAATGCAAGAGTTTTTCAAGCATGATATCAGAATCATAGCTGATTAATAAAAACTAATATAATTTCACTGATACTAATACAAATCTTTTGAATCTAGAGACAATATGAATGCTCTTTCTGTACTTGAAAAGAATCATATATCCATTAACCAATCTGTGAAATTAAATTAGGAGTGTATAAAGTAACATATTTCTTAATATAGGTCTATGTAAGTGTTGGCATCATGATGAACACACGTATATTTCTGTGACTAGGAGATATGCAGACATTATCTGAAATTATATACCTGAAAGCTTTAATTCATGTCTGGCTTTGAATAAGTCACACTGCTTCTGTTATTAATCTCCCATCTCATTGGTATAGTTATAAAAATCAATGAGTTTGTTTTCTTTATTTGTGCTCATTGGAATGTACTGTTAGAAAATATTATCTCTACTATTTGCCACATGGTCTTCACACTTTAAGTCTTTATAAAATTTGAGAAAAATAACTTTTAGTTCTAATAACAGATTAAACAGACAGAAAAATTAGAAAGCAATTTCTGATTTGCAAATGTCATAATTAAGCTCATTAGACTATTACAAAATGTGAAGCTAATGCTAAAATAATATTTGATATTTTGAAAGGTATTTAAATTGCACAAATTAATTCAAGTTTAGTTAACGAATTACTTTAAATGTTCTTATATTACTGATAATGAAAGATAATTCCTATAAATATATTGGGTGTAGGATTGGTACAGAGAAGAGGTCAATAGTAAAAATCAAATACACATCTGAAAGTCACATAGTTTTGCAAGCGCTGTCTATTGTTTTGTTATCTTCTTGGACAGTGCGAACCAACATCTGGAATCCCAATTGAGGAGTAGCTGCTTATTGCAATCTGGTTTCATCACTTTCTAAAAATGATCTCAAAACTTACAAGAGTTAAAGACCTCACACCACTGGGATGTATGCATACCTATATGTGTAGTACCACAATTCACAATAGCTAAATTTTGGAAACAGTGTATTTATCCATCATTGAATGGATAGAGAAAATGTGATATTTATACACAGTAGAGTACTACTCTGCCATAAAGGATAAACTTGAGTCATTTGTAGCAAAATGGATGGCCCTTAACACCATAATGCTAAGTGAAATAACTCAAACACACAAGATTAAATATTACATGATTTCTTTTAAAAAATATATGTATTTCATATACATTATGAAATAAAAGACTGATGATAGGAAAAAAGAGAAAGAAGGCATTTTAATTCAGCATGGATGATGTATCTAAAAGTGTACCTTTCAGTGCAACTGCCTTACAGGTTTTCTATGTCCTTTGGCCTAGTAGTTTGGTTTTCAATCATTATATATGAAAATTTAGTTAATAATGTCTTATAAATAAATGATCTTGATGCTGGAAAAATAAAAGAGAGGTGAACAGAAGTGTAAAAAAGAACTGAAAAGTGTTACATGCATGTACCAATTCCTTACAGTGGTTTAATCATTATGGACTGCAAGCATGTATTAATAAAAGTTTAAAACCAAATTTATGACAAACATAAAAATAAAAATGATCTCAAAAACCAGTTCAGTTTTTTTTCTTTGTGACATAATAGTTAGGGCTATAATAAGTAGAAAAGCATTAAGATCATCCGGAACATGTTTTCTAAACTTCATAGAATAAAATTTGAACTCAAAAACAGGATGAAGTTTGAGAAATTAAGACAGTCCTAAATCACCAATGGGTCAACAAAGAAGAAAGCAGGAGAAATTAAAAATACATTGAAATACACTGAGATTAATGAAATACATAGCTCAGTATACACAAAGACCAATCAAAAATCATTTCTTTATCTGGGTGTAGCAGTTCTGAGGGTGGAACAAATATAAGGTTGCTTTGACTTTCTAAAATATTTAGAAGAAATTATGAGACTTTTAGAAAATAATCAGCATCCTTGGAGACAAGTAATACAGGAGGGAATGCTCACCTAGGAATAAATACATGTAAAGGGAGTTTATAAGAACACTTTCTTGCTAACAGTATTATTAAGATGGCAAGCAAATGAAAATGATACAATTCAAGAACTGCAGATATTTCAATAATGATGAAGATAGGGAAAAAACCTAGAGATTTTAATATGAAGACCTGCAATTTTTGAAATAAAAGAAATTTTAAAATAAGTTGTCTATACAAATGGGTACAATAAAAAGCATATTATTGAATAGTATATTAAACAAATACTTTTCCAGAACAGAACACAAACTACATAGAAAAAATCTATAAAAGCAAAGCTGAACAATAAAGGGCTAAAGCAGAAGGTTTTATATAGTACCCAGGAGATATTTAGAGAAGAATAGATTTTTTTTCAGGTTGAAAACTCCCATTAAATGTGTTGCAGAACAAATAAAAAATATGAATAAATCCACACACATAGGCATTTCAGTATACTTCATGCTGCTTTATGTGTCTATATATATGAAAAATCTAAAGAAAACCAGAAAGAAGAGACAAATGAATTGGAAAAGAACAACAAATCAATTGGCAACGGTTTGCTCACTGGTAAAATTGGATTTGTAGAGCAAGTAGAGCTTAAAAAAAAAGCTGCAGAAAATGAACCTTGGGGATAAACTCTGATAATCATTAAAGAGTGACTATGAAATTAAGGAATGTAAGAAAACAAGGTTTCAATAACTTCACCAGTGCACACACTCACTTGAAAACTGCCATGATTGCTGGCAAGGAAGAAAAGTGATCCTGGAGGCAATGACGGAATGTCAAGGGAACAGTAATCAAAGATATTAGTAGACCAAATTGGTTTATCTAAATACATTTTAATTAATGTTAGGAATTCTCAACCCGAGTAGTACGACTCCCCTAGAAAGCATTTTCAAATGCGTTGGTTGTCACAGTGCTCGACGAGTGTGATTAGCAATTAGTAACTGCAGTGTACAGGGCGCCTCTGAGCAAACAGTGCTCCTTCCCACACGGGTGCGATGCTCCTGTCGGGAAGCAGTGCTGTGAGTAACAACAGTTATCGCAAGCAAAACGACAAGAACTCACCTTGTAAATAGAAATCGGAAGCGAAATTCCCAAGTAGGCAGGGACTGGGGAGGAAAGAGAATTACAGGGGACGTCTGACTCACTTTCTCCTGCCGGGACACAAAACCCGAAACTCATTTTTGCTCGCGGTTCCAGTCCCTGGTCAGCTGGATCCAGGGCAGAAGCCTCCCCTCTGACTGAGGACAGCGCCTTAGTCCCAGTGATGGGGAGAGGAGCGAGGGCTGGGAGGGGGACACAGCCTCCCGGTGAGGTCACAGGCACAGGGTCCAGGCCACACCTCCCAAGGGCACGCTCGTCCACCCAGCCAACCACCTTCCGCACACAGGAGGCTTTTGCAGAGAGCTGAGCCAAAACAGGGTTGTTATAGCTCTGATTAGCAAACCAAAAACACACAGGACCTTGTACACATAGATCTTCCCGCTTGGAAAAAAAATATATAATCCCAATTAATTGCAGGGACATCCTGGCCAATTGGTAGAAAACGGATTTGAGAAACAGGGTGCTAATGTGGCCAGGAGAGAGAGGACTCTGGGTTTTCCAAATTCAGGAGAAGAGAAGCCAAAAGCAAACAGGTGGTCAGATGTTCAGATGACAGTGGGTTCTGGAGGCTGCTAATGACAGATTTTTATTTTTGTCTCTGATTACTCTGTAATTTAATATTTCCAAAGACGAGATATTATCAGAAACAAATACATGTTAAATCTAACGCTTAATACTTTGTGGACAGAATAATTATACCCATATAATCAACTCACAACATAAAACAGTGGTCAGTAATGAGAATGACAAAAATTTTTGGCAGTAATGGGTAATCATAACATAAGGAGTACATAATAAAAATCATCCAATTTTAAAGACAATAAAACTGTACTACATGAATGGTAAGAAATTTCAAATTTCTGAATTAGCACTCAGAAAATGTCAATACTTCTCAAACTTATTATAAATTAAATGATGCTTTATTCACAATTCTGAAAGGATTTCAGGAAGTGTTAGACTATAAGCTGTTAAAGTTCCTGTTTGTTCTGTGGTGTCTTTGCTTGGCTTTCACTGGATAGAGTACAGCTGTTACAAACTGCCACAAACCTGGTAGCGTGGAGCAAAAAAAAAAAAAAAAAAAAAAAGTGCTGTTAGTTCTAGAGCCAGAACCCGGAAATCCAGGTATCCCCTGCAGCTTTCTCCTTCTGAAGAGTCCAGAGAAGGACCCTTCCTTGTCCTCTGCCACTTCTGGTCTGCCTCACACATTGCTGGGCTTGATACTGTGCAAGTACACTTCGCCCACTGCCTTTTTCCTGTGTCTTCTACAGTTCTCTTCAAAGATAATTGTCACTGGATGTCGGATCTACCTGGACAATCCAGGATGCTCTCATTTCCCTATCTTTAATAAAATTAAATCTGCACTATCTGCTTTCCTCCTAAGGATGGCTTCTGGGATGTAAACATATTAACATACTGCTGATAACACCCTCTGACCTTTCAGTACTGGGGTTGAACCTGGGGTCTCGTAGAGTGCTGGGATCACAAGACTGCACCACTATGCCTGGCTCCATCTGATGACAACCACGGGGTACTGTGCTCCTAGGTGCCAGGGACAAAACTGTAACTCCCTTAGGAGTTAAATACTCCCCTGATCATGATCACAGCCAGGCAGGTGAGTCTACCCTTTTTACAGCAGCGAAGGAGTCACATGGAAACGTGAGCCTATGCTTGGAGCTACTGTGCTATGCCATCCATAGCAGAAAGAGCTAATGCCTCAAAAGAAGAAGAAAAAGAAAAAGAAAAAGACAAGCTAGAAAAACCGTTGAGGTATTCTCAGTGTATAAGCCTACTTCCAAAACCCAATGCTGGCTAATAAATACCTTTACTTTGCCAATATTTGTTCTGAATATTCTTTTTCTGATATTTTCCTAAATTTTACAACAGAGACATGTTTAATTTTAGACTATTATGATCAATACATTAAATATTTATAATAGCCTTTTCCCAAATTGTTTGGCTAGGTCTTTGTAGGTTAATTATTAAATAAATGCATTTAGTTAACAAAATATAGGAATTATTTTAGAAAAATAGAGTTAGATTAAAGAAAAGAAAAAGATTAAACTGAGTCAACACCATTGCCATCAAATGGTCTTATTATATAATTCAATCAGAATCATGACATTTAAATTCACATTAGAATTGATATAAGTACAATTAAAATAAAGCGGAACAATAGACTATCTAATAACACAACAAAATAAGTTCATTTACCTCCCAGGTTCCTATGTGATTTATAGGCTAAAATACACTGGATTCATGCACAAAAAAACTCAGTCTAAGTAAACGAAACATGAGTTTACCAGAATATTTGGTAGAATTAAATGTATCTGATGCCTAAGGAAATGTCACTGAGTAGAGTGTGTGGCTGACTGAAATGGATTTTCAGTAAATTTTCTCTCATTTCTGGAGGAGTTAGCAAATGAGGTAAAGGGTGGAAAATACAGGGCTGCATACTTCCTTCCTATTGTCCATCACACAGACTCAACCGTCATTTCAGTGGGAGCGTGGATTAATGTGTAACGCACTGTGGTCTGACACGCTCATCTATCTTCAGCTGTCCTTCAGGCCTGGGGTGCACCAACTGGGAGATCTCCTGGGGGCAGTGCAGACTGTCTGAGGCACAAAGACCTCCAACCCACAGAGCAACTGACCAGAGCCATGAGCAGACAAACACACACGTAAAGCAGAGCACGATGAAAAGGATTGTATAGATGTCCTAGACTGGTTTTGTGAACTTTCTTTCAGTTTGCACATTTGACTGGGTTTACAGGAATAATACATGGAGAATTTCCACCTCTCTCTGTTTTATGACAAATGAAAACAATTTATAACAAAAATGAAACCAGAGCTTGGAGAGGAATTCGCTTTTTAAAATCCTGTGTCCTCTTCCCTTGTTTTCTGTTTTGTAGGACTGAAAGATAAGCTGAAATTTTCTTTTAAATTTGATACAATTTCTTCTTGACAATATTAAAGATAATTTTTTTTTTAAATAGCATGAAAAAGTTTTGCTTCAACATCTTGCAACGGACACTGCATTGACGGTAAACCGGATCTGCTCAGACTTCCTAACGTGGCACCTGCCGGCTGCATAATGGATCTGGGCTCTCCACTTCCTCTGAACGTCTGAGCCTTCTCAGGTTCCGCCATGTTTTCTGTGACACTGAAACAGTCGCTCCATGAATGCGTTCAGGAGAAGTTTTGCTTAGAAGCTTCCAAATCAGATTATTCCACACACTTATATTAACACTATGTTTATTCTGCCTGCTAGGCACTGGGTGTGTGTGTGTGTGTGTGTGTGTGTGTGTCTGTGTGTCTGTGTTGTGGAGGGAAGAACATCATAAATCTCCACTTGAGAAGCTTAGAACTATTCAGCATTATACACTGACCTTATAGATGGGTTGACTGAATCAGAAAGATATCAATATATGTGGCCAGGATCACGTGATAAATGTGCTAACATCAGAAATGAAGTTCCTAAATCTCACTGATGTTCTTTATTCTTTAGATAGCAGTGTAATAACCAGTTCAACTGGACAGCAGATCTAAAAAACAAAGTTGAAGGATTTATCAGATTGTTTTGAGGTTACATTGACTCGTGCCTATTTATTTAAAACTGGCTATGAAAGTTAAACCTAGAAGCCAAACCATCCTTATGCACTGCTTCATAGAGTGGAAAAGACTTTTTTGAAAACTAATAAATAAAGAAATTTGCTGTATTTTTAAAAATGCATTTGGTTTGCCTACATACTCATTTAAAACCTTAGGTATAAAAGTCTCAAAATCAGCAGCCAAAATGGATTCCATGCAGAGACTTACAGAGTGGGAAAGAGGAAGATGCTCACCCTTAGAAAAGATAATGCAAAACGAACTGGAAACCAACGCCTTTCATTAAAACCTTTAGAAAGTGGAGGTGTCAGAGCAAACAACTATGCCAAAATCCGAGAGAAACAGGTGCTGCGGGGAGAGGGCTGGCACATCTGTGTGGATGGGACAGAGGCTCTGAATTCCACATCAGCTTCTGTGACGATCCAGACAGAAATGTGTAACAGATTGCGATAGGCCAAGTGTGGCTCTGTGCAAGACTTGGAAACCCAGGTGACCATAGCCCAGGGGGTTTTACCCACAGATTCTTCCTCCAGGAAACCCACAGGGAAGATAAAGAAGAATCTTAGGGACCTAGGTGGGGGCAGGAACTAGCAGTTTTATCTCAACCTCTGTCCTGACCTGTGATGCTGCCCTACATAAAATGGTCCCCAGAGTTCCCTGTCACCCGATGCCCAGAGCCTGGGTACCTCTGGGCTTGTGGGTGTGGTGGATTTTACTCCTCTGATCAGGCTAGTTCCTGTGCCCCCCTTAATATGAAAACATGGAGATCACACAGTCAAGTCTGACATCGTCAACTTACCCTCTGCAGGCAGAGAGTGTCTCTGGTCTGAGAAATTCAAAGTGTGATTTGACACACTGGCTTTGCAGATGTGTGGAGTGGCATGGAGGGAATGCTGGTACCTTCAAAGAGCCAAGGAGGACCCTGCATCCCTGAAAGCTCACAAGCTAAGGGGAACACTAGCACCCCAATTAAAGGAGCACAGAAGTAGCGTTTCCTGTTGATCCTCCTATGGCATCCAGCCTGGCAAAAGTGATTTCAATGCTGTGAACCCTGGAGTGGAGAGGCAGAAGGCACCATGCCGGATTGACCTAGGCAGACTGTGAGGGGCTTTATTTGTTGTTTTCAAGCATGAAATTTACAATAAATCGCTGTACACCTATGGATACAGAGAGGATACATATAATAACGGACCAAGGCAGGGTCCTTTGGGAAGGCCCTTCCTGCCCGCAGGTTCACAGCCGTTGTCCTGTGGAGGGCAGCTGCTGCTTCCCCGTTCTCAGGAGGGCAGCGAGTTCAGAGTGGAAAACAAAGTCAGCTGCAAGATGGTCTCCTAGGGAGACACAGACAGGGGAAATGCACGATACAAAAGAGCAACAGACATTTGATAACCCACTCTGACAAGCAGAATACACCCTCCAAAAAACACTGCACAAGAAGAATTTGAACGCTCTCCTGCCCAGGGAGTAACCAGAGCAACCACAACATAAATACAACCCTACCCCGCGGCGATGAACACAAATCCAGCATGAAATCTACGCACCTCACTCTTTACTATCCTGGATACAGTCTGTAGGGCTCTACAATGAGTGAAGAGACGCTTTAAAAATTTTTCATTCAAGTCGTTAAATGGATTGTGTAAACTTTGAAAGTCTCACAGTTCAGTGAAATAAATTTATACTTAGAATCAGTTGAGCATGTGTATTTGATGATCTTAATCTTGATTCTTTAACTGAACTAGAAATACTTGTTAAATCAAAGGTGAAGGGATACAATATACCTTACAGTGCCTCAAGTCTGTCAAATTTCACTAGTAACTTCTTTAATATGGAACTGATTTTAAGGGTGACTCTAGAGAAAGTAAGTCACTAGCAAGGTCAAAATATTGTAGAAAATTAGACAAAAAACAGTTCAATTGAAGAACAACCCTCATAGGTGATTCTGCAGCTCAATGACAGCTACACTATTCGGAAAACCAAAGATGTCTGACATTAACCTCAGCAAGGCTGTGATTCAGATCCTTAGTAACCACTGATGCAATGGTATGAGAGGGAGAATTTGGTATAGAGGACATCACTAGCTCAGATTCATTTGTGAAATGTCTGAAATAGGAAACATAAAAATCCAGTTTTTTTTAACTTTGAGTTATATATAGAAATGGCTATTATGTTTTAAAAAAAACATTTGGAAGGAAATGAATTTGAAGATTTCTATTAAGTAATAAACAGCATAGCAACAAAGGGCAACAGTAGACTTGTCAATAGGCCGCCTGAAGGTGGACAGAAATTGCTCAGGCTGGTAGAAAATCTTACTTAGTTCTGAATTAAAAATTTTAATAAATTCAGATAAAAAGAAATGACACTGAGGGCCCTTAAATTGATAAGATAGACTCTTTTCAGAAACAAATACAAGACATATTTTGGGTTAACTCTACTGAATGCAAAGTTAAGAACAAATGGATTGATGAACTTTTGTAAACATACTGCCTACCACGCACAGCATTTGCCTTGAATGTTAAACCTGTATTGTAAACTTTAAGTCAAATATTTTCATGTTCTTGTGCATAGTCTGTCTGCCAATTTATCAGAGGGCTGGTCTATAGTTCGGCATATTTTTGTTCTGCCATGTTACTCTCACACAATTAAAATGTCATTTTAAAGAAAAATACAAAATGTTTTGACATTTAACAACTTTCTAGACAATTTACAGTAAAAATGTTATCTTTATTCTTATTGACAATTTTTCACCTATTCAATATTCAGTATTATTTGGACAAAATAGGGAACTTTGAATTTATTTAACTTTCTTTGGACAAGTAGAGTTTTAGAACATAAAAGTAAAAATAATTTAAAGTGACAGGATATGTGAATACTCATTATTTGCATGTTAAAAAGGGTTAAACAAATACAGTTTAATATTCCAAATTCAGATGTGTGGATTTTTAAACGAACAATATGTATAGTCAGAAAAAAAAATTCTCTAGTATTTAAGTTTCTAAATATAGGGCAAAGCATGGCATATTTAATTTTTTGTAGGTTATATTATCATAATAGTGAAACTTTAACACATGTTTATAAGTTATTTGTCAATATTTCATTTTACAGTGATACTTCAGTACTCAGCTGTTTTGAAATTCATCAAATTTGTTACTCAACACATTTTGACATGAAAATTTGTCCCAGTTCTTCTCTTTGTCTGGTAGTGGACTAGAAAGTCAGGACTTGGCGGTGTCCATCGCTTCATGACTTGCTACTGTTTCCAGCCTAAACAACTTGCTTAGCATCCAGTTTTGGTTCTCCTTACACCTCCTGCAGCCACTTAATGGTGAGCACTAAGGTGTAACTGTATTTGCTCTATCTATTCTAGCTTCTAAAAAGATTGGAGATGTCTTTAAAACACAGTGCGCAGCTAAAAGTAGTCTTTACATATCTACTTTTATAGTGTAAAAAATGTCATTGAAATTCTGGTAACATAAAGTGTGACTATATAGTGTGAAAATGGATAGTACCAGATGTAAGTCAGGCAAGAGGCTACTAAATGACTACAGAAAATTTCTAATACTTTACAATTCAAACAAGGAAAACTCTCAGGTATTATTTTCCCATTTTTCTTTCTCCTGATAAAGCTAAGTGTAAAGCATACGAATGTATCACAAGACTGATTTTATTATGTTTACTAGAGCTTTAATTTTGAAAAACCATCAGAAAGCAGGACATAGTGATTGAATGGAAGGTCTTTATATCATATTTATTACTACCTTTTATAAGTTAAATAAAATTTGATAGAAATGCAGTACTTAGCCTTAAAAGATAAAATTGAAATGTATGTTTGCTACTTCCATTGTACAACTCTTCATTGCTTATTAATTTACTTGTTATCTGAAAACAAGGTACATTTCAGAATTTATTTTTTTTATCTAAAACAATAAACATTCTCCTCAGAATTTTCTTTTTTTCCTCTTAATGTATAAATTCTTTTTCCTTTGTAGAAGTCTAATAGAATTTGCCAATAGTATAAAGTTTTTGCTATCTTGTCTTTTCTCCAAGCTTTGATGCTGTGTATTTCTGATTAACCAGTACCTTATTCATACTTTACAGAACCTGTCATTCAAAACTTGGTCATGATTTTCCAGGAAAATTTTCACACTGACATTTTTTTTACATAATTTATGATTGATTGACACAGACCCCTGGTCTGTGTATTGCTTTTATTTTCATATTTATAATGCTCGTCTATGATTATTTTATGACATCTTTTACTAATACCATCCTTGAAGTAACTTAAATTTTGTGTTCCTTTTTCTCCAGGTGTATTTCCTTGGATGTTTTCACAGAACTTTCTTTGATAGCATAGTGAGAGAAATAGTAAATGAAGTTTTTGTTAGTATAGCTTATCACAATTACCTGTTTATGTAACTCTGTAAGCCATGAATGTGAAGACAGGGCAATCCTTTTAATAGATACTTTGTGTACCCTTATGCAACTCTGCATGCCTCATACACACACACTCATACACAAAGTGGTTAGATCTTATTTTTAATTAAAGCCTAAAGCCAAAGTGGATTTTCTCAGATAGTTGGGGGAAAATGCTATTAAACAAGAGGTTTGTGAGTTTCGTTGCATTATCTATTCACAATGGGGAACTTATGAAAGCATAAATATTAAGGAAGCAATAAAATTAGACCTTTAGTCCTTGATGAATTACATGTAAAGTAACTGTTGTCCCACTAACTCGGTGAACAAACCCTTGGATTCAAATTGCTGATCGAAACGTCCCTTGGCTTTGCAGTATGTTGAGGAGTATGGAGAATTTACTGTAATCATGATGAGGTACTGGGAAAATCTGAATCAAGGATAAGTGAATGGAATCACCCACCAATTAAGACGGATGTTGCCGACAGTCATGTTCCCCAGCCTCGACACACATTTCCATTAGGCCCATATTTCTCCAGAAGCAAGTGAATGCTCTACATGCAATCAGGGGTAAATGTCCCAAGGAGGAGGACCTGGTAATGTCCTTAGAATGGCCTGCACTTGTCGTGTATCATTTAAACCTTCATCACTGCCACTACCTTTACACAACACAACTGCAAGTACACAGAACCCGCAGTTCCTGAGCAGAAATACTGCATCCTATCAAAGATTCATGCATCAAAAGTTACTTAAAAGTGGCCTGGAAAAATAGTAGCGAGAGAGCATTTGTGTATAGAGAATATTTAGACTGCGAAAAATTTTTAAAAAATGGTTAAGATATAATGTGTCTCAGATTATGCAAATGTTTTGCAATGTAGCAAAATTTTTGACTGCTATATTTTTGCTCAAAAAATATAAATTATAAGGGCTAGTGGCATAGTTCATTGGTGGAATGCTCGCCCAGCATTGCTGAATCACTTGAGGATATATATATATATATATATATATATATATATATATATATATATATCACAATGAGTTGTTATTTCTAGTTTGCTCCATTGTGTGGTTCTTCAACGTGATTGTTTGTTTGTTTGTTTTTGAGGGTCCTGATTTCCACAACACACATATGCTTTTCTATATTTTGTCAAAAGTGATTTTGATGGAGTAGAGGTATATTTATGTTGATTACTAGTGTTACCATCTACACTTCATGATGTGGCATAGAGTCACCACTATTGGCTGCAGCATATGCTGGAAGAGAGGAGTACAGAACATTCATGTGGTCTGGGTCTGTGACAGTAAAACCCTCCATTCCAGCACTGGCCTGAGAGCCAATAAAAGTAGCCTCCCATCAAAGCACAGCCCACTTAGAGGCCCACATGTATCCTTTTGTTGAAACTATATATGCACAAAGAAGTATTTTGTGTGGTAAAGGTGGAATCAATACATTACATAAGATCAAATTTTTGAGTTGCGCCCCACAGAAAGAAAGTAACTGCTAAGCTGGCTAATATTTTCTGTCACCACTTTTTTTCTAAATATTAAAGCTGAGATTCAAGTCCTCCTGTAATTTGTCCAGGAATTTGTGTTTGATCCAAGTTTGTGCTGTCACTGTTTGATTGCTTGATCATTTTTTGTGCCTAGATCTTGTACCTTGAGCAACCAGTTCTGAGATAACACTATGCAATAGTGTTAGTTTCCTACTATTTTTTTGAAATTCTGTATTGTTTCTATTCTTTTTTCTGTTTTGCTTTTTAAAATAAAAGAAAGAAGAAAAGAAAAAAATGTCAGTACACGTTTCAATGGTTAAAATTGTATTATTCCTTCTCTAGAATATAACTTCAAAATGTCCATGGTATTAAAGGTGTTTATATAATCTCCACAGGAAGATGTGTATTCTTATCTACAAAGTCAATTATTTAACAAAATAACTGCCCAATTTTTCAGATGTTTAAAAGTTTCCCATACGTTTCTATAAAACCATGACATATCCTGGGTTTCAGAATTAAAACCTTTGTTATTTAGCCCTCTTAAACCTGCTCTTTAGAACAGCCCTAAGTGGTTTTTTTCTTTTGTTGTTTCTTTTTATAATAAAAAAGAGAGAACATAAGATTGGTCACAACTTTTATTTTAAATTATGAAATTATATAAATAATTTTCTTTTTCAAAGGAAAAATAAATTCAAAACTTTCTGATTTTAGAGACAAGTAGATTAAACTTCCTGTTTTGTTTTTCTACAAAAGATTAAGTTCTGTAATATTTAATATTAGGGATTTTGTTGTTCTGTACTTCTCTATAAATAGAACTGGGAAATGTTATACAAGTGACTTTTATGAGAATAAGGAAAAAAATTAACATTGGTGTGGATACTTTTATAATTCACCTTGTAAAGAACCCTTTTTCATTTTTTTCTTCAGAATGTTTCAAGTGCTTTTGAAAATTTTCCATGTCTCCATGTCTTCCTAAAGTAGGAAAATGCCACAGAAATAAGTAACCTGTTTTTATCAAAGGAGGCTGACTCCGTATTTTCACCTACATTGATGCTCACTGCGATGTATGGCAGGCTCCTGAGCTTATGTGTTTAACGCTTCCAGTTACACCACAGTTATGATGAAGCACACTAAATATGTTTTCATTAATACTTCAGAATTCAAGATGATTCACAGGATTTGTGATGAATGGTATAGTTGTGATGAATGGTGTAATTGAGAAGTAATCTCTTACTTTTTTCTATATCAATATCTATTCTGGAACAAAATCACTATGAGTATTTTGTAAAGTGCATATCTAATCAGGAATATACCAAACATTCAGATATACTTGAATAGTTAAAGATCATATTTAGAGTGTTCCTTCTATCTGTTGAATATTTTAAAATTTTTTTTTCAGTGCTAGTGAATATTATTCTGGCCTTTGTGAAAAATATGTACATGTAATTTTTGAGAATTAGTTAATATTTATTGAAGGATTCTAGGAAAAGAATCAAAATCTTCATCCAAGGAAAACAAATTCACATACCCCATACCCAAATTTGCTTGTTAACAGAGTAATTCAAAATCTAGAATGGCTTAAGGTAATTTTGTTTAAAGTTGATGACAGAAGCCATTGTGACAACATTTCGTGGATACTGCAGTGGGATATCACAGCCGGGCACTGGCAGTAGACTAATTAGCTTAGGTTTTAATAAGATATTTAACTGAATGTTCCATGACATCCTGTAGCAAAAAATATGGACTATATTATAATATATTTTCCATGATTTGTGATATACAGTGATGCTGTAATACAGGGGCCCTTAATAAATGTCCTAGGAAAGCAATCTTTGGGGCCACCATATTCCAAAATCTTTACCAGTAAAGAGAAGTTGTAAATATTATATTCACACATGACACAAAAATCACTGAATTCGATAGTTTCCCAGGATAAATTACATCATAACTCCATAGCAGACCATTATGTTAGAAGAAGGGTTTTGACAAAGAGCATCAGAAAGCTCAGAGGGTGTGTTCTTCACATTGCTGAGTGATGACAGGGACAACATAGTCTGTGAGATTAGCTTTGATGCTGGCCTTTGTTTTTCCCACTTTAATGATCTGTCTTTTCCTTGGTGTATTTAGACTACTCACATGAATAGTGATTATTGATATAGCTGGAGTAAAGCTGCATTTGTTAGGGTTTCCTAGACAGACAGAACCAGTAGAATACATACGGTAAATCATAAAATTTATGTGATATATCATAGAATTATAAAGAGGACTTATTAGATAGGTCTGCAGGACTAGAGGTAGGATGTTCCACAATGGCTGACTGAATGCGGGAGAACTCCTGGAGGATCCTGTAGCCACTCAGCCCAAGGCACTGGAAGCCACAGAGGTAGAGGTATCAGGACACAGCCACAGTCAGACACTGAAGGCTAGGCACACAGTCAGGAATGTGAGTCTATGGCAAAAGCGTATAAACCCTGGGTCCTGATGTCTGTGGGTGAGGCCAGTATGAGAACCCACTCGAGCAGAATACAGAGTCATAAGTACTGGTCAACTTCTTTCCCTTTCATTGCATCCAGGCCGTGAGTCTTCCAGATAGAGCCCCGCACAGTCCGAGCCAGCTGTTTGCCCTCAGGTTGCGGGCCCAAGGCTGTTCATCTCTGCAACCATCACAAAGACACTCAGCACTTTTTATTAATCTGTGCAGACAGTCTAGATATCTAACCGTTGCAATGATCTATCCATTACAATGATTTGTTTTTAGCTTTTATTTTTCATTAGCACATGTTCACAGTATAATGATTGTGTTCAGTATGAGGGGTTGGTTCATGCACATTGCATATTAATTCTCCTCCCTCCACCTGTTCCTTTCCATTCTTGTTTCCCTTCTTGTTTACAAAAGCTCAATTTCCATTTTATTTCAATTATTTTTTCCATCTCTTCTTCATCTTCCCTTCTAGCCCTCTCTATCTCTTGTCTCACCTCTTATTTGAGAACGATCTCTCTACTTCCTATTAGCAATCTGTTATTTACTATTCATTTATATTGTGGGTTTCTCACGTAAAAGAAAGCATGTGATACTTAAGCTTGTGCATCTGATTTATTTCACTTAATATTATAGTCCTGAGGTGCATCTGTTTACATAAAATGCCTCAAGTTTATCCTTGTTTACAGTGGAGTATTGCTTCCTTGTGTATGAATATTACATTTTGTTTATCCATTCAGTTTTTGATTGGGATATAGGCTCTTCCCAAGATTTAACTACTAGAAATTGTGTTGCAATCAACATGGATATGCATGTATCACTGTGATATGATGAATTTAACTCTTTTGGGGATGATGACTAGAAGAGGAATAGCTGGGTCAAATTTCTGAACAGAACCCCAATGGCACAAGAAACAATACCAAGAATCAGCAAAGGGAATCACATCAAATTAAAATGCTTCTCTACAGCAAAGGAAACTGCCAACAACGGGGTAAAGAGACAACTTACAGAATGGAAAAAAATTTTGCTAGCTACTTCTCAGACAGAAAATGAACATCTAGAATATACAAAGAGCTAAAAATTAGGAACCCACAGAATAAATAAATAAAAATTGGCCAAAGAAATGAATAGACACTTCTCAGAAGAAGTATAGGTGGTCAATAAATACATGAAGGATTGTTTAACATCTTTGGCCATTAGAAAAATGCAAATTAGAACAACACTGAAGTTCCGTTTTACGCCAGGAAGAGTGGCCATCATTAAGAAATGAAATAATGTAACGCTGGTGAGGCTACAGGGAAGAAAGAACCTTCTGTACTGTTGGTGGGAAGGTAAACTAGCACAGCCTGTATGGAAATCAGAGGAGAGATTTATTCTTTAAACTGTTTCATTCGTTTCCTGTGCTCCTTGCTCTTCCCCTCTTCCCTTCCACTTTTTCTAGTTTTAATTGGATATTTTATACTATTTTAGTACATCTTTCTCTGAGCACATCATTTGTGCTTATTTTAAAGTGCAGCCTTGTACCAATAGTTTACAATGTATGCAAATGAGTAGCCTGAGCCCTCTTTGAAATAACTGTGCACTGTGTACTTAGCCTGAGCTCATTCATGTCCTATGTCATAAACTACAGCCACACAATAGATTCTACTTTTGTTTTACTTAGAAAATATCTTTTAGATCAATTAAAGACAAGAAAATTATCCAAACTTTTGATTTATAATATTTTTTTTCTGCACAAGGAGCTGTTCTGCTAGAAACGAATGTCCTCAAATTTGTTATTTTATTTGAGGAAGTCTTTATTTATCCTTCAGTTTTGAGGGATAACTTCACTCTATAGGAATTCTAGATTGAGCAGTTGTTTTTCCTTTTAACGCTTTAAAAATTCCACTCTACTCACTTTGTATTTGGTATCTAATGAGAAATCCTTGATTATTATTGTTTATGTATAGGTAAGGTGAAATTTTTTTTTCTTTCTCTGACTTTCTTTAAGATTCTTTGATTCCAGCTTTTCTACAGTCTGATTATGATATGTTTAGTGTATTTGGAGATATTTAAACTTTTTGATAGTCTTCTCACTTTCTGAATTTGAGATTTGTTATATGTTGTTAATTTTGGAAAGTTATCAGGTATTATTTTTCTAAGTATTTTATAAAGTTTTTTCTTTCATTCTCTCTCTTTTATTCCCTTTGGTACTCTAGTTGGGCAAGTTATGACTTTATTTCTGTTGCTGAAAAATTTTATGATGTCTTTTCAAGTTTATTGATATTTTACTGAGCAGTATAAACTATATTAATAATGACCACATTGAAGGCATCCTCTGTTTTTGTTGGTATGCTTTCAATTTTTAACAATTTCCTTCAGTTGCTAAGAGTTTACATTACTTGCTGATTCTTGCCCCATACCTACTCTCTCCTTCAGACCCTTAAGAAATCACTTCTTGTTATTTTAAATTTGCTGCTTGATTTTACCAACATCTGAGTTGTAGTTCTCCTTTTGATGACCACTTTGTGTTTTCCACACAGTTCGTTTGCTCATTTTGTTTTTGTCTTCTGGAATACTTTGAATTATTTATTGCTACTATTGTTCTTGGAAACTAGGCATGTCTTTTGGAGCAATAGAAGCTGAAGTAAACGCATCCCTGTGTGCAGATGTACAGTTTTAGTGCAGTTAGAATTTGGGCTATATTCCGTGTTGTAGGGATAGGTAGCAGTGGCTTCAAATTCTTCCAGAATCCTGATTTTTGTCTGCTCCCTAGGCTTTGACAGAGGCTTTGATTTGCAGCTCTTTCAATCATAATATACTGATATTAATCTGAAGACTTGCTGGCTACAGGGGTATGATATGGGGTAAAGGATTACTATGGGATTTTTGAATTAAGCCTCAGTCTTTAAGTAGGCAGTATTTTAGAACTCGACCTTTACAAGTGTTTGTGTCACTTTTAGTACTTTTTCCTCCTCACCATTTTCTCAGCATTAGTAATCCCAATTTATTTCTGTGAATCAGCCTGCCTGCTTCAGTATGATTTTATTTTTAAACGTTCTCTCTTACTTAATACAGGAAGGCTGGAGATGATTGGACTTCTACAGGGGATACATTTTGAGGTTTGTGGAGGGATAAAGTCCCATACACTGGGGAGAGGCTTTTTGGAATTGAGCCATCTCTGGTTCTGTTTTTCTCTGTTTACTCTTCCTATTACTTGTCAGAGTCTGAAGGGTATGTCCCTTGAATCTTTGCTTTGAGAATCTTGTGAAATCTTTAGTAAAGCCATGAGAGTGCAGTGGTCCATAAGACTGTGGTCCCCACGGATTTCTTTGCAGGTTGGTCCTCACTCCGCCTGCCTCAATTCTTCAAAGCTACCATTTAAATAATTTGTGTGGCCCTAGTGACTTCTGTTCCTGGTGGGCAGGTCTTGGTTGCTACATATCTCACCAAGGAACAATAACTATTTTAGAATTCAACCTTGAGTCTTACTACTGACTTGTGAGTTGTTCGTAGCAGCCAAAAATGTCTTAAACTGAACTGAAATCCTGTAAATGCAGAGATCATCCATTGCTCATCTCCAAATATTTATACTCCAGATATTTATACTCCAATTATTTCATAATGATTCTCACACTTCACAAGCTCATAATATATATTTGAGTGAAATTCATATTTAAACCAGTCACTGAATAATCCTGGAATTGTTGTCCAAAGAAGGTCAGTTGTGATCACATAAAATGAGCTTGAATAACGCTAATTGCATCTTCTCATGATGACTACTGCTTGTGAAATTCTACCAATGCCTTCAAATCAGTTTGTTATTGCAATCACAGTATGAGGTGGGCAGGGATTCTTAGTCTAAGTTAATCTGTTACTTACGTTGGAATTTTCATCTCAATTTTATAGAGGTAGCAATGTACTAGTATTAAAATTTAAAAACATATCACTTCCCTTACCCCTTGACACAAACATACATGCAAACATTCAAGATTATTTCTAGAGACTTATGAGGAGTTTATGTCATCTTACTTTGTTTCTTTTAGTGTACTTGTGTGATTATCCATTACTTTTGGTGTATTAAAAAGTGGAACTGCATATAAAGTCAGTATTATACACTTATAATTTGAGGAGTTCATAGAGGTGATGTCTTGAAGTCAGGTACAAACTAATTTATAACAAGAAGCTAGAAGAGTTTTACAGGGATCTGCTGATATGCATGGTTAGGCTCTAAAGATCAGGCTATTAGCACAGATTAGCAGCTGTGATTACAGAAAATACTACACAATTCATGGCATATTTATGTGGGTTTTAAAGTATTTTTACCCAGATTCTAATATGCAAGTATATTTTTCCTTGAATTCTCTATTTTTATTTTCACTAATCTCCAATATAAGCTGTAATAAATACTCCAATTTTTTAAAAAGCCAAGCAAAAACCCCCACATTTCTACTTGATTTTTCCCTCTCTGTGCTATTTATCAGTGATAATTTCAGTGACCTTAATAATTTGCAACTTCACTTAGTTATATGCATAATTAGCCAAGTGAAATATTCAAATTTCATTAACTGTTTCTTTAAGATTTCAGTATTCACTTCCCTTTTTTTAGGAAGCAATCTGTAGATGTTTTATAGCTCAGGTATATGCTTCGATTACAAAGCAGAGTGTATCAATTACGTTGTGGCTTATCTTCTTCAATTTGTTCAGTTGAGATAGTATTCACAGTGTATCTGTAAACAAAATCGAAATTAAGGTGATGTATTAAAACTGAGTCAGAAAATTCACAGGATTTCCAATAGAAACTGAAAAGAACATCTTGCCCCAGTATATTTTCCTGATATGGCACTTGTTGATGACTTCAAGTTGTGTATTCTGTAATTTTTTAAAGTTGACTCAAATGTTGTATTAAGCTTAGAATGCATTTAAGTATAACTCAAGAACAAAGGCTGTATATGACACTGTATGTATTATTGAGAAGCTATCTTAGAAATACTCCAATGAAGCAATTTTTTTTTCATTTTTTATGTAGTGAAATATCTTGTCTAAGTTAACTAAATTTCATTT
This sequence comes from Dasyprocta punctata, assembly GCA_004363535.1. Classification (NCBI taxonomy): domain Eukaryota; kingdom Metazoa; phylum Chordata; class Mammalia; order Rodentia; family Dasyproctidae; genus Dasyprocta; species Dasyprocta punctata. The sequence continues at coordinate 240,071 of RJWM01000090.1, read as the reverse complement.
TAGGCAATCAAGTTCTCTCATGTCCCTGTGAAGTGTAACGTTAATTTATGACTAGAACTTATCCGTAAAGTACCTTTTGTTATCTACTCCATGATTTTATAGGAAAACCTCAGCCTTAGTGTATATATAAAGTAGACATACTTGCACTATTTCATCACAAGAATGGTTTTATTTTTCAAGCATGAATCTCAGTACGCTGATAAATACCAATAATCCTAAACACAGAATAAAACAAGAGCAACATATCTGATGAAAACAATTTACATAGGGCAAATTTATTTTGTTCTATTTGAGTGTTTTAAAGTGATTCAGTAACAAAAAGGATATCATTCCTTCTTATTAGCTTACTTTTTTTGGTGACTTTTTTTTTCCAATCTATGTAAAGATATTGTAAGTTTTTTCAGCATAAAGATTTAAATTCATACATGGCATTATTATATTAATTATTATTTGTAGTATTTGTTTTTACATTACTGTAAAATATAAGACAGCCTGCTTTAGAACTTGCCTGTGATAATCCTTTGAAAACATTTTTTCTTGAATCCTTTCTCCATAGAAGACCCCATGCACAAGTTCATATTAACTGCTGCTATATGTGTCATGGGAGAAGTTTAGATGAGGAAGATTAAGATACAGCTCCCCCAAACACCACTGGAAATTATTTCAACGTCCTTCAAAAGATATTGGCAATCTAGAACTTCCGTTATGTGGTTTTTTTTTTTTTTAGTACCTCAAATGTGGAAAGAAAGTCATATTTCTGAGATGACCTGGCAGGCTTTCCAGGTCAGGGCTGAGTTCTGCGCCCCAGAGCAAGAGTTTCCCCAGCTTCACAGAGAGGATGCCTCATTCCTCACCTGCCCTGGGCCTGCTGGGCACTGCTTTCCCAGTCACATTGGCACGAGTCCTCAGAAGGGAAATAGAAAATTCAAATATTTTTACAGTACAGATTATACATTCTGAAAATATAAATAGCAAATAGGTTATTTTAATAAATGGTATTTTAAATCTAATGTTTCCAGATGGGGAAAATAATTTGCATAATCAGTAGGAAGAAATTTGGGGTGTGCAGTAATTTTTAAATAACATTGAGGACTGTAAATAAACCCTGGGTTAAATTAGATTTATTTTGCATGTCTCGATATTATTTTCAATCAGCTCACCAAGTCATTGGAATTGCATGTTCCTTTACGTTTGCATGATGTCTGATATCTCTATTTTAAAGCTTGTGTGATACAATTCACCTTAAATATTTGGCTTCTTGTTAAATAAAATTCATTTTTTGCACCAAAATAGAAGGTAGAAAATTATAATTCATATGGGTATTATTTGGGATAACTCTAACTATTGTAATAAACCTCTGAATTGAAGTCATAGTTATTCACTTAGCACACACTTGAAAATCCAGTAAAGATGTCTACGCCATGTTGTCACCTTAACCTGGAAATGCTACATGTGGTCTGCTCCCTTGCAGCTCCGCCCACTTCCACGGACTCAGTGACATCCCACTGGCAGCAGAATTTGTAGCACAGAGCCTGGCATCCATCAAATACCACAAAACAGTTTTTTTTTGAGAGTCAGTTATTAAGCTAACAATTACACTGAATATGGTGTTTCAGGTATATTCATGTCAATGTCTGCATCCATATTTACTTGTATTCTACCATGAGCACCTATTTCACTATACACATAACTGTATCTAGACATACATGTAAAACACATGTTGTGTGATAAGGCATTTTTATAAACAGGCATTACCTGGCCAACATATCGATGTTGTCATACTGAATGAAAACCTACTGCCTGTCACCATTGGCTTTTTCTTAAAGTTGGGGAATTAGGATATCTCTGTAAGACACAAGACATATAGAAATTTATTCATTACTTAATTATTCATATATTCCTTTATTCTTGATATAATTAATATAAAAGCTTAATTACATTTGAAACAATACATATGAAATCTACTTTTTAAACTATATTGCAACAACTTTATTTTATTTTATATTGTATTTTATTTATTTATTTATTTTTGTCTTTTGGAGACAGGATCTCACTATGCAGTTCAGGATAGCCTTGAGTTTACTTTGTAGTCCAGGCTGGCCTCAAACTTGAAAAGGTTCTCCTACCTTGGCCTCACACTGATTGCTTGGATTACAGGTGTGTACCACTGCAACTGACTTTTTTTTCATCTTTTTGGCATAAACTTTAAATACGGTTTAAAGTTTTTCTGATACAAATTTAATGTGTGCATTAGTGCATATTAGCATAAAATAAGTTCTGCATTTCAAAGACATACTTAAAATTTGCATAATGGAATTAACTTTTATATGGACTACGTGTTAATATTATTTAGATACATCAAAGTAAATAAGATATACTGCTGAATTTAGTTTTTCAATGTTTATAAATATGTTCATTTGAAAAATTAAAGTGCATATCTGATTTTATCATATTTCTCTTGGTAATCCACTAGTGTACACACTGGGCTGCACTCTGTGGGCTGACTTGTGTTCTTCACCGATTTGTCCCAAAAGAAGTTAACAATTCTAGTCCTTCTTCGTCAGATAATAACCTAGCTATCAGCTGTTCATAAGGCAGAGAAATCTGTTTCAGCACTCGGCATGAATGCACCCCAGGAGGACTGTCAGTCTCACACTCCCGTCCCTCTCCTGGTTTAGGCACTTCCTGAGGGACTGGCATCTCCCTTTAAGGACATAGCCAAGAACAAAACACGCTTGTAGGCACCTAAGCATTGTGTGGAGTCTAGCAATTTTTGATGACTCCTAGGTTCTTTGTTTGGTCAATATTTTGGTTTCTGCAGAATTGGGACATTACCACTCATTTGGCACCTGAACTTACTGCTTGGTAACCTGACGTTAAGTAAATAGCGATTCCACTCTCAGGCAAGCAAGACGAGGGTGCTTAAATCGACTTATAGCTTGACAAACTACTATTCAGTATTATGAGCTGTGAGTACCAAGCAATAAAGTATATGGTAGAACAATTGCAAGAATAAATTCTCAGAGGTTTTTTAAGGCTGATCACCAAGGTAGTGTCCTGCTGTAATGAACAGTCTATTTTGATTACAAAAAAAAAAAAAAAAGAAATATACACTATCTCAGGCATATAAACTGATAAATATCACATATTATAGGTCTAAATTTTTTAATAGTTTTGAGTGTATACTTTTCAAATCATTAGACTTAGTTCTTTTACTAGTTGGACATCGGTTTTTCAATGTTTTATAGTTTTTATCCTCTTACATTGTTAGTGTTACTACAAATATCTCACTGTGTTTATCAGTCATTGACATTTCTTATATAGTCTATGTACAGTTTTGGTATTTACTATTTGAAATGTATTTCCTGATTTATATATGCTATATACACAGTATATTGAATAGTCATTCAAACGAATTTAACCATTTTTCATAATTTAAGAATGTTATTATTGTATCTTGTTCTTGGTACCTAGCTTACCTTTTAATGTCTATAGGGCTGCACAAGTCAGTTCTCAGTAGTAATTTAAGAAATAGAGGTTTAAATTCCTCAAAACATATGGTAGGTTAGAAATCACTGACAACTTGAAATCTCAGGTGCATGGGAAAGAAAGAGAAAAAAAGACAAGTTTAGCTCTTCCCTTTGTGTGTCAAAAAGGATAAGAGCTGGATTATACTATAAGAGGAAGGCTCAGAACATAGAACGTGGGAAAAGGTTTTTGGGAAGTGAGAATGTTTCCAACCCTGGCTCCATCCAATAGCAAGGGAGAGATGGGAACAGAAGAGAAGAGAACCACACGGAATGCAATTAGGAGTAGATAATAAAGAGGGTCTGAGCTGTGTCTTTGGCAAGTGTGTCTTGCGACATTTATATTTCACTGAATTGAATATTGATAATCATGGAAGTATTGGAGGCAGCCTGGGGCATGGTGTTCTGGATGTTTTCTCAGTATATTTGGAGGAAGAGGCAGCCTTTTTATAATCACCACGTCTATCACCAGCAGACTTTGGAGTTGTAAAGGTGTGGGCGAGGACATAGAGAAAGGGGCTGCCCCGAGAAACCCATTCCCACCGTTCTTGTGAAGCATGTCAAAGCTAACATGGGAAGCGGAGGGGGGAAACTGGGGGGAAGCAGCCATCGCTTCTCGCTGAGTGAATGGGTGCTCCCTGTAAAGCGCCTGGCTTCAACATTAGATGACGCTAAAGGTGGCTTGGCGGGAGTGGGCTTTGGTTTGTGGAGATGGCGGTTCACTCTCTTCCGCCATCTGTGGCTCTGACGATGACACTATCTCCCCTGATGGTAAGAATTCCAATCCCCTAGGACCCTTGCTGCTTTTCCCTCAGTAGAATGTCCAGAGCAGCCGAGCCGCGGATAAGCAGGAAGTTAGGGAATTCCTTGGGATTAGAACAAAGCCAGTCCTGGGAACATGGAGCACCAGGGGTAGACCACATAGACAGTTTGACCTGTAGCTCAATTGCAGATCAGGTGTCCGGCCTTGGTGTTCCTCCCTGTTAACTACAGCACAGATAGCTCTGAAAATGTCTCGTCTTCCATATGCTCGACAAAATACTGAGACCTTGCACTTTCAGCCCTGTCACGCTCACGATCTTCTCTTCTTTTTACTGTGTATAAATAAAGACGCAGACGGCTCTGGGCTGTTGCTTTCTCTCCATCAGTGAGGTCGTGTCTCACCTGGGCCCAGCTTTCCTTTTCCTTATGTGTCTTGTCTTTTCTTAATCTTCCATCATCCCCTCTCAGGACTCCTGCAGGTCAGGCAGGACAGCACACTGGAGAAGACAGGTTTTGTATATTTTTGAAATTATATTCTTAACCTGAAACAAGATTGGTGCTTTATTTTGCACAAGGTTGTAACTTCATACAACAGGAATTCAAATTTAAAGATTGCATATTGAGAAGAGAAGAAGTAATAAAATAGACATTTCCCTGAGCTCACAAGACTTGAAACTTCATGGCAAAAGGATGCAAAGAGCATCAAGCAAACTTAAAGTGAAAGAGATAAATGTGCATGCATACATCTCTATCCTGGGGTTATCTTGAATTACATTAAATGAAGTTAGAGTAACAACCAAACAAAAACACTTACCTAGACAAGTTTTCTAAAATATGTTTACTCAATTGTGGCAACTTTTCTTTTTCCACTGATAATTTTTCTGTTTCTAGAATTTTTACTCAAGAGTAGTATTAACTATATGCGTAAAAATTACCATCTTGAAAAGAAGTGCAAAGTATAATATTATTTATAACAACTCTAAGAAGAATTGAGAGTGACTGTTGTCTAGTAAAGAGTAGTTGGTATAATGTGTTATAATAATGAATGCTTGTAGCCACATGAGATATGTGTGACTCAGAATCACTTAATTCATGTTTAAAAGAGACAGAGAAAGACAGCTAGAGATGCAGACGGCACTATCTATGAACTAGGAAGCCAACACCAGCTGGACACTTAATCTTCTGGTACCTTGTAGATGTTATCTTGAGAGGCATGACTGGATTCCACATTATAAAAGGGCTTAGTATTTGATGCAGAACCCGACGTTCTATATAAAATGAATTTGTTCATGACTATTAGTTTAAATTTATCTCAAGTCTTAACTGTGAAACATAGTTAAATAACACATTTCTTACCTAGTTCTCCAAGGAAAACAATAATGTCTTAAGCCTTTTATGTGCATTTTGCTCTGGGTTGATACTTATCTATTCATAGTGTGCTGTGTATCTTTTCTTAGTAGCACTTTGCAAATCATTTCACGTATAGCAAAGTAGATGTGCATTTCAAAATAAGTTTGCATGTAGTATTATTTACCAAGTAGTATGTGAACAAAAACTAAATCTATTTATATTGCTTTAACTAACTTTCGAGCAACATTTGTATTGCAGGATTCAATAAATCTATAATATAGAATATGTAAACATGCTAGGCTAATCAGATCTATTCATGTTTGTATTCATACAATAAATTATTATTTAACATGTATTGATAAAAGTAATTTATTCACGTGAGTTGAATGTGATTAAGTATACAATCTGAATACAGATGAATGTATAATATATTTGGGATATTTAATATATACTTATAAGTGTAATTTAGTAATGTGTAACGTATTAAATGACTTATTTTTCATATGATAAGTGCAAAGAGCATCCATATAAGTATATGCCATTGCTATTTGTTATCTTAAGATATGAAGAGGATAAATCTGGTAAGTCTATAAAGCTCTAAGCAGTTTGACTAAATTATGGATTTTCATATTTTATCATAGATTCTCTTTTTTAAGTGTATCTGGAACAATATGGAATCAGAAAAATGTCAAAATCTTGGATATGGAGAAGTGTCCTAGTGTCCAAAAATATGAGTAAATAATATTTGTCGTAACATAGACAAGTGTGACTATTCCAGTTTAAATTTTCTAGTAGATAAGTTCCTTGAAGGCTCGCACTTGGTAAACGCTTTATTTTTATAGCAGAAACCGTGAGTCAGAATGAACAGAAGTTTTTAAGGCATAATTTGAGAGAACAGTAACACCTCTATTCATGAATGCTTCCATTTGCTCACAATTTGGTTTGCAAACCTAAGTGCTCTTCAAAATTTTGCTTCCCTTCACGAACTCCACGTCAGGCTATGCGCATGAACAGGGCCATGCGTCCCAGAATCCTGGGAGGAATTAAGTTCCTGAACCGAGTTACCAGAGTAGACTTATTATGTAGGATCTTGGACAAGGACAGCATAAGGAATTTACAGGTAGCTGGAGAGCAAGAAGGGTGGGGTGGGCAGCCCTCTCGGCAGGTGGAGGGGCCGTCACAGTAGGCAGAAGGTGCGGTGCTGCTGGCTTTCGAAGCTGGCGGAGGTTACCCATCAGTGTCAGTGGCCTCTAGAAGCTGACAGAAAGTCACCCTCCGCAGCCTCCTGCGAGCATATCACAAGGTGGTCTCAGTTTAGATGTCTGACCTCCCGAACCTTAAGGGCATAAACCTGAACTGTTTTACGACCCCAAGCCTGTGGCAATCTGTTCTACTACCGATAAGAAGTAAAACGCGATTAGAAATCAAATGAGCATGGAATGGGTCAGTGTCCCAGCTGCTCGCTGTGAATAGATGTGCTCGACATTACCCTAAGTGTCTGGCATCAGGGATGCGAGATAAAGAACATCTGGTTTCTGATTTCTCCGCTCTCACAGCAAACCCAGCGTTAACCCAGAGTGTGGTGAGCATAGGGTTCCGTAGGGTGTGGTTTGACCCTTCACTGTCAGAGGCGCTAGGACCTGAGATACACATGTCTTATAAAGCGCAGGATGGAATCTTTAGGCTAAAGGCATAGGTCGGAGAAGACACATTGTGAGTGTCCAAGGGGTTGCCTGTGGCTGCCCATCCCTGAGTGGATTCCTCTGTGGAAGCCTGGATGATACTGAAGAAGGCAACGGTGTTCGTGTTCTGCCCCTGGTATGCGTTCAGGTAATGGGGAGTAAGCTAAGTCTTTCCCAGTGAGAAGGATGAAAGCTCTTTTTCTGTATTAGACAGAGGACTTCCCCGTAGAGAATGCCAGAGACAGGGAGACCAGTTCGAAGGCTACAGCGGGTGCATGGGTCAGGAGTGACGGAGGCCTGTATGGTACAGAAGCAGTGGGGGTGATGGTGGTAAGACAGGCAAGTTTGACAATGAATGAGTCACACAATCGAGAAATCTGTGATTAATTCTAAATGGATGAGGGATATTAGAATATAATTTGCTTTTGGGGTCTGGTTGCCAATGAATCCATAATTAATAAATTTGGGAATAGTTTAGGAAAAGAAGTATATGAGGAAAATATGGTGAATTGGTTTTCCAGATAATGCAGCTGTATTGCAGGATAATCTGTATATTTAAAATACTAGACTTAATGAGTTTGGACAGTCTGCAGGCAAGTGAGGTCATCATTGTAAGGTAATTGATGCATCTTACATCATCAAAAATTTCATGCCTTCTTTTTCCTTTGTCTACTTTTGTGCTAAAATCATTTAACATGAGATTTTCTCCTCTTAAACAGTATTAAGTGCATAATACAGTTTTAAGTATGTATTTACAAGTATTATGCAGTATAATGGGTCTTTATTCCTAATGAACTCATTTTAATTTTAGTACATTTTGAACACCTGGTTTTCACTGCATATCCAAGTGCAGTTACATGTAATTGAGGAGCAGTTATAGTCATGCATCTGAATTTTAGTATCTTATTGAAGACATCAATGAAAAATTGATGCAGAAAAATGAGAGAATGTATATAATTTTTTAAGAAGCAACGTAAGTATAGAGAAGATAGCAGAGAAAAAAGAAAATGCAGTCAAAGAATTCTAATGTTGACTGCATGTAAAGGAATGAAAACCACTATGTTGGAAAAGTTTAGGAAAGATAAATGCAAGGAAAGTCAAAGGTTTAGGGGCACATATACCTCATGAAAGAATTATGAAAGTATCAGACTACTTCAGTAATAGCCTATAGCTGTGGAAGATTTTGCTCATAAATGTTTCATTGCTTGGTGAAGCAAGGGCTCAGAATTGAAGAAATGATTAGTGCTAAGAGTCAATTCTCTTAAGATTTTGTGGAACAAGGAAAGAAAAAGGGCAGTTATGCTAAGAAACATAATGAAAAGACTCTGTTTCCTTTTTTGTAATCATAGAGGAGAACTTAAACAGATAAAATGAAATATTCAGCTAAAATAAGAAATTAAAAATATAGGAAGGGACTAAACAATTGCCCAGCAGATGAATGGAAAGAAGCCATAAAAGGACTGATACTAGTTGGCGTAAAAGGTTTTATGATTTGAAAATAGAGAAAAAGAGGATAGCTGCTTCAGACAGGTGATGGTGGAACTGGAGAATGTTCACAGCTGAATTTTCCTGTTTTCTCTATCAAGAAGAAAAGATGATCATCCACAACTACAGGATTGAAGAGACAGTAGTGTCTTACGAAGTTCGGGATGAAAACGTAACTATCGTACATGTAGACCAGCAATAGGAGTATCTGAAAATTTAACTATTAAAATGAAAGAAAGCAAAACTCTGGGACTAGTTTCATATGAAAGTTTTGCAAGGTTGTCCTAGGATTAGATTTGACTGCATGTAACAGGAGAGCCTAAAGTCATTCACACACACACACACACACACTCACCCTACAGGGACTGAAAAGATCAGCGATGGCAAACTTTGGGAGACTGAGCACCTAAACTGCAATCCCAGACTGACATTAATAGCAAAGCACCAACACTGCAATTAAACCTAAATACTGAGGTTTTAGTTTAGAAAAGATAATTCTACAGTAACATCTTTGTCTCAGAAAACACAATAACAGCTATGCCATAGGTTCTCCACCATTACATTATGTGATTAGAAGTTTCTAGCGCAACTCTAATGCTGAAAGAATCACAGGAGAATTATGTCTGACCCTGCAGGAATGACTGCTTCTTGGTAGACTACTATTGGGATTCCTGGAAATGCAATCTCTCAAAAATCTACCAAGTTTTTGAATTGACAAGAAGTTCAAACATGGGAGCTGATGCCAGAGAAGTGAAAGTTATCCTACCCTGTAACAATAGAGATTGAGCCTATGAAAAAGAAAATACTACTGTATTTGAGTTTCACAAACAGTGTTCAGATTTTGAGTTTATTTCAAGATATCGCATTTCACGTGGAACTCATGTCAATGATAACACATTCACACAGGTGCAGCCACAATGGTGAAGAGACCAGGAAAGAAAATGCTGGAGGTGTTGGGGACAGAGAAACGAAGTATGAAGAAAGTGATTACTTAGGTAGTCTTAGTTCAATCCTAGGTACTAATCTCATAAAATAAAACCTGCATTGAATATATTTCCCACAACTCAAAAGATAAAAAATTGAGGATGCAAGTTTAAGCATAAAGACAATTTTTAGCAAATATTATGACTTCCGTAGTCACTGGGTTCGTCCATGAGTTTCTGAGCTTATTAGCATAGGAATATTTTAAATGTCTTAGAAATATCAATCACTAATGTAGTATTCACTAAAAGTATTGCTGAAATGAGAAAAAGGTAAGGTACAATTTCTTTAAAAGGTACTTTTTAACTCTTTCCAAAATTCTAAGGATACCTTCATTCACCATAAAATCATCTTAAAATCATTTGTATAAAGTCCCTAAAGGTGTACTATTACATATATTACAGACTGGAAAATTGGGTGTGAGTTCTAATGTTGATTTTTATTTAATAAAATCTTGGGATACATTATTTAAATATCTACAATTTATTTTCATTTTATAATATGCTGTTCCAAGTATTTTCTCAGATATGCTATCAATGTCCTATTCCTTATTTAGTACAACTACTTGTAGAAAGGGTACATGGTAAGACAGACTCAGGTAAAGAACATCCTGAATGTGATGGGTTGGCAAAGAGAAGAAAATTCCAATGACATTCAGATATATGTAAAAGCAACAAACTCTGTATGAAGAATAATATGGTGAGGTGCCTGGCCACATGAACTCTCTTAAATTACGTAGTATCCAGTGCTCAAATTGGAGGCCTGTCTTCTGTCTACAGAGCCCCGGACACAGAAAAACAACTTGAGATATAGATGCATTGGAGAATGTCAGCCAGGATTTAAGTGAGATTTCATTCATTGCTTACCATAATATATATGAATGTTTTTTAGAATTTTATGAACAATTTCTCTGCAGTATGAATTACATTTTCCTTAAAGGTCTTTAATTGCGGCAGGTATTATTAACTTTTATGGTCAATCTATCATTTTCTTTTCACTGCCTTAAAGCAATTCTTTTTGTATCATTAGAGATGGGTCATCTATGTCAGCAATAGATATACTTTTGTTAGTATATGCTTTTAGATATTTTCTTGCACGTTTTTTCAAACTTACTTGAATTTTCAATGGCAAGAACCGTTAAAGAATATTTAGAATGTTTTTTAACTCTCTGATATATGTCTAAAAGAAAGATTTTGAAAAATTGCTGGTTCTAATCTCTCAAATTGTCTTTTTCTATTTGGATTCTGAATGTTAAATGCCACTGTCATTTGTTTTAATGATATATTATTTTTTGTGCAATTCATTCCCCAAATTTTCTGAGTGTTATTTTTCTTGAGGTTTGCATTGCAATTCTGAGAGATGTATTTTACACTTTATTTTATTTAGAATGCTACAGACACCTGAGTAATTGCTGAATTATGCTGAGTATCACTTTGACTTCCAGATTATTAAGCAATGTGGAGAAGATTAGGAAATCTGATCTATATTTGTTTCAGAAAAAATAACATTTCTAATACCCTGAGAAAGACTACCCTTCGCTTATTCTCTTTTTGTATTAAATATCCCAAATATTTCTTCTCTGTGAAGTAAAAAGATACCTTTGGCAAAATTTTCATATGTATATATATATATATATATATATATATATATATATATATATTTGGGTGCACAAAATAAAAAATGAGTTTCTCGCAAAGTAATTTTCCTGAATTTTTAAAAATGCAGTAGGTGCTCAAGAGAGTCGTACAAATGACCAACCATTTATTTGCCAAGCAACTGATTATATATCAAGCCAGAGCATTTTACTTCCATATTTTTAAAAAGTATCATCTTTGTGTTACACAAATCATCTGAAATAGTTTACTTCTCAAAGGTTAATGTGTTTCACTCGTAGTAGATTTATTGCGTATGAAGTAATCTTAACTGTATAAAAAACATATCATTTGAAAATCCACAGTTCATAATCAGATATCTATCTTGAATACATGCCTAATAATTCCTATTTCACAGAAGGTACACTATTTTTATATGGCTGCATAATACATGGTTTGAACTGATAATTCAAACTGGAATATTTTCCTCTATTTTACAGGTAAGTGCTAATGAATCCCGGAAAAAAATCTCTTTAGTGTTTCCCCAAAATCATGCATTAATCTACTCAAATTATTTCCTTCCTGTCTACCTAAGGTAGCAGAGACTTTACCTGATTATATTTAATTAATTTAAAACTCTTTATTCATTCTCTACATAATTATTTCCATAAACATTTCTTAATCTATATTCAGAGGATGATAGAGGAATGCGATTTTTATATGCTTGATTTCCTGCATGTGATTTAGAAAGAAACAATGAAATTTATTCTTCACTGATTTTTCAAACATGTTGCTCCAGCTGGGATTATTTCAGAATAAGGCTGAGTTTTCAAGGAAGCATCAGGAGGATGGTGGCTATATTTTGCTGCTCTAACAATTTAGTAGTTGCTTGAGGTGACATAGCCATATGAAAGTAAAGTGAGACTATGACGCATACCTCACTTGTTCTGGGATGTTAAATAATAAGATATGTATGGAATTCTTGTGTATTCAGGGATGAAATACAAAGTATCCACATTAGCATTTTGTAAACTACTTGTATGTATTGGAAGAGAGAAGTAGATTGGGACATTTAATGAGCTTGATGAATCTTTCACCTGACCTAGGAAATTCAGGGAAAACGCACTAACTGTAAACCAGTAATCACCTTGCATATAGTACTGGAACTTATTGTGGTAGATATCAGGCCCCAATGCCTAGGATATGTGAAGATGGCACCTTGCATAACAAAAGGGACGTTGCAGATGTGAAGACTGGGAAACTAGAAATCTTGAAGTGCAGAGATTATCCTAGATAGACCAGTGATCCTGATACAGGCACAAGGATCCTTCCATGATAGGCATCCTAGGTCCATCACAGAGAGGATGGTTAGAGTTAGTAACAGGAGATACCATGCTAGATGCAAGAATTCGGAGCCTTGTGCACAGGAGGTCATACATATATGCAGCCTTCAGAACCTGAGTAATGTTCTCCCCTGGAACCTCAAGGAAAAATCCAAACGGCTAACACTTTGCTCTAGCCCATTCAGGGTTCCTGCTCTTCAGAAATTCATGGTAATAAATCTGTGCAGTTTTAAGCCACGAAATTTGTTGCAATTTTTTACAACAACAATAGGAATCTCATATGATTCTCTGGAAGTGTTCTCTCAGTATACTAGGGAGGATTAGGACAAATTCATTAAACAGAGTAAAATACACTGAAATGTACCAATATTGAGAATTCCAGACTCAGTGTTGATTTCAGTTCATTCACTGGCTTTACACACACACACACACACACACACACACACACACACACGCACATGCACATACACATATGCACACAATGTCATGGAAGCACACAAATACATATGCAAAAATCTAGGTATCTCTTACTTTCCTCTGCTGCAGGGACCAGAGGACTATAGGCTTAGTCCAAAACTAGATAACCCCTATTTCCTGCAGGGATAAGCTCAGAGTATTTTATACAAATGAGTGTTCGTGATCCATTTCATTTTAGGGGAATCTAAATTCAAACCCCTTCTAAGTGAAATGATATTCTTTTTCTTCAAAAAATTATTCATGTTTTTGCATTTTCAATTTTTTCACTAAAAATTTGTGTGACTTATTATCTCTTTCCATGAGTCTTTACATAAACATCTTCACTTTGATTCTTGGCCTGCAATGTCTCATGACTCTTTAGGGTTGGAGCTGCCCTGGCAGTTATGGCCGGCCCATATCTAACCATCCTACACCATGCACATTCACAGCATGCGCTAAGTCTGCCCTAGGCCTCAACACCCAGTGTCACCATGTGCAACACACAAGGATGTGTTAGTGGAAAATTAGACAGAATAATAGCAACCAATATTTGCAGAATGTATTGCAATAATTTCGTGAGGCATTCGAAGCTCAGAGTCTGTGGAAAACCTTGCCTTGCAAGTGATAATAGAGAATGAAGTTTCTTAAACGAGGCGTAGATTCAGTCATATGTTGAAATTCAGCAGTAAGCTAGGGAGAAAGGCAATTCTCAATTTAATCCGAACACTTTCCACATAAGAAGCTGCATATTTCAAAGACCACTTTCAGTCAAAAGGTCCCTGATTCTAGATGCCAGTTAAAGGAGGAATGGTACCACAACCTTCTACCACTCTAAATTTCCTTTTAGTACTTTTTAAAGGTGCACTTCAGAACGGCTGTATGATGGCATTGCTGGATGTGGAAGAAATTATTGAGGTGGAAGGAAGAGCCTTAGAAACCCACTGGCTTTTAAAAGATATTCAATGTATATCTAGGTAAAGTATAAGACTTACCAGAAAGCAATAAAATGAAAATACGGAATAATTTTTTTGTGGATGTCATCAGCTGTCTTGTGGAAGCCAAGATCACCAAACTGATGGTATTTGTCAGAAATAAGCCATGATGTTTAGAACACAGCAAAGCCTTTAAGACTGCTCAAAGTCAGACAAAGAATATATGATACTTAAATGTGCTTGCATAAAGTTAATATGCTCATTGAGGATTTCAGGTAAGTTGACTGCCTTAAGTCAATACATTTTCTATCACCTGTAATTCTCCAGGACAGTCCTAAGATGGGAACTGTCTCCTTGGTCATCTGTCCACTGCAAACCAGCACTGTCTGGCATGGAAGGGAACACTGAAAACATTTCATTAATTACATGACACTGATCACTTACATGTGCCCCATATATGCTGGGCAGAATGCTGGATATTCAGGATAAAGACATATGATCCCAATCTGCGGTTCAGGCTGATAGAAAATAATAGTGCCTTATTATGAGTTGGGCAAATGACCACTTTAGCAGAGTTACGTGTAACATTGAGACAGAGAAGAAATCTATTACTTGGAAAGTGTGATGTTGGGAAGCTTTCTATCAGAAAGAAGTAAGTTTGAAAATTAGGTAGGTTACAAATTGTCCTATTAGACAGGGTCTTACAGACTACATTCTAGTAGTAGACCTACTCAGATGGATTGTTGGTCAACTAATGAGTAACCAAGAAAAGTGATCATGTTTATAATTTAGAAATGTCCTACCATCAAAAACATGAAGGAAGGATTTGAAAAAGTAATAGAAAGAAAAACTAAGTTGTTTTGCAATATGTCAAAATAAAGATGCAATGTTCTGATCCAGATTGTGACAGTGATGTTATTTTCATTGTGGCATTAGCTTTATTGTGAGTTAATTCAATTCATATTACCATTTGCCAAATTCAACTACTCTCACAACTCGTGCTGTTTGCATGTTTGGTGTTTTTCTTTATTCTAATACTTCTTTTCTGTAATATACTCTTAGATAACTCTAGTTGTCAAAATTCTATGAACAAATTAAAACAAAATTCAAATGCCATGTGTAGCATGATACTCTCTGATTTCCTACGCTGTAGGTGATTGTATTATTTCGTGAAACAGTATTGGAATTTGTACCTTTTTCAGTACATGGGGTGCATTCTGACTCATTCCAGGGATTTGTCCTGCTTGTATTCTCTGTACAAAAGAGCAGCATACAAGGGGTGTCAACAAATATAGTGAATGTTTGAAATTTTTAAAATATTATAGTAAAAGCCATGTTGCCATCAATCCCCCTGAGTAGCCCTTGCTATCACTTTGAACACACTTACCCATCTATCATTCGTACCACTTTCTGAACTAGTTCTGGAAATCCTTTGTGTGTGTCTTTACAAGCTGTGATCAAACATACGTGAGTGTCCTACGATGGAAACGCCCTCTTGTAAAGATACGGTAGTGTGCCCTCATCCACCTTATTCACCAAGCCAGGCACCACGGACTTCTGATTCCTCCAAAATGACCATGAAAAGTGTTTTTAAGTGATTCAGGACAACTGGGCAGCCACCACAAAACTAAGAACACCAAAGAGGATGTCCAGAATTGCTTTAAGAAGTGGCAATAATGATGAAATAAGTGTATTCAAAATGAGGGGGAACATTTTGAGAGGAGTTAATGGTAATGTGACGCCCACTGTAGTATTTTTTTAAAAAATTTAAACATTCATCACAGATTTCAATCTCATATTTTTCTTGAATTAACTTATCTCGTTGCACATATTACTGGGATAATATGTGCTAGAGACAATAATTCTTTTATAAGATGTTATAATTTAAAACTATATTGGTAAAATGCTCAAGAAAAAGAAGATGCAATCAAATTATTTTCTGAAATTTTTTCAAAAACTTTTAGGAATCTGAACTTGATAATACGAAGTATTTAGGAAAAATGTCTAGAAGATAAGCTTTCTGAAATTAAAACTAATACACATTTTCATAACTTATTTTCTGAGCACTGAAATTTCAGCATAAAAACCACACCTCCAAATGTTAGTGAACAAGTTACTACAAAAAGAACAGTTAAACGAGACTTGGTCTTTTTTCTCAATATTATGGCTAACCTCAGCAGTGTAGGATTCTGGTGTGGAAGTTTGTTCACTGTTATCTACATAAAACCAAAAGATCAGAGCATGTGAGCAAAGTCTGTTAGTGCAGATTAAAAAGCATATTTCATGTTGTCAGTGTTAACGTAAAATTATAGTACACTGTGAGTAAGAAATTAAGTATTTGTATCTTTCCATTTCCAGATTCTTGGGAATCTATTCATATGCCAAGTAGATTGGCATCTCAGTAACTTAGACTGAAGATTATTATCATTTACTTTCTAGATGGACTATATGGGGGATACAATGGATTGAACCAGAAGGCATTAATAGTAATTGATAAAAAATAACAGAAAATTTATATCCTAGAAGAAATTTTACACTAAAGATTTTTGAAATACAATTGGCAAGATTAATTTTAAAAATAGTTGATACAACAGAACTGTTATTAATTAAAAATGCCCATATGTTATACATTTATTTCATATTAAACCACTTCTAATATGACTAATACTATGTTTCCCTGAAAGTATGATCCCCTCACTGAAAAATAATCAGTTGTGAAAACTACAGATCAAAAATTCAAGCCCCAATCAGACTATCCTTGCTTTCCCATACTTAAAGAAGAAGAAAATAGTGAAGGCACATGAGGCAAGGGTAGGTTGGTTGGGGTTGGCATTTTGATTTCTAGATTTTAAGACTTATCATTTTCTGTCAAGGTCTTAATTTGGGGGAAAGACAGTCATGTTGTAAGGAGATGTGTTGGGTAGATATGTAGCTGGTAATCCATAGGAAAGGAAAGGTAGTGGGAATAGAGTATAAGAACTGATAGAGAAATGGAGAACTGGAAGAAATATAGCCACTATCCTTACAATGGAAAAATCATATTAGCATCAAATCCATGATGCTCTCATACCAAACACTTGAAATTGCAGAAAACATTTCAGGAAGAAAATCTAAGGCAATACCTATGCAAATGAAAATGAAAAACAGTTACAGTCCTACTTACCTACTATAGATAAAAGGATGTCAGTGCCACGAATTCAATTATAATAGGTGACAAATGAGCTAAGGCTGAATGTGGCTGGTGGAATGGGTGTAAGTTCATGAAGCCAGGAAATATTTAGAAGAGTCACATATTTTGAAGTCTTTTTCTCAACAAAATGACAAATTATCACAAAAGTATAGAAAAAGAACTATAACAAGGGTTCATTATGCTGCAGAAATTGCCCAGCGAAAATATAGCCATGTCTGAAAATGATGAAACTCCATTCCTCTGGCATTCTACTCATTTCCCCATTTTTGTAAATGTGTAATAAAAAAAATTGTGTGTGTGTGTGTGTGTGTGTGTGTGTGTATGCTTTATGGTAAAAGAGGGAAAATTGTTAATCCTTGGGTATTAGTGAACATTTATGAGATCTGGAAATAGAAAGAGAATTACTCTACTGGGAAAGAATAAAATTCAGTACAGAAGCCATAGTAAAATCCTGGAGGAGAACAGGAAAGTGGAAAAAGCCACATTTTCAGGGCCCTGGACACAGTATATGTGCAAACCACAGTAGTAGCCAGAACAACAGAGAGTTTATCCTCATACTCAGTCCTAAGCTAAGAAGCTGCAAATAAATAGCAATGGCAAATGTATTTTGGAGAGGATAAGAAGAAAAGTGCTTAGAAATGACTCACTCTGAGGCACAAATGAAGGAAAACCTTAGATCTTGGGGGCAAAAACATCATTCTATCATTTTCCACCCAGGACACAAGAAATATTTCCTGAAAACTATGCAGTCCTGAGGACAACAGAGCAACAATAAATCACAAACACAGTCCAGTCTCTACCTAGATCATTGGTGGCAATCCTCTGGCATGTATGCCACAACAGGCAGGCAGAGTCCTCTCTGTCTGTACATTAGCCAAGTTTCCCCAGTCTCTCTCCAGCAGCCTAGCACTGGATATCCAGGTTTAATTGCAACTTTGGCATTTTGTGATAAAGTTTTGGGTAGTATCTTGGGCATTGTATCTCCAAAATATTTACTGTCTCTGACTTAGATTAATACTTGCACTAAGATTTAGTGGTAGAAAAGATATATCTGTTTTTAAGCAAGCATTAAACTAAGGTAAATAACTTCATGATCCTACACAACACATCTGGACTTTAATAAAAAATTATGAGGCATATAAGTGACAATAAAAATAACACACTATAATTCCAAGACATGCATTAATAATAATAAACAGACATAACAGAGAACTTGATGGAGAATTTTAAGTGCCTGATATAATCTGGCAAGATACCCAAAGAGAAAATATGAGTAAAATGCAAGATCAAGTGGATGATTTCATCAAGTAGATGGAAACTATAATAAAGGATGACATAAGCATTTTAGAAATCGGAACATGGTAACAAGATAAAGATGTCCTCTATGTCTTAATCATTATAATTGATGTGCCTTAGGAAACAAGCAATGACCTTGAGAAAAGAATATATATATATATGTATATATATATATATATATATATATATTTCATATGTGTATGGAAATGAGAAGACTCATTGCTAAATTATGACAAAAACAAAGCCAAATACTTCAATGTCTCATGGAACAGCAGGTATGATCAATCACACACACACGCGCACACACACACACACACACACACACACACACACCTAGTTTTATCACGTTCAAACTGATGACCTAAAAGTCAAAGAAAAATTACAAAAGCAGCTAGTGAAAAGGAAAGATAATAGAGGCTAAAGGTGGAGAAACTGTAGACTTTTTTTATTGAGACTATGGAAGTCATCTGACAATGGAATGCCATGTAGAAACACAATAAAAAGAAAAAACACAACTTTCACTACTGATGTTATTGCCAATTGAAGTCTCTTTAAAACGCAAAAGAGAACTAAATAAGAAATAAATCTTTCTCAGATTAGCAAAACTATTAAAAGGAATCGTCAATATCTTCTTCAGGTTGAAAATTTTCTGACTAAAAATTGCAATAAAAAGGAGAATGGAAGAAATGTGATACATAAAAGTAAAGTTTGAGGAACTTTTCTGTATCACAATAGTTCTGCAAAAATTTAAAAATGAGTTCTGGTGTTTGAAATATGTATAAAATTTAATTAAGTGACAATAATAGCACACGGATTTAGGTTGAGGAATTAGACTATGTTCTTATAAAGATATTGATACAAAAATACTTAATTAAGAAAAAATGTACATTGTAAAACTTAAAAAAAATGCCTACCCAAAATAAAATTGTCTAAGCAATTAATTAATTTAGAAGGAAAATGGAGCCATGTAGAAAGTTCAAAAACTACAAAACAAATCATGATACACTACTTCATACTGTTTAGTGTTGCTAGTATGAACAATAACAAATAACAACAAAAATACTCAGAAAATAAGAATTGTTGAAGAGTGCCATGGTCCAGCCAGGCTAGGTCCACAGAATCCCTGAAGGTGGGCTGAGCGTCTGTGTGTGGAGAACAGACACACAAACAGCTCAGAGACTGTGTGAATCTGCTTCGTTTATTGCTTCTTTCTACTACTACTGCTACTACTACTCTTTTGCAAGCTCTGACAGAATAATTTGCACTTTCTCTTTGGCAAAGGTTGAAAGTTTACATAACAAGAATGAGATCAACAGGTGTTTCTATGGTTACATGGTTTTCTATGGTTACATGATTCGTCAGCATACATGATTTGTCAGCATAGGCAGAAAGTTTATACTTAGTTTAAGACCTTGAAGCATGCTTTGGCCACTAATAGATTACTGATTGGTTTTCAATTAGTTGAATCAGGTTTCCCCATCTACCAATGGAAAAAATCTTAACAATTGCTTTAAAATAGTCTTGATTTAGGGAGGTCTAACGTATTATAGGGGCTCAAATTGTTCTAAATGCTCCATCGTGGTAGCCTAACTAAAAGCCTGCAAAACACAAGACCATATTCAGTCATGCTTTATCCCCCCTACCCCCCTGCAATGTTCTCACAGCTTCAAGGATGTGTTATTTACCCTGTCTATCTTAAAAGACAAAACATAGTAGCAGGTTGGCCTCTCTGCATGGAGGTTCCCAGGCAGCCCCAGCCAGCTGGTCATTATTATTATCATTAAAGGCTCTCAAACTTTTACTCAGGCTTTGGCCTCGTTGGTCTGAGTTGGCATCAGACCACTACACCATTAATTGTAGAAAAACATTTTATTAACTATCCCTTTGTTCTTAGGGAGTCTGTACTTTGTTTACTGATTTTGTGCATGGGAAAGAAAGAAGAGAAATTTTCCGAACTGGCTCAGAGCACAAATTAACACAATAGTTTGCAAGAAACATTAACCCATTCCCACAAAGCGAATTTTTATGCTGTGGCCTTTTCTTAGAAGATGTCCTCCTTCCATGTTTGGACCCTGTCAACAGAACATGGATCTATTTTCTTCCATGTTTGGACCTTGTCAACAGAACATGGGTCTAGTTTCTTCCATGTTTGGACCTTGTCAACAGAACGTGGATCTATTTTCTTCCATGTTTGAACCTTGTCAGCAGAACATGGCTAGAGAAGGATGCAGCAGATGAGGATGTAGAATGATTAGATCCCTGTAGACAATTGATGAGAATCAAAATATTCTAGTCACTATCACAAGGTGTATAGTACATCCTTAAAAAAACATAGAATTACTATGTGGTACCATTTTTCTATTTCTGTGCATATTCATAAAATAATTAGTATCAGGGAATCAATGAAATACTTATATAACTGTGTTTATAAAAGCATTATTCCTGGCCACAACGTAAGTAACACAAATATCTGTCATCACATAAACTTTAAATGAAATTTTGATACATGTTTTCATGTGAATAAACCCCAAACATATTACACTAACCACTATAAACCAGTCACAAATAGGCAAATAATCTATAATTGTACTTACATTAGGCACTTAGAATAGTCAAACAGCATCAGAAATTAGAATGTTTGTTTCTAGGAGCTGGAAAGAAGAAAGTAAGTGGGAACTCCCAATTACTATCAATAGATACATAGTTTCAGTTTTGCAACATGAAAAGTTTTCTGTAGAGAGATGTTGGAGATGGCAGCATCAGTGGGGATGCATTTAATGTCCCCATACTTAACACTTATATTTGTTGATACAGTAACTTTCATGTCATATGTATTTTAAAGCAATTGATGTTTTAGAGTTCAGAAATAACCAAAATGCATACAAGGATAAAAACAGAAGCAGCATATGAAATAAATTGAAAAGTGTTTCCAAAATGGTAAGTTGCAATTTCAACCATATCAATACTTATATAAAATGAGTTTGAATGACTCCATGAAAGTAAATGTCAGATTAGATTTCTAAAAAATTCCAGATCCTACTCTTTGCTGCCTTAAAAAACCACTACAAATATGAAGACTAAGGGATTTAAGTGTAAAATATATATTAGTTGAAGAGAGATGGAATGGAAATTTTATTATCAGATCAAGTAGACCTCAGAATAAAACTATTATGAAAGATGAATAATATTATGTAATGATGAAGATTATACTCATTTAGAAAAAAATGAAATTCTAGATGCAAACTTAATAAGCAAGCCAGTTAAATGAGGCAAAACAATAAAGTATTTCAAAAGGACATGAATGCAGTTATTGTTGGATTCTTCAACAATCTTCAATAAATCATAGTGTAAGTGCACAGAGAGTTCATAATATACAGAGTCCCCAAGCAACCAAAAAAAATGACCAGTTTGTTATTGATGGACAATTTTACCCAACAACAGCAAGATGCATATTCCTATATCTGTACTTCAAGCATTATCTGCTAATCTTGATAAATGATTATGATTAACTAAATCCAAACAAATCTGCTAAAATTAATAACAAATAAAACAAAATTTTGCTCTCAAATCTTAAGTGGTTTGCATTAGAGATCAGCAAAAGGAAGATAACTAAAAATCTTAATATTTAGAAATTAAATATCACATCTATAAATAATCATGCATCAAGGAGGAAATCTTGCATGAAATTAAGCAATACATGAATTAAAATGAGTACAAAATTTCATTAAAACATGCCATCATGGTAACACTTGGAGCAAACATTCTGGCACCAAACATCTCTATTAGAAAAATTTTAAAAAGCTATCAAGTCTGTGACTTCAGAATCTGTCATGAAAAACTAGAAAGAGGAAGAATTCTATCTAGAGCAAGCCAGAGGGAAAAAAAGAAAATAATAATTGGACCAGAAATTAATGAAACTGAAACACAAAATGGTAGAATTCTTAAAATCTGGAGACTACTTTTTTTGAAAGCGTAGCATTTCCTGGTGAGACATGACTTATCAAATTTCAAGAAGAACAAATAGCCATGACAGTTCAGTATCTATCGTAGTAAGGTTACCTTTTTAACCTTAAAGTCCTTCCAGAATGGTGAGATCAAATTTTAAATGATTTTACCAGGAAATTCTATCAAATAGTATTTAAGAATGAAATAGTACACACTACAAATCTTCTCCAGCCAATAGAAGGAAAGGAAATGCTTTTC
Organism: Dasyprocta punctata; assembly: GCA_004363535.1. Classification (NCBI taxonomy): domain Eukaryota; kingdom Metazoa; phylum Chordata; class Mammalia; order Rodentia; family Dasyproctidae; genus Dasyprocta; species Dasyprocta punctata. Next base: position 217,272 of record RJWM01000090.1, on the reverse strand, counting down.
AACTTATTTTGTGACCATCAACATTTTGATTCTAATACTAAACATTGACATTGCAAGAAGAGAAAATTCCAGGTCAGCATCCTTCTGAACATATTTTAAAATAGTCTTAGCAAATACTACAAATAGATGTAGTGATAATTCATCACAGCCGTGCAGGGTTATTTTGGGCATGTATGTGAATATTTTTCTACATATAGAAAGCTATCAATGTAAATAACTATTTGTCGGGAAAAGTCAAATGATCAAGTCATAAGATCATGAAAAGCATATCTTCAGTATTCGCATTTTCACAGTAAAATGAATAATACATCATAAAACAAAGAATAGGAGAGAATTTTCTTAATCTTATAAAATGACTTGGAGAACAAAAAATAGTACACTAAGAGACCAATGGACATCAATAAGAACGTGTGAAATGGCCACAGATCCAACCTGAACATACCCTAGTGGGCAAAATTGGAATAATTCATGGAATTAAGTAAACTGTGTTAGATTTGGATTATAATACACAAAAAATAAAAATTTCTGTGTCTATTCTAATAGGTATGATGTAGAACTAAATGAATGGCCACAGAAAAATGACATTTTCTGGAGAAGATATTCTATTAATGTATGTGTAGAAACAGTCATGGAAATAAACTCACCTTTAGAATACTACAGTAATTATTGCCATAGAGGACATTAATTGAAGGTTACTGAATTAGCACATATAATTAAAAGAAGAATCCACATTTTCATAGATTTACAGAATTCTTTTCTAAATACTTAGCAATTACAACAGGAAAACTATGAAGTTCACAGGAGCTAATCTTTACAGTCTTCACCTTCACCACATTTGCAAGGTTAGCATCATGTGTTAGCCCACCTATGAAGCACTTTGGTATCTAAAGCGTGGACCTCAATATAACCATGAAATAAAATCAGATAAACTCAGTGTTATGGTTATGGTCCTGTGGCCCTGCCAAGTTTCATGTAATCATGACATGGATGTAGCTGGATCTGGCATTCATGATTGGTTTGCTCTCTAGCCCTGGGGCTGGGGGTGTGAGTGCTGCACCCACCCAGGGGTGGAGCCAACATACAGTGTAAGTGTGGGAAGAAAGTGTGTCTTCTCTCTCCTGATAGTTCCTGCCTTGCTGGTTTGCAGCCGCCATGAATGGCTCCCCCACCATGCCATGCTCCCTTGGAGTAAGCTGAGTATGGGTTGAAATTCCCAAGAACTGTAAGAAAAAAACCTCTCCTTCCTTAATTTTGGGCAACAGGTGTTTTGCCTCAGCAACAAGGAAAAAAGTAGCTAAGACACTCAAATAAAAAACTTCTTTACCAAACCAGGTCACAGAAGATAAAAAATTCTTGAAGGACAGTTATAGGGGGAGAGGACTAATAAAGTACTGTATGACAATAAATTCAATGTGGTGTCTTGGGCTCTATCCTAGACTAGAAAAAGACACTAGAAGTAAAATTGGTAATATCTCAAAAAAATCTAAAAGTTATTATTTGTACCAAAATTACTTTTGTTAGTTTTCATAATTGTTCTATGGTTATGTAAAATACTAACATGTGGGTGTGTTGGGTGAAAATCTTTAGAGATTACCTTCATTAGTTTATGTAATTCCGTGACAATTCTAAAATTATCCCAAAATAAAAAGTTGGAAAATGAATTTGTGATCTTTGAAAAGAATTTGAGTTAATTTTATGGATCATTATGGGTGTTTTCCCCTTGAACTTTCATAATTATGTGCTATTTGTGATGTACAGACATCATCACTCCCCACTGGGCTATTTAACTCAAATATGGTCATTTAAAGTTATTTTGTTGGAGTGTTTACATAGGATGAACATTGCACCACTTGGACATTCATATATTTATTTCTATATCTTTATCTCTGCCTCTATTTTATTGTCTGTCTCTATGTCTCTGGGTCTTTATCTCTGTGTTTCTGTCTCTGCTTTTACCTCTATCATTATATTTAAGAGGATTTGAATTTCCTTTGTAATCAGAAATAATGAACTTGACATTGCTCCTGTGCCTAAGAAAGAAGCGGACCATGAACTATAACCTGAGGTGTCTTAAGTTGATTTTACAACTGAATATTTTCTAAATAAAATATGATTTGTGATAATGTATAAATATTGCACAACATGGGGCAATCTTGAGAAGTCAATCCCATAAAATACTTTAAATTTAGGTGCTAAAGTGGCAAGTTTAATAACTGTTTGTTTGTAAGCAAACAATATGCACTGTTGACCTTTCGGAGAACTTTGCTTTGGCTTCCATTAAAAATTAAGAATGATTTGTTTTTTAGTTTTTAATTTTGTTTTGTCTTTTTGAGACAGGGACTTGCTATACAGTTCAAGCTGACCTTGAGCTAACTTTGCAGCTCAGGTTGGTCTCGAACTCTCAATGATCTGCCTGCTTTAGCTTCCGGAGTGCTGGAATTACAGGTGTGCACCACCACACTCGGTTTTTGATTTGTTTTTTAAATGAATGCTGTAGAAGATGATCTTAACCCTCTCAGCTCAGTCTAGAGGTCAGTTTCAGTTTCCTTTGGCAGTTCTATCAGTGGGTCCAGCTTTATTTCTCTTGGACTAAGTGTTGTTGTCCAGAGTTACACTGAGCCAGACTCAGAATGCTCAGGGAGTTATGCTTCTCGTAGCCGCCACCAGCAAGAACTGAGGAGGGATATTCCTATTCTCTGAGCTCTGGGAAGTTCTAGGGTTTTGGTTCCTGATGGACAGCTCGTTGGGCTGACTCCTGTGCATCCGTCCGCAGCTGCTCATTCACCTCAGTTTCACTTACTTTTCTGCTTTCTCTGTCCTTCTTCCCCATCTCTTCACCAGGCTTCCTACAATCATCTCTCCAACAGACAAAGTCCTTTCTCAGCGTTACCCTTGGAGGAAACCCAAAATAAAGCAGGCAGAAATTATGCACATTTTGATTTCAGTTAAATTTGATGCCTTAAATGGAAAAAAAATCATTTGTAACTGTTTGTGTATTTTTATTTCCTAGGCTTGATGTAGCAAATTACCACAAGTCTGATGGTTTCAAAGATTGGAAATTTGTTCTCTCCACCACTCCGGGTTGTAGGAATCCAAAATCAAGCTTCTGCCATGGCCAGGACCTTGGGGATGCCCTGGAGGAGGGCTCTTTCTTGCCTCTTCCAACTTGGGCTGTCAGTGTGGGATTTCTGGCATTCCTTGGCTTGCAGACGCGCACTTCACTGTCTGTTTCTGCCCACACGAGCTGCTGCCTGTGTACCTGAATCTCTACTTTTCCATTGCTTTATTATAAAGACGGCAGTCAGTAGCTTCAGGGCCTAAATTTAATCTACTCTGGCCTTTTCTTGACAAATTACAAATGCAAAAATGTGCTTGTGAATCACGTTGTAGCCTCAGGTACTGGAGTTTAGGATTTCCACAGATCTTTGATGGGGGAAGTACAACGCAACCGACAACAGTGTACAAGGTTTATTTCAGGACTACAGTGTGGCTCTTATTTATACTGGATAATGATGAAGACTTCCTTGTATTAATTATAGTCTAGCTCACTTCAAAATACACTCATACTTTAAGTTTTGAATGAAAACTATGTCATTTGCAATGAATCAACTGTCTTCACGTATTGACAATTTAGTGATTTAGAAGTTGCCATTTTCTCTATTGCTATATTTTTATTCAAGTACCTAAATAGTTAAATGTGCATAGGATCCCTACCCTTGTTCCTGTTTTCATATCCACATAGATCCACGCTGATAGTGGTCTTCTGCCTTGAACTACGCACATCTTAATATGTTTTTACGTGGGATTCCAAAAATTCAAAATGTTGACAACTCTTTGCCAGGCCACTTCTAAGGGCTATGTTTGAAATGAGCATTTTTGAAAGATGAGGCCACATTTTCTTTCCGAACCTAGAGTAGATGTGTTTGTGCTTACGCAGAATCCTTTACTTCCAATGCATTGCAGAGAACCCATTGCAAGCATGAGCATCCCTGAAGGCCACATGCAGTATCCCTGTAAGACTTTGTAGCACAGGGAGCAAAACTAACCAACACCATGCTTATGCTACTTACTGTAGCATCAGCAAAGATTTTTTTTCTCAGATCCAGCAGCAATGAAACTGTGAGAGATTAACTTGTGAACTTGCATCTAGGTTACCAACTCCAGACGCTATATAGTTATTGACAAATGAATCCAGAAATATAGAAATATGCTGAAAAAGGTGTATTTATCATTAATTAGGACTGTTTTTTCCAAGGATCTCTTAATTCCTACTCTCTACTCTGTGACTGGAGCATTTCTCCTATACCTAATACAACCCTTCGATCCCAAAAGTTTCAACCTATTGTAGCGAAAATCACATTACTAAAGCTCTTTGAATTTATTCACCAACTTACTCTTAAATATCATAAGCTATGTAGAGGTGACAGCAGAAACTTTACCTCACTTTCGACATTATGGCTCTTAGAAGAGTACAGGGTGTCGGATACATGGTAAAAGCTAAAGAAAAAAAGAACGCACAGATAAACTAATTGTGGTTCAAACTGAAGAGCAGCCAGGTAGTATATACTTGTTTCATGTTGTTTCTTAAATTTTGTACTAATTGGAGAAATCAAATTTGCGCTAAATTTTGCATATAGTTCTTAAAATGAAGTGCAAATAGAATTTTACCTCAGTACACTTATTAACATGCGCTGCTAGTGATTTTTGTCAAGATTTTAATGGCTTATAGAATATTTAATTGAATGCTGATAATATATACACTAAAAAATAAATTCTAGGAACTATGCATATACAAAATACTATTTTTACCTTACAAGTCTCATGAGGTGGGTACTAACACTCTCATTTTAGTGATGGAGATCTTAGGCACAGGAAAGTACCCACAACTAGTATGTGGAAGAACAGGGATCGAATTTCAGTGAGTTTGGCCCCTGAGCCACTGATTCTAACTAGAAAGCTGCAAATTTCCATATCTATCTTGAGTGGCACATCACATCCTAACTACCTTTCATTTGTCCCTATGGGCGTGTTCTGAATCCCAGAACTCTGCACAAAGCTATCATCAGGCCATGTTGGACTGACTACATTTGTTTAGCATGATGGATGCATTAGCAACATCCCACAGAAACACTGCAACAAAAATCTGAACCTCATCTTTTAGATGCATTCATCAGCATATGAGCAATGAGATCATCACATTTTACTTTGATTATTACCCTATGACTAAAAAAATCTGTCTTTCACTGATATACGAAGCCCCCATTTTCAAGAATATGGTTTGAAAACTCTTTACTTTCCTTTTTAAAAAAAACAATAGTTGTTTGAGTCAGTCTTCTGGACCATTGGACAGCAGCTGTGTAGCAATTCCTTTCACTGGTTGCCTCAGTTCTTCTTCAAAGATGGTTCTAAATCACCTTCACCGGAATTCTGAGGGGTGCTTATTCCACATGAGGATCCACCTCTCCTCCACCTTCGGAGTCAGCACCCACGAGAGTGGGGCCCATCTGTGCGCAGTGTCACCACCGCGCCAACTCACCCCGGAGCACACCGATGGTAGGAATCATCAGCCTCACTTTCAAACTTTCTTCTAGCTGCCCACCCATGGCGTACCTACCGACACTTACTTCTTATCATCGCAGGCACAAACGCTTTCAGCAAACTGAGCTCAGCAAGGCTGAACTCAGATTGCAAGGGTGTAATGCAGAACCCGCGCTCGATGCTGCTACCGGTTTTAGTAATGTGAAAATGTTGAGAACGTCACCAGTTTCAACCCTAAAGTTTCCCATTAAAATGAACCCAGGGGAACATTGTGTTCTAGACCTAAGGGATAGGAAGGGAGGGTTTTGTTTCCTTTGAATCAGTTTTGTGTATGTGAGTACACAGGCACATGTTTCAGGTACAAGCTTGCATTCAAGAATATACATATGTTCACATGTATGTCATTGTATGTAAACTGAGGCTTTCAAAATAGGGATGAATATTAATTTTTCATTTCTTCTAACTTATTTCACTATTCAGCTGTCTTTTATAAAATTTGAGTTCTTTATTTGTTCTTTTTGTCACATTGCATCGTATATGTATATATTGTAATTGTATGTATTGTAGGTTTCTATAATACAACCTTTGTGAAATAAGGCAGAGTATAAGTCAAATAACAAGTCAATATGAAGATAACAAATAAAATAAGATCAAAGTTATTGAGCATTAGATGCTACAACTGAGTTTGTGAGCATTAAAATAGAATTCCAGAGTTTGTTTGCATTAGCAAATGAAGCATGCCTAGTGAAAAAATCTTGTGACAAAGAAATGTTACTAGCAGAGCTAAGGATTTGAAATTTTTAAAACTTAAAAAAATCAGGTAATGGAGCCTGTAGCCCTCATCCATTCACATTGTTTTAGCTGAGAAAGGCAATCTCAAATTCAATCAAGCGTACAAAACTTGCCTTTTTGTGGAATCAGTTACTCCAGTCATCAGAAAGGTCGGTGGCATCTGGCCTTTTTTGTACCACTTAGAGAGCGCAGGGGGCCCAGTATCTGGGGCTGATCTTCCTGTTCTTCTATAAATAAATCATTTTATCAAGAAGCATGGAAATCAAAGAGTTTTTATGTCAGCATAGACAAGATGATTTAGAACACTAAGAAAGAAGTAAATGGGCCATTTTTAATGTCATTTGAGAAAGAAACCAAATGAGTAGGTGGTATAAGCTGTTACTGGAGTTAAAATTTCAACCACGTCATTTTTTAGGAATATTCTTTTCATCTTTTTCACCACTATAATGTAGAAAATGTTTCATCAGATCACATGCACTAAAGGATTACTTGAATAATTTCATTTTTTAGTTTGATGATGAGGTGTATATGGATTATTCTAAAACTGAAAGATTATCATTTTGGAAAATTAAGGTAGAAGGCATATAAAACAGACAGATTGTAAACACAAGGTCCCAAGCATGATTAGATAATGGTGGAAAGTTTTTCAAAATCTTCATTGTGAAATAATTTTAGGTATAAGAGGACAAAAGCCAAAAGCAAAATGCTTCTAGATTTCCTATGATATATATTATTATTTCATATTCTAACAGTTTGAGACCACTCTATAATTGAGTTGAATCATTTCCTGTCATGTAGGTGATTTTGGTCTAAATTTCCTCCTGGTCATGTCATTTGGAAAAATAACATATGCTTTTATGTTTTTCCTCCTATTTTGAATGCATACATACTTAGTTCATTTAAGCTTGCACTGAAAATTTCACAAATACCCTTACAAATGCCCTTAATTTCAGAGATGAGTAATATAGCTTATTTTTCTTTGTTATTCTTGGAAACATGATCTGATGGTATCCTATCAACACCTGGATCAGTAGAGTTTTCAGTGAATATTGGAAAAAATTCATTCCATGTATGACATTGCAAATGCTCTGTAATTATTACTTATGATAGCTCTGGTATAAAAACATCAGCAATGACATTTCTTAAGATACAAGATACACCAGTGAATGGGGCCTTAAAGATAACATCAATAGGAAAACACAGAAATAACTAATGTACTCATTAAATAACAGAGCGAGCATTCATTTAATTTCAGTCCCTGAAGGATCTTTTCATCTTTCCCTTGTTCAGTGTGAATGTTTATGTGAGTCAAAAAAGGCATTTTGTGCATCAGTATAATCTTATAAAAATAATGGATTCTTTTTATTATAGGAGTTCTATTTAAAATGAAGTTTATATACCCAGAGGCAAACAAGCTTTTTAAAAAAATTTTTTTTGACATCTACCCAATTTGATTTTCCAAGTTTGCGTGCTGAGCGGCTGGGCTGACTTTGCTGCAGAAGGAGGAGGTCTCATGTGGAGACAGAAACGACAGAGTATGCGGGCCACAGGCTGGCGAGCACGGCTTAGCCCACCTGCACCGATCAGAAGGTAGCTGGATTCCCACACCCACTTAATCTTTGACCTTTTAACTTGCCCATTGTTTCTGTGACTCTGTGCTAGAGGCACCTGTTAATTTGGAATTCCACAGCGACTGTGGGGCTCCTTTCACTGGCTGTCAATTGTACATCAGATGGTAGCAATTTTTAGCTACTATTAGCCAAGTCTAGATTCAAGTTGTTGACCTGTAGGTCAGGGGCCTATTATTAATCCCTGGAGCAATGCAGTCTCGCAGTTATTATGTGTCATTTAGTAGGCTTGATTCATGTGCGCATCTCTTGGCAACATCAATAGGACTTCTGTGTGGGATCAGGAGGGATGGAGGGCCCAAATTTTATTGAAAAAACACAGTAGAAAACTGAGATTAATGTTGCGGCCTCTAAACATGACATCTTATTGATTATAGAGGGATCTTTGTTTGCTAAAAAACAATGTGGCTGAAGCACAAGTTTCACATGAGACTACACATGATATTTTTATGGGATCATTCTTGCAAAACAATCACTATTCAGGTTAAATAGTGAAGTATATTATAGTAACTTGGAGACAATATTTGCAACCAATAAGCATTTATTAGTTACATGAATAGTTAGCAGACAATACATTCTGCTAGATTAGTTCTCTATAGGAAGAGGAAAGCGGGAGGTTTTATTATGGTCTGGAGAGACAGGGAATAAAGTGAGTTATTTGAGAATAATCTATTTCTCATTTTCACAAAGACTACCTAGTGTGGTTGCAGTAAAGCAAAAGTAAGCTGGATCTAAGATAGAATATGTTAAAGAAAAAAAAAGGTGGTTACCTGTCATTTAATAAAATAATGTCTGTAAGAGCTGGCATTTATTGAGAGGTTGCTATAATCTTAAGCATTTATCATGCATTAACTCATTTAAGACTCAAAAACAGAACAACAACAACAACAACAACAACAAAAAAGGCAATTATTACAGTCTTCCTTAACCTTAAGGAAAAGTCAGTTTAGGCACATAGAAGCTGAGTCTTATGCCCAGCGTTACGTTTCTGGTAGATTGTAGCACTCAGTTTGAAGTCATGCAGTGGATTTTCCGGGCCTACACTCTTACCATTAGCTATTTTTTTTTTTTTTGCAGCACCGGGGATTGAACTCACAACCTCGCGCCTGCCAGGACAGGCGCTTAAGGCACTGAGCCAAACTCCCGGCCCTGGTTTTTTGAAGCAGGGTCGCACTGTGTAGCTCAGGCCGGCCTTGCGCTCGCGTTGTAGCCCAAGCTGGCCTCGAACTCACAACGCTCCGCCTACCTCAGCCATTAGCTATTAAGAAGGCTTCTTTTGCATCTATCATGCAACTGAAATATATCATCATTTATCCCAGTTACTGAAATCCTGCTTTAATTATTTCTATTACTGAATCACAATAATTACGCTTCATGCTTTCTAGTTTTGCATCCTCAAAGCCAGATGATCTCCCACCCCTTCATCCACCTATCAAGTCTTGTGCTGACACCTGAGAATCTCTTCCTTCCTGTGTGCTCCTGCTATTCTTTTGGGCTTGATTGTCCTTACATTTCTTCCAGAAGAATGCAAAATATTCTTAGGTGATTTCCTCTCCTGACCTAAGCAGAATCATTTTTCAGTTCAATTATTTTTGATTTATTTCTCTCCTGAAAACCTCGAAGAACTGTCTATTGCCAATACAATAATGAGCAAACCAGTAGCTGAGCCTCAAGTTCAGAGTTCTCTGTGTCCTCAGTTCCTCTTACACTTGTCTTCTACCCAAGCCGATATGCTTACTTAACCAAACTGCTTTGCAGGAAGTCCAGGAATGTGGCAGTGTGACAACATTTTTCAGTTTTCTGATGCTGAAAAAGGACACCCTCAGTAGAAATCACATTTCAAATTTTGACCGCTTTCCAAGGTATCTCTATGTGGTCAGTAATCTTTATTAGTGTTGGACAGTAGAATAGAAGTTATAGTTCCCAGTTAGCTGCACAACCATAAGGAGAAACAATTGATATGCCATAGCATATTGTTCTGGGATTTTTTTTTTGATACAAGTATTCAGGAGATTACATGAGGTTGTCAACACTTTATTATAAAATAGAATTTTTGTTAGAGGATTTTGCCTGTTTGTAGGCTACTGTAAGTGTTCTGAGCATGCTTAAGGCAGACTAAGCTATAGTGTTCGATAGGTGAGGTGCATTCCTACCTTATGACACTCTCAAGTTATGATGGGCTTATTGAAACTAACTTCCTCATAGTTCAAGAGACACTTGTATTTATAAGTGTGCTTTAGTATTTCTGCATCCGCTCTTACAACCAAGGCTTTGCTTTGTATGAGTCGCTCTTGAACCCCATGTGATTTCAAGAATCCTCGCCAACCTTCAGGGCTCTTCACTAAGCCCATTTCTAATTCCGGAAATTGTTTGACCCCTGAATGACCAATAATCGTCTCACACCATTATTTACTTTTTCTCTAGCTCTGTGGCCTCTTAATGGGACTATAAATGCTAGGATAGTTTATTGATCAGTGCACACTTTTCTAAAATAACATGTGTCCCTAGCTAAAATATCAGAAAATTAGGGCCACCCAACATCTAACAAGAGAACTCCTGGTATCTTCAAGACACACACTGAGGCAGGGCTGCATTTTATTTAAGGGAGGGCAAGTCCCTTATTCACACAAGGCTGACAGCAACGTGGTGACTCAACGTCATTCTGTTTGGCAGTTCTTCAGTGTCCCTTTCTACCTTTGATTTTGAATGTGGTTCACTGATTTAATTGCAGCTCATGACAGGATAGGTAATAAAAGCAGGCGGCCCATGTTTCCACTGCGCTTTTTAATTTACTGCATGACATATCACAGATCACCTAATGGGGTTCCTATTTGAGGAGTGTAGTTAATGAGTCACATTTTATCTCTGTACTACTCTACTCTGTGTCTTGATTAGTAAAATCATAGCAAGAATGCAGAAAGCAAAGTGGGCCCCCATCATCATAAAAACATCCTTTCTCCATCCAAGATGAAGGAGAATGTTTCTACCCATGGCTAAGACTCTATCTGTAGCCTTCTATGGAACTCGTGGTTTTGACATTTTTTTTCCTAGATCTGCCTGAACAAAGGGTTCTGAGGGTTTGCACTTTGGAAGTGACCAAGCTCCTGGATCCTAACATAGGAAGGCACATATGTTTGTGGTTCACCCCCTGGACCGTCATATGTGCCAACCTAAGGTGTGTGCCCGATAAGTTTCCCAATCTACTACAAAATGCTTCTTCCCATGTAGGTGAGTAGTCAACGCTATGGAATTACCAGAGAAGTTCACTTTCTTTTCTTCACTTGATGATGAACAATTCAACTCCTTTATTTGATTTAGAACACCCAAGGGGGTTCTCTGACTTATTTTCCTGAGAACAAGCACAAATGAATATTGGGAAGACCCTTTAGCAATTAAGGAGACAGATATAAAGCTGGTTTAGTACCTGCTGCTGCAAAGCTGGGAAAGGTAAGTATGTTCAAATGTTTTCATTAGTCGTTGTTTTTGAACCATCTTCAGACAGGTTTGGTTTGTCTTTGATGTAACTTACCATGTCTTGTAATTTCGAAATTTTCTGCTAAAATTGTATAAAAGAAGTACTGCTGCGACTACTGATACCTCAGTTGATGTGTCTACTTTCTAAAAATGAAATCAATCTTGGCTTTAGTAGAAAACAAAGCTACCTCAGTTCCCAAATGTTTTCATATAAAAAGATTTAGGTAAACATAGGATGGTCTAAAAATGCCCCTTTTCTTTCCCATGAAGGTTATGTAAATTGGTGATGAACAATAATCTGTCATGCTTTCATTTTTATTTATTTTACCTTGTGGAGAGCCAATGGAAAAAGCAAAGAAAGGATATTTGTCCCCACAAGAATCAGTGAGTCAGAATGGAAGCAAACCTCTTCAAACATCTTCAAACCTAGTAGCTGCACAAGGTAACAGTAGCACTTGACAAGCTAGCAGTTTGTATCTTATAGTCACATCTTGCACCATCCAAACAGAAATCAAAGCCTCTGTATCTTGAATACTTTCACTAAAACTAAATATTCGTTTTCTTTTACAAGGCTGAGGTTGTTGGAGGAACTCAAATATTGTACTTTTTTATCACCTAGATTTGGTTCAGTTGAATCTATGTATATTTTAGTTTGCATTATTATTTTAATTTTAGAACTATGATAAATGGTAGTAATTGTCCTGCAATTTTAATCTGTTGTTTATGTAGAACACTGTTTTCCAAGAGCAATACTGTTGTCCAAGCTTAGAAACAGTCTCTTTTTTTGCAGAAAAATGCTTTATGTGTATATTTTTATTTTAAATCTGCTAATGCAGGCAATACTATTTTTCTTTATACAATTTTTCTTAATTTACTTAATGTAATTTTAACTTTTCTCTAGTCAGCTATTTTTTTGGTCTTAAGTTTTAAAAGGTCATCCGTTAGTCTTTTATCATATCCTTATTTCTATTTGCTTGATAAATAAAGTCAAAGAACTTGTTCTACATAGTTTCAGGGCACAAATAAATATAAAAATATTATAAATTTTCATAAACTAGGAATATCAGGTAGCAGTGAAGAAAAAGTACTTCAAATATCAGCTATTATCTTCTTGACATTAGAAAATGCAAGTTTTAAGCAGAGTGACAAGCAAAAAATGCATAGCATTACTGCTTCTTTGCAGGCTAATGCTTACTAAAATAATGCAATTTATTTTATGATTACTGTTAATATAGTCAGTATACTTTATGTTAGGAAATAATTCTAAAAACAAAAAACAAAGAATTGTTTGAGAATATCTAATATATTTATATACTATGGACTCCATATAAAATGATCATTTTGAACTTACATAATTTTCTTTGATTCTATTCTTATTGAGTTTTTTTCTGAGTTGTTAAGTTTTGTATTCTCATATTTACTATTTGATTATTTTTAAGAAGTTGTCCTCCCAATAATGTGGAACCATAAAACAGAGTGATAGATAGTATTTTTGATTCTACACAAAGACATACAAATATTAAATGAGGTATAATAATGAGCCAAAATTTTACAGATTGAGTAATGTAAAAGTATGCACTTCAAGTAAAAAAAATGCAAAGGTACATATATAGTAACTACATCTGACTTGATTTAATAGCATTTCATATATGAAATTTTTAAAAAAATTCCCAGTACTGGAGCAAAATACTTAACACCTACAAATTAAAGGTGGATAAGTTTACTTGGCTTGTGTTTTCTTAGGGTTCAATCTATGGTTGACTGGCTCCAAGGGAGAAATGTCATGGCCGAAGGACATAGCAAAGGAAGACTCCTTTATTCATGGCAGCAGAGAGGCAGAGAGGAGGGCGCTCAGACAGGAACATACTAATTTATGCCACACGTCTAACGACTCACTCTCCTCTAACAGGATCCTACCTCCCAGCAGCACATCCACCTATGGACTCACAAAAAGATCAGTGCACCGATGAAAGTAGTGGTTGCATGACCCAATCACCTTCCAAAGACCCTACCTTTGAACACATGAAAGTTTTGGTGGGCATTTAAGATCTAAACTGTAATGCTACATAGGACCTGATTTAATAACACTGCAGATTTGATACAATTTTTTTCATTTAAGAGAAAAAAGACACAGAGAAGAAAGACAAAAAGTAAAAGAGACAAACAACAACAACAAATCCAAAACAGTAACTATAAGTTTACAAAACATGATCATAGGAACTTGACGATGGTTGTAATATTGCATATCATTACTTTCGACATGGTTGTTTAGATTAACAGACATAGACATGTAAAATTGATCTAATCATGTGAGTATTAACTGCTCTTTTTCAATAACTAATACATTAAAAGAAGGAAGGGAGAAGGGAAAAGGAAAAAGACATAAATCTGTGTATATGTATATGAAAGATAGCTAAAATGACTATATTACTAAACACTACAGATTTGAAATTAAAATTTGAAAGTTCTAAATTTTTTACTTTATATACCAATAGTGTGTCAATAACTACAAAAGTAACACTAACATTTTAAGCCATATTAATAGAAATTGACTGTATAGATCAAAAAGAAAACATACCTGTGCTCTTCATTACAGAGAACATGCACAAGCCTTTGGGTCTCATTGCAGAGACCCCTGAAATCCCTGTGAGCAGAAACTAAATAGAGCGAATGCCAGAATATTCAGAAACAAGAGAAAACTAGGGACATGGGGAGAGTAGGGAGTGGAAACCTCCTAAGGAAAAGATGTATAAATATGCCAAAATATTCTAAAACATTTATATTCTTCTAAGATGAATTTACACTAACTGTTAATGTTTTAAAACCTAAATGCTGAAATAGAAATGATATGAAGACAGGAGTTTGTAGATCTACTTAAGAATATTAATAAAATTCTATAATGCAGTCATAGAAAGACTGCCCAGATGGTGTCTGTGTTCCCATTTCTGGATAGATGATACTTCAGGTCAGGTAATGGTTTTCTGTTTCTTCTACTAATTTCATTAATAGCAGGGGAAGCTAGAGTTGACTTCCATGGCAGCTGCAGTTCTGAGCGCTTCAATTTAACTATGGTTTCCTTCATCTTAGTTTCTTCTGGACTCACAGTAGCTTTAAATAAACCAGAATGATAGTCATGAAGAAATCAAACCATGACAAATGATGGCATGGTTATGGTGAAAAAGGAATCCCTTCTTCATTGTTGGTGAGGGTGTAAACTGGTACAACCATTATGGAAATCAGTATGGAGATTTCTCAACTCAATGATATTAGAAATTCCATAGGACCCAGCTCTGCCAATACTACATATCTTCCCCAGACAGTTCAAGACATCACACTGCAGTGATACATGCCTACCAATGTTTATAGCAGCACAATTCATAATAGCTAAGTCCTATAAGCTGCCCATACACCCATCAACGGATGACTGTGTAAAGAAAAGGTGGTGTGTGCGTATATAATGGAATACTGCTCAGCTATTAAGAACGACACATTTGAGACATTCGTAGAAACATGAATGCACCTGGAAAATACAATGCTGAGTGAAACAAACCAGACATGCAAGCTTAAATATCGTATGGTAGCGCTCATTCTGGTGAGGCAAAGTATAAACAAAAAGAATAATAAAGGGTGGACAGAAGGTAACAAAGGGATGGACTCTTATAATAAGGAAGTGAGACAAGAGAATGAGGCCAAGGGGGCAGGAGGAGGAGAAGGGGAAATAGGTAGAATAAAACTGTACCATGTACAGGAAGCTAATAATCTCACTGAAAGTAAATATTGTATGCCATACCGTGGGCTAAGGTTAATAATATCAACAAGAATGAACTATGGGGCACGAGAATTGGAAGAGGAGAGAGGGTGAGGGAAGGTAAAGGGATTAAAAGAAAAGAAACCTGTGAACTGCCTGAACTGCAAACACTGATACAATACACATTAAAAAAAAATAGATACTTAGACCAGAAAATTCCCAATGAACTCGACCTCTGTTCTTCTTCTCCTACTTTGTGTACCCATTGGTTCAGCAAACCACTGAGCTCCAGTGAACCCTGGACACAACCCCTTTCACAGCCTTCTGGCCCCCAAAGGGTTCTGTCCTTTCAAGTCCCCTAATGCATGATCTCCACCAAGTTAAGCTGAGCAGTTGAGAAAAACTCCAGTAGTTCACCATTCCCTTCACATTAAAAACCAACGTTCTGTGCATGGGAAACAACTTTGTGCTCTTCTTGTCTTGGTGCATGTGTCACTTCTTAGTAAGGATGGTCTTAACCACCTTATCTGATATTTCCACCAAGCCCTCTAATCCTCTAGCTGGAGCTCCCAATTCATTTTACCACACTGCTTGTCTTTACACGTGCACAGCATTTAGCACCGCCTCCTATCCTATGCAAGTCAATCATCATTTCTCTCATTTTTTCTCTTCTGGCTGAAATATACACAGAGGTGATGTTTAAAAATTAATTAACTGACATCGTATGTGTTCCCAAATGATTTCCATCACTTAAAAGATGCCTTGTGAATTTTTGCTAAATTAATTGGCTATTTCTTCTTATTTTGTAAAAATACCTTTGTCTTTTGTGTTTAATAATTTTTTTCCCATACATATTTTAATTGACATATTCTTCCTTTTTTACCAAAGGAAGTGTGCAGATTTTCAGTGTATGTTTCAAGGGTATTCAGCAAATGACTACATCCATGTAACCCATCAATCTGTCAAGTTATGAAAGAATGTAAATATTGATTTGCTTTCTACTATTGTTATGTAATTTGCGTATCCCACACCTTCAACTTTACAATCATATATAGTGCACTTTTCCATCTTCTTTCTCTCAATTTCATGTCTTTGTGTCTCTTGCATGTGACTGTACATATCTGTAGTACATTCGTGGTGTCTTTTATACTTTTCTCATTTTCATTCTTCAGTTAGAATATATACACTACACACCCTGTGGTTTGCCAATTAGAGTACTGCCTTTAGGCTTTCAAAAGGATTCATTTACCCTTCTAATGCTGGCCTCATAGATTTGTGCTGCTTAGCTTTTTTGATGCACGTAGCATGCAGATTGGTGGGCACACAACAGAGTTTGTGACGAGTATCACAGAGAGGGTGGACGATTTGCCTCTGTGGTCACCGACTACTCTTCTTGTTTGCACGTGTTCTGTTTTTCAAAGGAAGATGGATGTGAATGTGCATGGATTTAAATAGTCTGCCCCAGGAACTGATGTTCTCTGACTGTCTTAACAGCTCCTGGTGCTATTTGCTCTCAGAGCGTCACCTCTCCACTTTGTTACACAAATATTATTACTGACACTCATATTTCCAGCAGCTCTGGCAGTTTTATCCAAGAGGGCTTTTATACTTCTTAGATTCAGTAGCCTGACTTAAAATGATCCTGATCATTTTCCATGCAATTTTTGTCATTTGTGCTGAACCAATTTTAAGTTGAATCGATTTTTATCAAAAAACTGAACTTGGTTCTAGCCTTGCTTAACACACACTTAAGTGCAATCAGATACCAAAGGCATAGATTTAAAGGACAGATAAATGCTAGGTTATTTAGTGGTGATAATAATAATAACAATAATATTATTATTATTATTATATACAGAGTCCATGAAGAAAATGTCTACACACCAGGAAAGAGAGAAATTAAAAGTGTCTGGAAGCTAATGGCCACCATTTTATAATTATAGAGGCCAAAAATAACTTATATTAATCTCATGATGACTCAATAAATTTGGTATTGAAAATTGTACAAGTTTTTCTTTTCCTAAAGTGTGTGTATTTTATTTTTTGGTGGACTATGTATGTATTTCACATATACATTATCATATATATTTTCATCTTTTATTAAAAGAAAACTCTTTCTCATTTTAGCCACTTTAAGAAAATCTTACGTTTCAGTTGAGTGGCAAATGTACAGATATAAACAACTTCACTATTTAAATAAAAATAAACTAGCATTATATTAAAAATTAAACATGGTTGTGGGAATTGATTTTCAGTATAGCAATATCAGTAAAAGCTATTTTGTGAAATTTTAGAAAAATGACTCTTAGAAATAAGAAACTTCAAATCAATTTATATTTTCTCTAAGTCAAGTTTCAAGAAATTACACTTTAGGTTGTGTCTTTCCTCCTTAAAAGTTGTTGATGACACAAACACAAAACACATTTCAGTCTCATTTTGTTTGCTTAAAAATTTCACATGACTAGAAAAGAATTTCAACGTGGGAAAGTATTGCTGTTTTCAAGCAGAACTGGAAAAATTGTAATTTCAGCTATGACCAGAACAGAGCAAAGTGTGGCGCTCAAGATGCTACACTACTCAGAACGAATTTTCCAAATGACCCCAGAAGAGTGTCAGAAAAACAAGCCACGCATGTCTGTTACCAGGCGAGGAGTGTGTCACAAACCAAGTGTGGAGCAGAAAGTGAGACACCTGGAGAATCTGACTCAGGGGAGCTGCAAAACTGGGGGAACTGGAGAAGATGGGAGTTCAGAGAAATAACGCTGGGGGCCATTAGGAGGGGTGAGAAGTTGCTGAGTTGTGAACAGGTCAGGTACTGTCTTTAGGTTCTCAGGCCTGGCTGCGTGACTCTTTGGGGCAGGGCTCTTGTTTCCAAGCCACACCACGCAATGCACATGGCATTCTTGAGTCTCTCACACAGTTACTAGAATGTTTAATAGGTGTGTATTTACAGGAGGTAGAAAATAGGCACAGAATATACTTTGTTTGTAAAGCTATTTGCAGATGCATTTTGTAGAACTTCAGATTTCATAATGAGCATTTCCATCTTTCATTAGGACATTGATTCATGCCTACGAATCAATGAATTGATGAAGTTCATTTGGGACGAATTTAGAAAAAATGTTACTCTTGTCAATTGCGTATCTAGTGTGAGGGGAACTGACTTTGCCCGTCACTTACTGCACAACGCAGTATTCAGCCTTAAAGCACAAAGATCTGCCATTTCCAAGGCAGATTTTTCCAACTCCAACTCCAATATTCAGGATAATGTGTGGGGCTGGACACAGAGGGGCAGACCACAGGGCCGTGAACGTACTGTGCGGAAATGAGAGAAATTGGAAAACAGTGCACAGGGCAACTTTTCCCACTTTGTCCCAGGAATAGCAGTAGGTTTTGGAAATTTTGCTTTCACTAATAATAAAAATAAATAAATGAAAAAATCTATGCTTTGACAGAAATATAAAAGTGAGCTAGATATCAGTGACCATGATTTCTGACCTTTCTCTTATTCCACAAAGCAAAGCAAAGCAAAAAAAAAAAAAAAAAAAAAAAAAAAAAAAAAAAAAAAAAAAAAAAAAAAAAAAAAAAAAAAAAAAAAAAAATAGGCAAGGGGATTTTACAGTGTAAATAGTTGCATGACAATTATTTAATTTTCTCTTAACTAGAAATCTGTTTTGAAAAGTGATACAGGACATGTCTTTTTAGTTACTTATTATGTATCTGTGTGCCATGAAAGAAAGATATTCTCTTTACTTAAATTCAATAAAAAATTTGTATCGGTTATACTTCTATTTATAAAAAAAAGGCAAGAAAACATAAGTTCTGAAAAGGACACCAGGCTTCTTTGGGACATACAAATTTATTCCCTCACCCAAGCTTTACCTCTTCTGAATGCTGGGTTTACATTCTGTTCTGTGTCTCTTCATAACATCAGTTGGGCATGCCACGGTTAGGAAGCACAGACTCCACCGCGCATCTTTGCAACAGATTTCATGAAACATAGAACATTCATTCAGAAAAAATTGTGACCAATATGGGACTAAGTATGTAAATTGCCTTTTTGACAACCAAGAGAACTTCCTTTCTGATAACTCAGTCCTTCTGATGAATTGCAAAGATTTGCTTTGTAAGGCACCACTCTTTCCAAGGCAGTGGGCTCAGAATTACTTTGCTCCCAGGTATCCGTGGCAATGAATAACAATACACATGTGTATGAAGAAGTCAATGGTGTGCACAAAATGGCCTCTTAAATCACTGCCTAGATTTATTGTAAAATATTGACTTTCTTGCAACGATAAATTCACTTTTTGATTTCTCAGCCAACATCTGAATTAAGAAGGGATAGTTGGTGATTGGGATTCTCCGCCTCTCTGCCAGGCTCTGACCGGGCCCCCACACGTGGTCTGCCATTGATTTGCAGACAGCACTAAATCCTCCTCTCCACCTCCAGCTCGGTGGCAGACGCCTTGGGCCGCGGCCTGGGATAGCATTTTGTAAGTAATTTTTTACTAAACTGTTTACTGAAGTGCTTGGCTTTTTGACTCTGTTTGCCGAAAGCTCTGCAAACTGAGGCTGATAAATCTACCCAGCATCATTCTCTGCTTTCCATTGTCCATTGTGATCTCTTCAGGCCAGTTTCAGGCCACCGATTTTCACTTTCTGAGGCATGTCATGGGTTTCACCTTTTATTTATTTGCTTTTTAATTAGGAGTGGAAAGATGGACAGCACTTTTTAATCCACGATTTTTCATATTTAAATCTTCTAAGTTCATTTTGACTCCAAGTTTTGACAATAAAGGGCAAGGTATTAATTACCAATAACATAATTATTGTATTTAAACATCAAGTACAACATTGTCTGAATATATTCATGATAAAAAATGTAATGTGGCAATAACAAAAATACATCTATACATAAAAAAGTTACAACCTTTTAAATACAGAAGAAGTTAAGAATAGTCCATGTAGAAATAAAGGAAATACCCAAGTACTGGACATTTTTTCCTCCAGGATTCCTCCAAGTACTGGACATTTTTATTCCTCCAGGAATAAAAAATGTAATCTCATGGAGATCGATCATATATTGGGCCACTGTACAAGTCTCACTTTTGCGTATACTTGGGATTGAGCTCAGGCCATCCCAGAGAACCATATTCTCAGCCCTTTTGCATCCTCTCGTCCTTTATTTTTGCTGAGTTACTAAGGTACTCAAACTTGGGACACTTCTGCTTCAGGCTCTCCGGGTGTTAGGATTTCAGATCCGTTTCATCGCACCAGTCCTGCCTGAATCACTGCTAAGGAGAATTCCATGGCATTCCAGTTATTGTTCCCTGTAGATATTTTATTTTTTTTCTTTGGTTACTTTCAAGATATTCTCTTTATGGTTGATTTCCATAAATTTGACTAAATATGCAAAGTATGATTTTCTTTCACATTTTTGTTTGGGTTTCAGAGAATTTCTTGAATTTATAAATTGTCCAACATCCAGTGTTGACAGTTTTCAATACCTTGCTGTTTCCTATTTTGCTGACCTATTTTCTCTCTCCTCTGCTTTTGAATTGAAATTATTTATAGTGCTGATCTTCGGGCATCATTAATAGTGTCTCCGAGGTACTGATTAGATTTTATTCAACTTCTTTTCTTCTTCTTTGATTTAGATAATTTATATTGACCTAGATTAAAGTTCACAGACTTCTCTGTCATCTCCATGCTCTTATAAATCAATTCAGCAAATTTTCTATCTTATGGTTTTTCTGTGTGTTTCAGGTGATGACAATGTCTTCTTCTTCCTCTGTCTCTCTCTGCCTTTCTCTGTTTCTCTCTGTCTCTCTCAATTCCAAGTACAGTAGATGCTTTTAAACTCCAAAGAATGGATACTTCTCTTGTTTTGTTTCTTGTTTCATACAGATGCTATAAATTGTACCCGGTATACTATAGACACTCTCACATTTATTTGCCCAATGAAACCAATAGTGGTTACTATGTGAACTCAGAGGTTAAAATCAATTGAAGAATAAAGAGAAAGATAGTGACAACTTATGATGTCATGTGAGCTATACTTAATGGTAGAATTTTTCTCTTCTAACTTTAAGTTTTTGAGCCAATCATTTCTTTAAAATTCCTTTTATTAGGGTTAGGATTTCTGTCACTTTCTTCCTGAAAAATCTAAACAATATTCAGTATTATAATTGTTACTGATGTTATCTTTTCATTCTCAAAGAGTGACAATTTGCAATCTCTATGTTCTAAGTATGCCAGATAAGACACTAGGAAGAGAACTTTTTTTTATCATTGCAAACTAGAAATTGATATTTGAAGTTGTCAGGTAAAAATGTCATGCCTTCTATGTAAAATAAAAAAGAAATGCCATTTAGCAAACTTGTGTAAGTGATTTTTTTTTTTTTTTTTTACTTTTCACGTTTCCATACTCTGAGGTGGAAGATAAAGAGCTTAGCTGTGTGAGTGCGCACTTGATTTTGTTCTCTCAGTCCAAAGGTTTGTGTGCTTTGTTTGAGCAGTGACAGGAAGTGCACAGAGAGACAAAAAGAAGCCCTTTCAAATATTTCAGATTTTGAGCACTGGAATTTAACTTTTCATTGAGAAATGCCATGAGCAGCTAAACAGGATAGCTGAGAAAAGTGTGAAACCTTGCAATGAAATTAAATGTATTAAAAGAAGATCTAGGAAGGAGTGTTATTTAATCTGAACCAGTAGAGATAAATAGATTTCTCAAGATATAAACACAAAGGATGAGTCTACCTGAAAAGGATAAAGAAACGACACAGCAGACTGTTAGAACAGAGGGTAACGGTCGGCATGATTTAGTAGGTGATGGACAGCGATTTGGAGTCATATCGTAAAGAACCTTGACAGCCATGTAAGGAGGTTCAGCTGAAGAGACAGGCAACGGCAGGGGGGCTCTCTTATTGGTTGGACAAGAGGAACTTCATCCCCGCTTCACTGCAGAGCATGCTAGGATTGGAGAGATGCACCATAGATTGGACAAGAAATCTACAGGAGCCTCCATCACACTGATACGGGAGAACGCAGAGATTACCTGGAACTTCAGCAGTAAGATTGGAGAAAGAAGATGATTTCTAGCTTTGTTGTCCTAATGTGCTCACTTAATGTACTGGCTCCTGATGACACTGGGAGAGCCTCTTCATTTTGTCTCGTGTTTTCATATACTTCCTCCTACCTGTAAGCTTATTAGACCATCAAGCAAGGGCCTTCCCTGCATGCATTTTGTAAGCTTTCATTTATTATCGAAGATGACAGAGTCCCTCTCCCCATGTTACATGTCTGTGCTACATGTAAAGTGAGGATTCACTACATGTCTGTGCTTCCCAGATAAGAATGCACCACAAATACAATCTGCTTTAATTTTCAAACAAAACTAACATTATGTAGATAAAAAATCACATGGTAATTCATGTGACTGAATTACTGAAACTAATTGGAAAATTTGACACAATGTAGTCCCTACAAAAATAGCACAAGTAGTTTATTACAGGAACGAGACAGAAGAGAGAATTTTTGACATCTACAAACCATTTTGAGGATGCAGTTGTAGCTCAGTTACGGTACAGCACTTGCCTAGCATGCATGAAAACATTTGTTCCATCCTAAGAACTGCAAAACCAATTATTAACAGTGTTTGAGATTTTGTACCTTGGAGAAAGTATTTTACCCCTTGATAGAATGTATTGTCTTGTCCTTTCAGCTCTTTATTTAAGGTATATCGTGTTTTTTTTTTTTAATCATTGCTTTCCTTTTTCTTTGGCTACTCCCTGAGTTCTTGTACATATCCTTTCATTCCTATTTTTTTAATTAGGACAAATTTGTGGTACATAATGAATACATTCATTGTGGAACACTGGCCCATTTACATGAAATAGCAGTTTATTTAGTTATTTACTTATTTTTACAATATCTTGTTTATCCACAAGTTGTATATATCTTAGTCACTTTCTTGTGGCTGAGACACAATACATAACAGGCACTATTCAAAGAGAAAAGGTTCATTTTGCCTGATAGGTCCAGTCCAGAGTTGACCAGTTCTAAGGGAATAGTGGCATGGCAGAGAGGCAGAGAAGACAAGAAGCTGCTCATGTCACAAAGGCCAGGAAACAGAGAGAGAAAGTAGGAGTTCAGGAAGGGCAAAGCACTCATCAAGGTCTGGCCTGCAAGACCAGTCTGTGAGCAGGGCCACCTTCTCCCAGAAGCCAGCTACAGCACTCTCATAGTCCAACTCTCCTCTACAAACCCTTCATCTAATGTTCCAGACCTGGACCATAAAACATGATCTGAGGTATCTTCTTGAAGAATGCACTCAAAATGTCCCTGCCATGCTACTGATCATGAAACCCTTCTACAATATTTTTCAAGATACTTGAACTGTGTGAATTCTTCAACTATCAAGCTGCCAGATGAGCCCGCTTCTCTTCCTTTATCTCAGCCCCTTTTCCTAATCAGTGAGTCATTTGTACTGATGGCCAGGCATGCTAAACCTTCCATATAAAATGCCCATCCTCCTTTAATTAGGGGAGTCATCTCCCCAAGCAATTAAAGACACAGAGGCCTAAAGAAGAAAGAAAGATACTTCCTTCACAAGCACCTCCCCAGGTGACTGGTGGTGAGGGCATAATGACCTGGAGATGGATAGTGACAGCATTCTCCAGCCACCTAGTGTGACTAGTACCAGGATCTCCATCCTAACCTATTCCATCGAAGCTGGGGCAGGCACACTGATGCTCTAGCTGTCAGGGAGGGAAAACTAGAGAAGACCAAGCAAGACATTCCTTTGAAGCATCTTACATAGAAGCTGTACAGTCGGTGAATACTCAGTAACTTGGCTGTATAATTGCTCACACGGGAGAATTAGGAATGCATGCTCTAGACGCACATTGGCACTACCTGCTACCTATCATCACACTATTGTATGACAAGTAGGAAGGTGGATCTTTTTCTACTTTTTATCTGATAGGCTTCACTGTAGCATCCAGGCTGAACTTGAATTCTTTACCATATTTTCCTGAAAATAAGAGCGGGGGTTATGTTCATTTTTGCTTCAAAAGATGGAATAGGGCTTATTTTCGGGAGATTTTTTTTAAATGTACAAACATGTATATTTATTCATACATAAAAATCTGTAGTTGTTTAAATACAGTCATACCATCTTTTCAAACATCGCCATAACTCTCCACACTCCAAATTCTAACTTGAATCTCTTGCAAGACCACTTCCTGTAGAAACATTGGCCCCAATCTCTCATGTCCACCAACACAGTTGCCTTTCAATGAGCATTTCTTGTCCGTGTAGCCTGCTCATAGTGCACTGGCTACACAGCTGTCAGTGATTTTAACCCCTGAATTCTTCATGACCCCTTGCAGTCTGGGCTTCGCAAACTTTCCATTAAATCGAGTGTTAATTGAAGATTTAAGTGGCAACAAAAATGATGACAATTAAGAATGCTGGTCTACACGAAAGGGCCAAAAAATTGCACACATGAAAGTTCAGGAAATGTTTATGTCACCTGAGTGTATTAAGCACATCCATTTGCAACACTTGACATATTGAATTATGAGATTCACATTAGACACAGCCACATCCATTCATTCAGTAAGCGTGGTGCTCATGTGCTGTGTCTGTACTCTCACTGGTCATTCTGCAATGCATCTGCTGCTCATCTGTGTGGATAGGCGTTTACCTTTCATTTGAAGGCACTCACCTGGTGGCTTACAAACATTTAATAATAATTTATATTATCATTGATGTTAAGTATTAATGTCAATGTATCATTTATTTATGTTCAGGCATATATTAATGTTACTGTTTTATAATTCAGTATGTCAATCAAACGTTGCAGTGGATGTAGTAGAGGCGCCCATGTGGCTGATGTTCTTAATTGTGGCTTGTTTTGGGGCCAGGATTTATACTACAAGCACCCTCATAAATCATGCAAGGGCATATTTTCTGGTTGGGTGTTATTTCTGGGGAAATACAGTATCTGTGGTAGGTAGAATTTAAAGATGCCACTAACCCCCAATTCCAAGACACCCAATCACTGGAATACTCACCCCTTTTTCTAGTTATTCAGTCTAGCACTAATATAGGGGTTGCTTTCAAGGGAATTTTGCAGATGTAATCAAAGTCCCAATTCTGTGAGCTTTAAAATAAGGAGATAACATGTGCAGGTTGGACACAATATGTGAGCTCTTTAAAAGTGACAGAGTTTCTTCAGATGGTCACAAAACCGGATGATAGAGACTGTGTCCTAGCTGGTACAGGAAAAAGTAAGAGTGTCTGTCGTGAACCACCCTCAAAGTCCACTTGGCTGGAATTATGGGCAGCTCTTAGAAGTAGAAAGTGGTCTTTACAAGATACCTAAAGGAAAAGAAACAAACAGCAGCTAGATCCTACAAGCACAAGAAAAGCAGTTCTGCCAGGACCAGAGAATTTGGAAGCCAACCTTGCACCCAAATGAGAAGAGGAGATTTCAGTTCTGACCGCTAAATATTGAGCTCAGCTGTGCAGCACCCAGGCTGCTGACCAACAGAAGCTGTGGGATGAAGCATTTTTGTTGTTTTAAGCCTCTAGATTTATGGTAATTTTTAAGGCAGCCATAGAAATCAAATACAGTACTCAGCTACTCTTCCAGTAATCCTGATGTAAAACCTTAATATCAGTGTTAACATCTCAATTTCCAATTAGTTGTCAAGGTATGCTGATTCGATTTCACTGACCTACTTTGAGCGCTTATCCTCCAGTACCTGAAATTAAATTGGCCTTTTGCCTGGCTTTTTGCCTCTAGTCTTATTTATTTACTTATTTTTTTTCTCATACCAACACTTGGCATGCAATAGTTAGACTTTAAACTTTCAGAGCTCTTTTTAACAACTTCTTGTGAATCTTTATTGATTCATTTAAAAGATGAGGTCATGGTACCCTGTGATTTCCAGTCCTTAATATCCAACCCACTTGGCTCATCTGCAGACTTAGTGAGGTCACACCCTTTCCAAACTTCCTACAACCCAGTGCAAGGAGAGCTAGGCAACTGCCACTTTTCAGATCTGTATTTCATTAGACAATGGATTCACTGGGGGCACAGTGCTTAATCTGAAAATGATCACAGTCCTGGGTCATATGGACACATGTTCATCCACAGTAGATTTTCTCTATTAAAATTCTTGTTTGTGCCACACTTATTTTGTGTTTCATATATTATGAATAAAAATCTAAGTATGTGATTAACTATTTAAAACACAAGTTGGCAATGAAGTCCGTGCTGTTGATTCATACTTGTGTGTATTTATGCTCTCAACATGAAGTTGTGCTGCATGGAATTTCTCTAGCCGTGTACTCAGGAATAAGGAGTCTTGGTATGAAAAGTCATGCTTCATCACAAAAGAGAAGGCCAGATCATGTCACACAGAAATGGGAATGAAAAATTCAGTGCAGTTTAAATGGAAAAGGAAAAGAAAAGCAACTATGAAAACAAAAGGTTGACAAGTGACACATTAGTATAAATTCAGCAGATTATTTTGTGATAAACAATCTAGTTTGGCAAAAATAAGCAACTGATATAATGTACAATTACATTGATTTCATCAGTTGAATTTTAGTGGTCTTTGCATCAGGTTTATTTCTAATTCATAAATTTGCTTTGAATTTATAGTTCTTTGTTAACTGGGATTGTATACAGTATTATGTTCATGTATGCTTTTGTAATAGAATATAAATAATTTAAGTTGCTATGGATATGGGAACATAAATACTCTTTTCTTTATAAACAATTCACATTTAACTAAATATGAAAGCGGTCTCATTTAAAATTAAGAACAACTAATTTCAAATGTAGTTTCAGGTAATAGTATTGTCACTTGCAATCTCTGAAAAACTAAATTATAAATCCTTGATTTTTCTGTTCAGAATTAGGAAGTTTTCAGTTACAATTTTCATACAGCTTTCCATTCCTAAAATTTTTCATTCACTTATACAATTCTTAGAAGCAGTGATTCTAAAACTTGCTCAATTATTAAAATTAATTGTGGAACTTTTCTTTAACAGACTTTAGTTTATAGTTATTGAAAAATTATAAGCTAGTGTTTAGTTCCTACATTGTCTATGCTGTTTCCCATATTAATATCTTACATTGGTGCATTTGGCACATTTAATGAACCAATAAAAATACATGATTATTGGCCAAAGTCCACACTTGGTTCAAATCTCCTTCATTTTTGCTTAACATCTTTGTCTTTTCCAAGAATTCATCCTGGGTGTCACACTGTACTTAGTCATTGTATTAGCTGAATGAACTAATGAGGTATTGCCACCTCGGATTCATATGTACACATGGTAATAAATAGCAATTGTTTTTATGGTGATAAGGAAACTGATTATTTAAAATGTTCACACACTGGCTCCAGGCATAACTAATGGATAGAGGAAGGAAACGGGGCAGAGGTTAATGGATGCTGGGAGATGAGATCAAGTAGGGACCCTCTACATGTAGGACTGTTTAATAGTTTCGTTGAGGTAGGAATTACATGAATATTACTCATCAGTGTTCCTCAGTATGTATCCATTTACTGTGCTAAGTCATACATAAAAAACACATTTTAAACTGGGTGTAATAGCACATACCCATAATCACCACACTCTGCGAGTCTGCCACAGTGTGGGGAACAGCAAGCTCTAACTCTGCCCTGTTTCCAGATAGAAATGAAAAGGCCTTAGAATATAGCTCAGTCTGAAAGTCTTGGACCACAAAAAAGTATATTTAAAAACAAAAACTAATGCACAAATACATTTTCTACGATTTCTGAGTAAAAATAAGATCAGAAAATATTAAAGATTAATAAAAATTTAACAAACAAAAGGATAAATTAAATAAAGAAAAGAATAAAAGGACTGTATCAGAAGTATAGTAATTAGCCCTCAAATTTCATCTGCCACCTGGATGGGATTGCATATGCCTATAATCCTAGCTCTTTGGAGGCTGAACAAGGAGGATCATGAACTTGAAGCCAACTTATCAACCTGTGCTACCTCTGTATTTTACCAAAAATAAGGCTGAATCAGAAAGTAAGCCCTAGTATGATTTTTCAGAATGCTCATAATATAAACCCTGCCCCCAAAATAAGCCCTAGTTAAAATCATCAACCAGACACAGGCATTTAGTACACTTGACACAACACACGATGGGTGTATTGAATTATGGAATAATGCTATCACAAAATAATGATGGCATAATATGATTAAATATAAACAATATTAGTAACAATATTTAAAGCATAAATTGCAATTATTTGTAGATCCACAACCAGGATCCTTTGGAGGAAAGAAAACATCTATGTGAATAGACAAGTAGGAAACTAATTGTTAAATGATCAACTGGAGTAGAAGCACAGCACACTAGATGATGACCGAATGTGCTTGTGTTGCATATGAATTTTCATAATTCAATACATTGTGTGTGGTAATGAACATATTTCATGCGCTCATGAGAAATAAAGAAAGGTTTTCTGAGTTTTGGTGCCTGCAATATTTGATTGCTTTTGTGTGGACCATCACTCTTAGCTGTCATCATTTTTGTTGCCACTCCTGTCTCATAAATCTTCAGTTAACACTGATTTAATGGAAACTGTGAAGCCCAGCCTGCAAGAGGTCGTGACTTGGTGGAGAATTCATGGAGCAAAATCACTGACAGCTGTGTAGCCAGTGCACCATAAGAAACGGACAAGAAGCATTCATTTAAAGACAGCTCTATCACTGGACATCAGTTTGGGACCAATGGTTCCTTATGAGATAAAGTCACAAGAAATTCAGGAAAGAATCTGGGGTTGGAGGGTCATGACTATGTTCCAGAAGGTGACATGATTGTACTTGAGTAAACATACATTGTCATACAAGAGTGAATGTGGACTGTTGCCCATGAAAAAAATGTTACATCTTCTGGAGCAAAGCTTAATATAAAGTCTGGTCTTATTTGGGGAAAATAAAGTACTGCAAGATAGATATGAAATTAAAATGCATAGTCAGAGATTACCAAATCATTGTCATCATTTTCAAACAGAACCCCAAGACCAAAATAATGATGTGGTAAAGTCCATGAATGGAGATTATGAGTGTTAAGAAATTATAACAGTAGAGCGACAGACGGAATAAAATAATGGCTAACTGCATGTCATGAGACTAACCAGATACAGATTTGAGCTGTCATGAAAGAATGAATGCCCAGTCTATCAGAACTCTGATACTTTTAAAAGAAGCAGGAACCCAGAGTTTCATGCCGCTCTCAATTTTTAAACGTTGGCAATTATTCCAAAAGATTTACAACCCTGTGCAGGCAAAAATTATGTAAGGCAACCCAAACATATCTCAGGGCATAATTTGGCCTGTAGCCTGACAAGTCTTGACCTCTGCTATACAATAATAAGATTGATTATTTAAAATTGCTTATTAAATCACCCTCATTAATGTGTAGTCATACCTCAGGTTGCTATTCAGAGTAACTTGGATTTTTTTCTTTTTGGGGATTTTGAGTGACCTACAAGTTACTCCTTCATACTTATCTAAGTTTATTTAAATCACCCTAATTATAAGTGCCTTGTAAGGTCATTTCTACAGAAAATTGATGTTTTAAGTCTTGCTATTTTTAAGAATCATTAAGAAGTTTCTAGAAATTTAATTTGATTTTCGATGAAAGTAGAATTGTAGAATTTGCTGTGTAGTTTAACTTAGAATTTTGAATATACTGACCAAGAGAAAGAGAAATAACAAACTGAACCTATGTATGTTTGCTTTGTTTCAAGATATTTCTCCAAAACAGGGCTTTGGGACACCGAACTGATGGACTGAGGCATGCTGTGTGCAAGTAGATACAGTCACATGTGTATACATGTCTGAGTTTATGCACACGTGCACACTTCTGCAGATATACACATCTCAGGATATACTAAGAATTCTTGTAGCAGATTCACAAAATTTGCCAGGTTTAGCTCATCTGGTGTTGCTATAACGAAATACCTCAGACTGAGTAACTTAGAAACAGTGGAAGTTTCTTTGGCTCATGTTCTGTAGGTTTGGATACCCAAAAGCAGCGTATTAGTATCAGTGAGGATCTTTGTTGTGTGTAGTAGATGCTGAAAAGGGGAGAGAGCATATGAGACACCTGTAGCCAGAGAGAAAGGCAGCTGAATTTACCATTTTAGCAGGAACCCGCTCCATTACTCTATTTATAATTATGGTGGCCCTTCATCCAGTCACCTGCTGACATTTCCACCTATCAAGCCTGCTCAAATGGTAATGAACTTCAATGAGGATTTGAAGAGGGCATCAAATCCTAGCAACCTCCCTTCCATACTTATTTTGATCAGTGCAGTGAAACTAAACTTTATTGTATTCCGGTGTCAAATAGGGTAATTTTACTGCTGATCTTTTATGGTTTAAAATAATATAATGCATGCAAAGGTTTTAAATGAATAGCAACATAAGTGGGTATAAAGATGGGTATTCATTTAGGTTCATATAAGTAAGTTTATAGAAACATGTTTATTCCAGTAAAATACTTACTGTAATTAACAGTGCCAGAAAAAATAACCACCTAGATATTTTGCTTGTCCTCCTTTTGCTACTTTTGAGACTAACCAAAACACTATTATGTGAGTTCTTCTGATTAATGACCAGGGATAGAAAAGGAACATCTGAAGGAGAAAGAGTGTTTTCAAGCTTCCTGCCAATGACATTTATTAAATAACAAGTGCTGAAGACACCGCTCGATTGTGCGGACCACATAACGGGAAGCTGCACACAGTATCTGTGGACGGAGATCCCTGCAGTCCGTGACATCCGCAGACAAAATTTTAGCTGCAGAGAGAGGTGCATGAAAATCACAAATTAATTCCTTCCGTTTCTGAGTCTCTCACCCACCGCGTCACTGGAAAAGAAAGAGGCGTGAGTCTCACATGTCAGTAGGCGTGCGGGGTATTCGCTCTCCCAGGCAAGCAATAAAGCACCGCGTTTGCCCTTGACATAGAGCAGATTGTTTGGCACAGAGGTGAAGTGAAGAATATCTGAGATAGATGATCTAGGAGTTGGGCACAATTTGGAGGCTCTTCGGGGTCAAAGATTTGCCGTGGAAAATGTCAGCCTCACACAAAACCTTTCTTTGTTGCTGTGTTTTCTGTTACAGCTCTTTGTGGCTGTTTTCAAAGAATCAGCTCACCAGCGTGAATCCAAGATCTCCTATTCCTGTTTCTCGTATCTGACATTATTTTTACCCAGTTTTTCTCTGTGCTTCAGGATTTTATCACAGAATAATCATTGATTTCCCTGACCGCTGTCTCTCTGTTTTCATGTGCACCATTCCCTTGGCTATCAGATGCACTTTCATGAAATACAGTGATTATCACGCCCGCCTGTCATCTGGTACTCTCTAACAGCTCTTCGTGGTCAGTAACAGGGTCTAAAGTAAAACCACAACGAGCTCCTCTTGTCATTTTTGTTTGTATTCCAACTCTTATCAGGATACTCCTCAATTTGTCCCAAAGATTTCCAGCTCTTTGGTTTTGGACATCCTGTTTCAGCAGTTTAGAATCATTTGTGTATTTGCCTGGAAAAAGTCTCTTACCCCCAAGCTTATGTCCAGTCAGGCCTCCTGATAATGATCTCATGATTGATGATGAGAATCACTTTCTGTCCCATCAACAGATGCAGTGCGTCATAAACTTGTCTGAATGCTTCACTTACATTACCTTTAGTCAATCTGCATAACATTTTACCAGAGATTACTATCACAATCCTATTTTGTCAACAAGAAAATCAAAGTTTGAAGACATTGATAATCCATCCAATGATACATGGTTAATAAATAGCAGAGGCGGGAGTATGCACTTATTAATACAAAACCCTTGCTGCTCTTATAGGGATTTGTTTGTACAACTGTAAAAACATTTATACCTCACTTTTTGCCCTGTATTGAATATGCACAGGTCTACCCAATGTTCTAAATATTAAATAAAAGTTAGAGGTGGATCTCTTTGCTTTTCCATATCTAAATAATTAGATTCAATATAATTTTAACAAATTAAATTATCTGTATCTCTGTAAAATTGTATATTTTTAGAGTATAATATGAAATGCTGTATCTTATCTTCTTCCATCCTATTGTATCTTCCTTTTGGCCTAGATGGCTTCTTGTGAGACACTTCTGGCTTGAATGATTCTGTTCCCTGAGGTAAGATGGTGATTTTTGCTGTTGAAATTTTTTCCCTTTGCCTTCAATTTTTAAAAGCTTCTTCTCATATCTTGGCATGGATTTATTTGAGTTTATTCCATTTAAAATACACATTATGGAACCTGTCCATTCATGCATTTTGTCCAATTAGGCAAGTTTTCAGACATTGTTTTTTCAAAACATTTTTACCCTGCTCTTTCTTTTTTTTCTATCCTGCTGAAACTGAAAGAACACTTTAGGTATTTTGTTAGCCGTGCATTTCCTGGAACTTTGATCATTTTCCTTCAGCCTAATTTCTCCCTGTCATTCAAATTAGGAACTTTTTATTTTCTGTTTTCCAGTTGATTAATTATTCCATGTTTCATCTTCACTATCTTGGTGGGCCCATCCGTAGGATTTTAAAATTTAAGACTTCATGAAAGTCCTAAAATTTATATTTGGTTCTTCTTTATGTTTTTCTCTGCTGACACTTTATTGCTTTGGTGAAACCTCACATTCTCATTTCCTGCAAGCATGTGTATAATAGCTCTTGGAATTATGTTGATAATGGCTGCCTTGAAAACCTTGTAGATAATTCTGCCATCTGTATTATCACAATGTTGGCATCTGTTGATTGTCTTTTCTAATCTATTTTGAGATATTTCTTAGTTTGTGCTTGTTCAGTGACTTTGTGTGTGTCCTGGACGTTTTGGATATTACACCTTCAGACTCTGGATCTTATTGAAATTGGTTTTCAGTGATCTTCAAACCAATGCCATCTTAGCAGTGAAACACAGCTTTATTACTGCCGTGCAATTAACCAGGTAGCCTCTGAACGTGCCTCTGCAGAGGTCACCATGGATAGGATTGGGAAGGTGACTCATGATGCATCCCAGGGGGTGTCCCCTGGATTCTGAGTGTGGAGGGTCATCCTGAAGGTCTGGAAGAAACAGAAACCCTCAGATTTCCACTAATTTCTTTCAGACCACTACAAGCTCAGTAAAACAGGTGGGGCACGACATGATAGTTGGGAAAAATTAGAAGTCTGGGTTGTCCTTGTATCCTTGGCTAGTGTTGAGCTCCAGTTTGTCTTCTGTGTTTAGGTCAGTTAAGGTCTTCCTTTTCTGTCTCATTAGGATGTCTCTGTCTATATGATAGCAGTGTCCCTTGGTTTTTGTCTATTTTTTTAATCTGCATTTACTGCTATTTTCAGGTTACTATGACTTTTTAGGACCAGAAAGGAATACATTAGGCAAAAAAGCAAACTTAGGAAAGTCACCGCTTTGTGCTTTCTGGAATACCCCATGTTCTTAAAATACCAACTGCATTAGTCAGCTTTTCATCACGGTGACAAAATACCTGTGATAAATCAACTTAATGGAAGAAAGATTTATTTTGGCTCACAGTTTCAGATGTTTTACTCTATAGTTGTACTTGGAGCCTGAGGTGGAGCAGAACATCATGGTGGAGGCATGTGGTAGAGCAAAGCTGTTTACCACATGGCAGCTGGGAAGGAGAGAGACAGTGAGAGGGAGAACGAGAGAAAGAAAGTGGGAGAGATGCAGAGAAAGGGAATCAACCAAATGCACCCTTCTAAGGCACAACTCCTGTTGACCTACTTCCTACAAATGGGCTTTCCTTCCCCACAGCCCTGATAAGGTTAAAGTTCTTGTGACCCAATCACTTCTTCAGGCCCCACCTCTGAACACTGATACCTTGGAGATCAAACTTTAAATACATTAATCTTCGGGGGACATTACATACTTAAAACATAACACCTACATTTTCCTCTCTGTCTTTTGTAGTCTTCTTATTGTTTGGTGTGTACTATCTAGTTTCCAGTTAGGGGTAAATGTATCTACTTTATCTTACCTATAGAATAGAAGTGATGTAAGTACAGGCAATCGCAACACATTTATTTTTGGAAGTCTTCCAGCTGAACATGATATATTGGAGCTCACATGGAGGAGCAGAACAGAGGATCAGATCCAAGCCCAGGCCTGCCCTGACATTTAAACTTTGATCAGAAAGGAAAACATCAATGAAGCAAAATGAATATGAATGTCTAGAGAAGACATTAGTAAAACCAGAAGTGCATGATAACATGAAAGCTGAGATGTATGTGTTTTTCAAGAATGTAGAAATAGTCAACTATTTATGCTGTTGAAACATTCAGTGATGATCATTGCATGTTGCTTAATAAACTACTTTGATTCTAGCAGGAGTAATTGTGGAATAGTTAATTTCCAAACCTTTAAATTGGTTAAAAATATTATTTTGAAGGTAAGTCTATGGAGACAATGAAAAGATCAGAGCTTAATAAGGCCCAGGGAAAGGAAGGACTGAATTGTCTGATCAGAGAGGAGTTTTACGCCAGTGAAATTATTCTGCCTACTACTATGAGGGCGAACAAATACCTTATAGGTTAGCGAAAATATATAGAATTTACACATCAAAATTAAACTGTAGGCTATGAACTTTGGATGACATTTATGTATCAGTGTGCCTTCACGGATTGTAGCCAATGGACCAGTCCAAGGGGCTATCTAGGGTGGGGGAGGCTGGAGTGTGTGTAGTGTGAGGAAACATATGGGAACTTTATACATGCTGTTTAGGTTTGTTGCAAACCCCAAGCTGGTCAAGCATTAATGTCTATTTAAAAAAAAAAAGAAGAAGAACAAGAACAAGAAAAAGAAGAAGCAACAAGCAAAACAAGATGTGATGATGCATGCCTATAATCTTAGCACTCTGGGAAACTGAACTAGGAAGATTACAAGTTTGAGCCCTGCCTGGGTAATTTAGCAACTTAATATCTCAAGAAACAAAAAATACTAAAAGGCTGGGTGTTTAGCTCTCTGTGAAGGCCCTGGATTCAATCACCAGTACTTGGAGGGTGAGGGGGCGGAGAAAAGAACAAGCAAGCAAGAGTTAAATACAGTATTTTCAAGGGAAAAAATTACATGCTATTACGGAGTTTGAGAAGAGACCAACAGATATCCTCAATGAAGTTTGCCTTTAAACAGGAGGATAAAATGAAAAGGTATCCAGAGAGAAAAGAGAGGTAATAGGAGATTTTATTTTTTTCTTAAGATAGCATCCATTACAGCAGAACGTGACAGAGAGGGGAAGATGGGGAGTGCAGAAGTGGAACATAATTTTCCAAGAGGCCTCAAGGGAATGAAGGGGATGAGATCCACATGCATAAGAGTGGAAATCTCAGTGTGGCTAAAAAACTTCAACAGGGAGATAAAGTCAGTGACTTATGTGGGGTCAAAACACAGTGATAATGCCAGGCAAGAACTTTATCAGACAAATATCTGTGTCACTTTTCTTTTACACAATGGTCACTCAAAATCATTTTGGTATTATAGTTTCAAAATCATGGACAGTAAAAACTTGCCTTAGGAAATCGGATACCAGAAAGCAAGGGAACTGCTTCTTGACAAATTCAAGTTCTAAATCAAGTTCAGGTTTGCTGTGAAGGTGGGACAGTTCATAAAAATACAGTTTAATATCCAGGAAACAAGATCTTCTTGGATAATAAAAATAAACGCTGGCATATTTACAATGCTTTGCAAATGACAGAAAACCAATAAACTCAGTTTACTTCCTTTGAAATGCTTTCCTCCCTGTAAACAAAGCAAAACAAAACAAACAAATAAAAAAAAAAAAACCCCAGACATTTCTATATTGTGCTCATTTAGAGTCATTTACCATATTTAACATTTGGTAAACCAAATGAACAACAATTACCTTCTTTTTTGTTCTTGACAGCTTTAAATTTTGTGAGACACAGTAGTTCGTATTTATTAACTACCTAGGCTATTTCTTTTCTCCAAAGAATTTTCCTTATTTCCGTTCTCCTCTGTGCAATTTTGGTGAAAAGAATGAACTTTATTAAATACGAGAACAGTAGACAGCATTATTGGTAATTTCAATGGCAGATAAGCCCGTCAGTTAAGGGAGTGGGGTGCCAGCTCAGCTGTGAAGTGGCACCATGTGATGCTGGGAGCTTCTGAGCATATTTTATGCTTGACAGTAATAATATTGAATTAATATGTCTCTGCAAGGCTTAGAAAATCTGGTTCAAATTTAGCCCAATTTATCAAGGTTTGGCAGAGTTATAAGAATTAACAAATCATGTTGTGACTTAAAATTAGCATTATGAATATTTAGGAGCTGTGAAAACTGTGGGCTAAATATATAAAATGTCACTGTCATCATATAAAAACATAGTTTTAAACATCAGAAGGGAAGGTTTATTACGTAGTCCAGTGTGGTACCAAATACGGCACTGGATTTTTCTTTTCAGTTCAGTGCCTTATGTAAATATTTTCTTTTTAGTAATGAAGGGCCCTCCACATCTGCTTCAAAGATGTGAGTTCAGAACATGTTTGTGTCCTCCGATCTGATTTTTCTATTCTTTATTCATTCTATTTAGGAAGCACACAGTTATGCTCAGTCTTTTTAGCAAGAAGAAAATAGCCCTTTCTGAGGCAGTCTTAAGTAGAATCTATGGGGAATCTGAAAGTTACATTCAGTTGTTTGAACCCTAAGTGGATACAAGTAAAAATGCCATTTTTATGACAATCAAATATATATAGAATACACTTATCTCCTGAAAGTCAACTCTGTACATTTATAACAGAAAATTTTGAAGTTTTTGTTTTTATTTTGCTTGTTTGGTCTAGAATTCAGTTTTTTTTTTTTTTTGAAGCATTACCTAGATGTGTAAGATGATTTTCTTTTCAGCAAAATGAGGTTGAGTGTATTGAATGGTGTAACAGATGCGTGGCCACACCCATACAGGGCTAGTTTAAAGGTTACCACTCACCATAGGTAATAGGGATTCAGAAGCTGCTTGTGGAAGGTAGACCATTTCATTTGTCATGAAAAAATACTTTAATGTAGAGCTTTTTACTGAAAGTAGCTTTGTCCACTTATTAAGACAAAAATAAGATTATTACTTTTTTTTTTTTTTTTTTTTTTTACTTTTATTGGTTTTGCAGCACAAAAGGATTGCATTCATTGTAGGAAATTGGTACAGGTACACAACACATTTAAATTAATTTTCCCCCTTTTCTCTACCTTCATTTTATTTTTCCAGAATCATATTCATTTACTCATAAGACAGTATCAAATTAATTATCATATATGCATATTAAAAGTCAGACTAATAGGCTAGAATTTGTAAAACATAAGACAATTATTACAATATTTTTAGCCCAATCTTTTTTCTTTTTCTGATTAACTGACCATTCTATTTAAAATTATTTTCCTCCATTGTGTTTGAATTCCTTAAATAATTAAAGGTTTTGGTTTATATGTTACACACATGCAGTTTAAGCATTGGTTAAAATCTGACTTGGTTTATTAAACAGATGAAGAACACATGTGTATTTCACACCATGGAATTTGTAAGTGATCTCAGTTGGTGATGAGTCCCTCAAATTTTTATCCTTTGGAAACACAATTTATGAAAAATCTTTCATGAAAAGAAGGTAAAAAAATTCAAGTACGGTGAAATAAGACATGGAATTTAGAAAACAGTGAATTAATAATAAAAACAGAGTGTGTTAATGTAAAAAACAGAGTTGACTAATACTAATCATGCTGAGAAAAATCAGGTAAGGTACTTTTCCTAAAATTATCAACTATGACAATCTATAAAATCCAATTCTAATGGGAAGATACATATATTTTATGTATATAAATATAAATATATATATGCAAACAATAAAAGAATCACCAGAACTTCTTCAGAATCCTTTAATAGAGAAGAAAAACAGTTCCAGCACATTTTAATGAGAATGTATTTAACCAAGATGCTTTTATTGTTGAGAAGTCTCCCATGATTGGTGCCATAAATCCATTACCAGAAAAAATGACTTAGAAATTGACATAGGAAAAATCCTGACAATTTGGAGAAGAGAGAAGGAGGGACCCCTTCGCATCCAGTCCATGTTCAATAAAGGAAGGAAAAACCTGCAGAATTCTTTTCCAGACCTTTTCATCTGTTGGAGAAATAGGAGAGGCCGTGCTTTGATCAGACTGGGGAACAGGGTTCTCCAGCATTTCCCAGGACTGAAGGCTACCACGTTGTGGGAATAGGGAAGGCAAATCCAATCCAACTCCAGTTTAGGTTTGCAGAAAGTGGTCTGAGAGTCCTACCGTTGATTGTCACTCTTTCACCAGGGTGTCTCCTCATCCAAGGGCCTTGACGCTCAAGGGGACATCTGTGTCACTCAGGGATCACCCTTGCTCTTGAGGTAGAGACAAAAGGGAACAGAAAAGTAGGGCAGGGAATGCTCAGCTAATGTTCATATGGAGAGAGACCTAATTAAACTAGACAATTGATAGACTTTTTTCCCAGATAGGAGTGATTATTTATTTACGCCGATTTGTCTTATGAACATCTTGTCATACGCTCTGAGACTGTCGTTTGCTGTTGAATGAGGGGAACTTGGAGATTCACAATGTCATTCTCCTGGGGGTTTTAGTTTAAAATAGATTTAGTATTAATGGAGCATGTGTGTGTGTGTGTGTGTGTGTGTGTGTGTGTGTGCGTGTGTGAGACTAATAGCCCTCGATTGTATCCTTCTAAGCTAAGCGTTGGTGAACGAAAGGTATGCTTCGTGTATAAACCTATGTTTTTGCCCAAAGTTAATTTATGTATCTCTTTAATGTTTATGCTGAGTGACTGCATTTGCAACTCAAACTTCATTTATTTTAATGGTTCTTACCACAAAGAGAAACATCCTGTAAGTATTTAAATAATACATTACAGCATAAATGATCATAATTTGTTTAGCAGGTAAAATTGAGTACATAGACAAGACAATCTAAAAACTGGAGGACTTGATAAGCTTCTGTCTAGGCAAATAATTTTCAAATATACTGTAATTTTCTTATATTATCTTTACTACATCTTCTTTTTCATTTTAATGGCAATGAAAGACCAGAAAAATGTGTTACCAGATACCTAAGAGGAGAAGTTGAGATGTGCGTATCTTGTCTTGTCCCATGAGTTATCCAAAATACTATAAATATCCATGAAAAGAATATTATCCTGTTGCAAAAAGAAAGAGATCCGTTAGATGCTATAATATGGGTGAATTTCTTCTCATTATTCTACACAAAGAAAACACATCATGGAAGACAGATACTGAATGATTTCCCTGTATGAGCTATCAGAGTGGTCAAGTAGCTAATACCAGTCACCAGAAGCTGTGGAGAGAAACGGGGAAGTACTGTTCATTGTAGATACAGTTTTACTCATGAAGGATGAAAAAAGTCTAAAGATTTGCTTTATAACATTTTGCTTATCATTCAGTGTTCTGTACTGGTCACTAGGGATTTATTATGAGGGCAGATTTCATATTCCAAGACTTTTTTCTGCAACGAAAAGAGTGATGGAAAACAGGCACTCTTTTAAAATTTGAGAAGATAATTGTTATTTTCCAGTCTTTCATATTTGCATAGCTTCCCAATAAACTCTAATAATTTGGGAGTGTGCCTATTTCGAGCCTAAAATGCTACAACAAACACAGCATAATAAACAAGGAGATGGTTTTAAAATTAGCGGGGAAAGGAGCTGTGCCACACAGACCATTAGAGATGAGATACTGTGTGTGCAGGTCATAGCTTTCTTGCAGTTCAAGTCAGAGGGAGTCAAAAGAAAAGCATGTAAAGAACATTTCCACTGTGCATATATACAGAAGGGTTTTGGGCTTGCACTGATGTAAATTATAGCCTTTAATTTTGTCCTTCCATTGTATTTTAAAGTGATGTCAAATGTAGTTCTCTAAACCTCTGTGACTCAATATTGACATCAATACCATATAGGAAAAACAAAAAGACACACTTAAGAGTCCAAAGACTTTTTAAGAATCTAACCAAGCCTAACCAAGCCTTGATAGTCTTACTTTCCGCACTGCATTTCAAACTCCTGTTTACAGATGCCCCTGTTCCGACACAGCGTCAGATGCCGGAAGTGTTTCTTCCTGATGTGAGTTTCATCTCTCCTTGGCCTTGCTATGACTGATGTGGGATTTCACTCATTATTATGTTTGAGTGAGCACCGTTATTGTCCTTCTGCACTGACCTCAAAGGCAATGCTGTCAGGGGTTTGGTATTAAAAGCCTGGTCCTCATTACTAGTTCCTTCAGTAACTTGCTGTCTGGGAGTAGTTTTAGCTGAAGATGTTTCCCCCCCAAGTAAAAGTCTATATGGTTTGGGGACTGTTTGTTGCTTTAGTGTCTAATTTCGCTCAGCACCTCTCATATTATGAAACATTTCCAAATAAATCCTACCTTTTAATCCGTACAATTGCTATGTTTTTTCTGTTGAAACAGCCTTTTTAAAAAAAATTTCAAGTTGAAAGTCAGAATTGAGTGAGTTTGTTTAAGAAATGTGTGGCCCTTTATACAGTATTTGCAAAGAGCACATTCCTTTAAGAAAGAAATACTTGCCCTTTTTAAAATTCCTTCAAATATTTTATGCTCCAGACTTACATTTTTACTACATGGCTTCCTCTGGAAAAGAAATATGGTCATGCAATTGCACAGCTTGCAAATTCAACCTGAGATTTCTCTGTGGAAGCCTGCAGATGCACAGAAATTAAATACAGCAAAATTATGTGGGGAATGAATGATCTGTAAATTCATTTGAAATGCCCATAGGTACGCCCCCTTCCAAACTGGGGTACTTTTGGTGATATGCTGCATTGATTTTCTTGTATGTCACATTACATTGAGTTTGTATGTCTCATTATGCGGTGTTATCGCTTTATGGTGCTGTGGCTTACGTGGTGACACTGTGAGCATAATGTAATGTGATGCACCATGGCTGTGTGATGCCTTTAAACTATGACACTCCAGAGAGTCAGTGAATTATACTATGTCACTGCTGCAGCTTCAGAAAGGCTAGAGAGCTGCAGGAGGCACTCGCCTTGTAGGAATATCCGAATTTGTTTATGCAGCCTCTTTGAGTCTCGCGAAGTTGTGTGTAGATGGAATTAAGAATGCCACAAATGCCACCGCCATTTGAATTTGGTACAGGGAAATCCACCTGACCTTAAAATTGGTGGTTCTCATACTTTCACATTTTGGTGATTATAAGGCAAGAATGAAAGAAAGGTTGCTCGGTCCTCTGAACCAGCCCTTTCCTGCTGTTATGCAGAGAAAACAGGGAAATGTTCTTCCGTAAAATGGCACCTGCCCTGACAGACTCGGCCAGCATGTGACAGAAACACCTTGGTGGTTTGTGAGTGTCACTGATAGTGGGGTTTGCTTTTTCACTTTCTCACTTCATCATGAATCTTCCAGTCCAGAGAGACCTTCAAAGTAGTATAACCTTGGGTTATTTGTCTTTCTTTTGATACTACCTTGCCATGATTTGTCGCCTAAAGGGCTCTCACGTCACGAAGAGTGCTGACTTGGAAGCAGATGTGTGACCTTCTGCGCTCATCTACAGCCTTGGCATTTTACATGAGAAGGGGCTATTCCTTTAAACCACTTTTTCCTGAGAAGCTTTCAAAATGGAAATCCACTTTTTGAAAATCTCTCCAGTAGCTGGCATTTATATCAAAGGAAATGATGACTTAGTCTCATTTAGAGATAGCATCACTTGCAACTAGCAACATTTGAGGCAATGGATTTCCACTCCCTTTGTAAGACATTATTTCTCGTAAGTAAAATCTAATTTAATTCTTACAAACATATGCATCGCTATTCCGTTCTATAGGCAGAGAAATGAAAATTTACCAGACGAACTAATTCCTTGT
This sequence comes from Dasyprocta punctata, assembly GCA_004363535.1. Lineage (NCBI taxonomy): Eukaryota > Metazoa > Chordata > Mammalia > Rodentia > Dasyproctidae > Dasyprocta > Dasyprocta punctata. The sequence goes on along the minus strand of RJWM01000090.1, from coordinate 175,090 downwards.
TCACTTTTTTTCTTGCCTGTTCCTAAACCAAATCCCTATTGCTGCTGATATTTCACTTGATCAAAAATTATTAATGAGGCTTTTCTGCTTACTGGTTTATTTGCATGCTTGTTTTACTTGGAATTTTCACTATGATGCCAACCTCTCAATTTGTATCAAACAAGCTATGTAGTGTGAATGTTGCTCTAAGTGTCATTATTATTTAAATGTAATAAAAAAATGCACAGTCCCTAAAAGTCACTTTTTTTTTAGCCAAATCAAACTACTGTCATTTGGAAAATCATGGGCCAAATTCAATATAAGGAAGCTATGCATGTGAAGGATGTAGGCGGGCTCAAAGGAAGACAAGTCCCCGTGTAAGGCCTGCTCAGTCATCTACCTTTCATGTGCTGCCTAATTATTACTACCTGTAGAAATATGATGCTGCTTTACTTTCCCCCTGCTGATACCAAGTTAAATGTCTTTCTTTTACACCTGTGTGTAATTTCATAGCTGACATATTTTCTTATTCAATTAAAATGTTCTATTCAGGATGCTAATGAAAAATGTGAAGTGTCATTGAGTTATGGACTCCTTATAAAACTGACCTTATTCCATTACAAGAAGGATTTCCTAAGCCTGCTTAACTTGATGCTATATTTAGCCAGTGAATATCCACATTCTTATTTTTCTTGTTTACTTTCATGCACTTAAAATATTCACTAAATCATCCATAACTTTCAGATATTCATATATTGGGTCCAGGTTACTGGCAATGATTATATCTGGTAAGAGATTTGCCAATTAATGGAGTTCCTGCATAATAAAGTGGTTTAATTGGTTTTCATTTTTCTCCACAGGATATGATGGAATCCTTACCTGAATATATATATATATATATATATATATATATATATATTCTAGACCTCATTGTAAATTCTTAGTAAAGTAAGTATAGATTATTTTTATAGTTGTGATTAATTTTGCTCTCCTATGAACCAATATGTGTGTATGTGTGTGTGCATATACAGTGTCTGTCAAAAAATATATATATCAGAAAAAGAAAAATTTGTATAAATATTTTTGATACAAAATTACTTGAGATATCATGATCATAATACAATATACCTTTCATGTCTATGATTACAAGTGGTGTTCAAAATGGTGCCCATTAGCTTCCAGACATTTATTAGTATGGTGAAATACTAAAGTGTGTATACATCTTTTTGGCAGACTCTGTGTTTGAAACCAGATTGTGATAAAGGTCTACCATGCCAAACTGATACGGATACATAGTTCACAGGAACCATTTGTGTTCTGGTCTTATTTAACAGTCCTTAAAATTGAAAATCTAATACTTCTATCTTAGGGACACTGTTAGTATCATTGCCTGACCTTCTGATGTTAGAATTCTGTGGCAGGGTGCCAACTCAGCACATATACTTGGCCTCAAAACAATATGGTTTTATCATTCAACAGATTGCCTGGGTCAGGAGTCCCCAGCTCAGAGTCTCTCCAAATGAAAATGGGGACATTATCTGGCTATGGTCTCTTTTGGTGGTTTGACTGGGGAAGATTCTACTTTCGAAGTCCTTCAGGTGTTGGCAGAATACATTTCTTTGTGGCTGGTTGAACGAAGGTCTCTGTTTCTTACCATCTCCAAACTCTACTCAACCTGAGGTTCTCGAAGCTGCCTGTGGCTCCTGGCCTACAGCCTTTGCCAGAGGCAGATCACAGCTGTTTGCTTCTCCAAACCCTGTCTCTCCAGCTTGTGAGAAGTGAGTCCTGTGTGCTGTTGTGACAGGATCACGGCAGTTATGCTCCGTGCCTCTTTTGCTGTGTTCTGCTGGTTTGAAGCAAGTCACAGTTCTACCCTCACTCCAGGAGCAGGGGCTATGCAAGGCAGACTCGCAAGGGCTCACTGTGGCATGTGTACACAGTGCTCCTCTCCACTACGTGAAACAGTCTGTTAAGTTTGAAACTCATGCATTCCTCCTTTCTCGGAATCCTTTGGTGTTGCCTTTGGGAGACAGGATGATGGTGGTTCAGTATTCTAGGCTGTGACAAAGACACTTTCTGAAAGGAACCAAGTCAACTGGAAATGTTGGACTTGAGTAAAACAATGCATTTTTTGGTCCATACTTTCATATCAGTGCTCCCCACTGGAACATTGTTAGTATCCTTTAGAGTTCCCCAATTTCAATTGTGTAGGGTTTAAATGCTATTATTACCATATATACAATGGTGACAATGATGACAATAATAATGCCACTTAGTATGATTTGCCCTGTGTTGTCCTTCTGAATGCTGCCCTTTATTCTTTACAGGATTACAGAAAGGGAAGCATCTCAGTGCTTATTTTCCAAATGAGAAAAATAGGATTAGAGTTTGATGCATGTGCCCAAAGTAAAAAGCTAATAATGACCTAAAATGGAGTTCTTACCTGAAATCAAAATGCTCATGCAGTTCACAGATGTTTTGATGGGAGATAATGTGATATAAATGTTTCTGAGGAAATTCGCTTTGCTTTTTTATTTAAAGACACGTTTTGAAACACATAAAAATCTAGTTTTATTATTTTTTTCCAACTTTGGAGGGAAGCAAAATGAATATATGGAAGCCTGGAATTCTGGAAATATCTATGGCAGGTTTGCTCAACCTTCTTCATTTCTAACATTTTGTAACGATAACACTTTGGGGTTGTTCCTGTATGCATTGTAAGACACTTAAGTCCACCTTTGGCCTCTTTTCAGGTGTGATAACAAAAATAACTCCAGAAATCACCAAATGTCTTGGAGAGAAGGAGTGGAGAGTTGTCAAAATCTCTCTCGAGTGAAAACCACTGATCTTCTGTGAATTTTCTTTAAATCTAAAGTTTGAGCCCTTCTCCTAATGAAGATTTTAAAAGATTATATTTCTGTAAAGTGACATGAGGTCTGCCATTTTCCTTTCATTTATTCCTTTTCAGTGCCATTGGTTTTGTCCTGATTTGTCATCTAATAATATCACATACTTTATTTTTCAGATATTCAGGCTGTGGTGCTTGTGATCTGATGAGGCAATTATGTGAGGGCAAAGCTTTGGTTTTGCAAAACAGACTCCCCTGGACTGGATGGGGATGTACTCTAATCTTGCCAGATTAATCCAAAAGGTCATTTGTACCCCTGTCATATTGGATATACCAAGGGCTATTCAAACCCTGCATTTGATGAAGACTCGGAAAACACAAATTCCCAGCCTGGTACAGCAGGAATACACACATTCTTCCCATGTTGCTTTACAAACACTCCTGCTTGTTTTTGTTTACATTTGCTTTTGTTTAGTAGCATCTTCTCCTTTTATTCAGTTATATTCAGCTCAATTCATTGTATGCCTAATGAAGAGATTGGTGTCATTGAAAAGGAAAGAGCCAGTGTCCCCAAGAATAAGCCCATAAATGAGTAACTTCCTCATGAGCTTGGATGTTAAGGATTTTATTTTTTATGTAAGATGGAAAATAAATACAATGTTTGTGATGATCTCTTTCTGCAGTTTAAGCTTTTAACATCAAACTTAAGTAGTAAAGTTAGGGAGAAGAAATAACAAACCAAGCATTCAAAGGAGAAGCATGTGTCCTGAACCTGCAGGAAAGTTGTTAATATTGCTGGCAACACAAATGCAACATTGACTCTCACTCTCTACTTTTCAAGTCATTAAATTTTTTAATTTATAGAGTTTAATGGTACATTTTAGATACACATAATGATTGCATTCATTATAGGGAATTTGCACCTGTACCTGATATAGCTTGGTTCTTTTTCTCCCCCATTCCCTTATACTCCACTTTCCCCTCCTTATTGCAAAAGCATTGTTTACACTTTTTCCTTCTTTTGTCATCTTTTATTTTTCTTTTCCCTTCCTTTCTTTCCCCCTTCCCATTCCTAGCTCCTCTTCCCATTTGATCATTTTCCTCCCCTTCCACAATGTCTGTTAAACCACACTGTTTCTCTGGTGTGAGAAATCAAAAGTGCAAATAAGAAGTAAATTGCAGAACAGATATTGTGAATAGAAAGTCATTACATATTATGTTTACTTTTTTTCCTGCATGCAGATCACAGAAATGTATTCTGCAAAGGAGAAAGTCAAGTCTTGCCTGGTCACTGACTCTGGCACCATATGCCAGAGGTCTAGGCTACGGTCAGTTCACAGCAGCAGCCCCTGAGTGAACTAAAAGTAACTGTGTTGTCCTCTCCTCTCCTTCATGTTCTAAATACATGATGTGACCACAGCAAGTCCTCCTGGACTGAAAGGGGAAGAATGACAGGCTAGTCGTGGTTGACAGCCCACAGCAATATGGAATCTCATTGAATTGGGACAGATTGGGAATGCTCTGTGAGAGCTCTAGCTGTTCTTTGTCAGTGATTCCCCATCCATTGCTTTGAAGGCTCTTTCTGCACTCCCCTTCTTGACCACATCTATAGTTGGAGGATATGAGCACTCTCAGTCTGTTTCTTGTGTGTCAGCTACTGGAGAGGTAAGAGTTAATTTTATGTCTCAGCTTTCTTTAGGCTTAGCAAGTTGTGGCTTTTATGATAAAGCATCCTCCAAACTAAGTCAGTTTATTGACTTGATTCCTATCTGGTTACCTATAATAGTGGACACATTTGCATTTTCATTCTAGACATAATTTATACACTTGCTGTATCTATGAACATTTTTGCCACTATGACTCCTCTCTCTATGTCTGTCTGTCTCTCTCCCCTATCTCTTTGTCTTTCTCTTTAATTGTTCATAGCTGTACCAGGACACAGACACAGAGACAGAGACTGCAACAGAGACAGACAGAGACAGAGACAGAGACAGAGAGAGGGCTTCTTGTTTGTGAGATGTTTTATGGAGCTGAAAGGATTACTGGCTGCTTCACTCTTGATTTCACCTTTACTCAGGTTCTGTTTGTGGATTTATTCTTTGCAGCTTGTGCACCTACTCTGAACATCATTTCCATGGCTGTGAACTGGCAATGAATGGATGCATTCATCAAGACTTTCTGTTGCTGGAGACTAAAACTGAATGTAGCCAGTTAAACAGAAATGGTGTCTATTAAAAGAAAATTGGTAACTCACAGTTTGGAGCATGAAAGAACCAAGCTTCAGGGTAAGTATCCAGGAATGAGGCCAAAACCTTTCTGCAGAACTACCTCATGAGGCATCCCTGATGCTGCAATCACCCCTTGGAGCACAGCTGGCAGGTGCCCTGCGTCCTGCTGCCTGACTGAAGTGAGGTCTGTCTGAGGGAACTGCAATCATTTTGCCCTCATAACTCAATGCCCTGGCTGCTAACACTCTCGGGGAGAAAAATGTGGTTTTGGTGCATCTGCTTCCTGAAGGTTTTCACTTTTGAAATGAGGTTCCTGAAATGCTTTGTGTGTTCTACCTTCAGGGATTCGATTTCTATTCAGGAAATTGTCAAGACACAACAAAGATATACAAAAAGTACTTGGTATGGTGAGTAAATAATATCCGCAATCTCATATTCTTATCAGAAGTCACACTGAAGGTCTCACAAAGAAACTCTCTCAAATCCTGCATGCTAGTTCCAAAGTTTCAAAGGCATTTCATTTATTTACTAGCTTTCATTCCTGATGTGTTCCATTTCTTATCACTTATAGTACACATCCATTCCTGGGTGAGGTGGCACACAACTAACAATATTCTTTGAGAAGAAACCTTTCATATGCTCACTTTCTCAGTGCATTCTTACTAAACTCTTGATGATAGTGTTCTTATGATTTTCATCTAACGGAACAGAAAATAAATATAGGTAAGCTCTGTGAACAGCTCAAAATTAATTTCTTCTGTATAGCAGAGCTGAGAATTAAATCTAACCATTTGATTTGAACATACTAAATTGTAGCTATGCACTGATACTAGACAAAAGAGTAGGTTTGGAAGAAATGCAATATAGGGAGACAGAGCACACAGAGATTTATGTTGGTGCCTGAGAGTGATACAACAAGGTAGTATGATGCGAAGTGCAGATATGCTTATCAGAAATTCAAATTATAACAAGCCTACAAAAGAAAATGGATGTGCAAGGGACAGGAGATAACTTTATAAACCTCATAGTGGATAATTTCCGATTCTGTTTTCTAGCAACTTGTTGTGACAGTTAAGTTGGATTGTCAGCTGGACTAGCTTTAGAGCTGCCTGAGTGGTAGGTAAATTTCACTTCTGCCTGGGTCTTGGTGGGTCATGGAGATGCAACCTGGGGCACCTTTTCTGGTCTCTAGCCCCTGCCTCTGTAGCACTCTTCCATTACTCCGCTTCCACACCACCATGAAGCAAGCAGATTTGCCACACAATTCTGCCACCAAGTTCTCACCTTGGGGCCACCTGACTGAACTGAATCCTCTGAAACTGTGAGCCAACTTATACCTTTTCTCCTTTAAATTGCAGGTGTCTGGTATGGCGACAAATCCACTCATATTTTCACTCTGCTTCGTAAAGGACATATTGACTATTTTCTTCAAGTTTATTTTTCTCCCCTACAATGATAGTTTTCTGAACTCTGTATTAGTAGTGTTTAATAGCAGCATTTGTCAATAGTATTGTGATTCATTCACATTCCTTATCCAGTTGAAATGTGGTTTTAAGACCAAGTTGTCATTGTTGTGACCGCCCTTGTCCAACAAACACTTATGTTTTGTTCTTGTTTTTGTAGCTCTATTATTGGCTATTGTTGAATTTTGATAATATCCAAATAAACATTTGTTTTTCATGAAAGATTTGTTCTGTTTCTTGAAAAACAAAGTGAAAGAAGATGAAAAGAAGTCATTTCAATGTTAATTCACCTCTGAGATACAGTGCACCGGGCAGAAGTTTGGCAATTTGAAATTTATGTTTTGGTTGAGTAAATCAAGGGCATTTGCGCCTGGCCACCTTGGACTGTGTCATCTTTTCCCCTGACATGAACTCATCTGTTGATTCTGATCTGCCTATTTCAGGTTCTGCAGTGTGTACTGAAATTTTCACAGTGCCTTTCATCACCAAGAGACCATAAGGAACGTTACAAAACTACTACCAATTTTCACTCACAGAGTGGCTTGTGTCACAATTCTAAGTGGGTCTGTAGCCTTCAAAAGCATCCATATTGATAGGTCATCATGCAAAATAATTGCAGTTAGTTATGCTTTTTGCAATACAGAAGCCTCTTTAGCTGTAGAAAAGTGCTCAGATTTCAGGTTTTTTTCAAATTCACCTTGCCTTTAAACAAAAATCTTGCTATATGTTTTGATATCCTCCTTCCAATTAATGTGTCATATTTTATTCTTTTTGTTAGATTCAATTAGACATTGGGATCAGACAGATCAAATCATGATCTAAACTCCAAAATGAATTTGATCCTTTAAAGAGTCTTTTCTGAAAGAGAAGCTTATTATTTTATTACAATGATCTTTTTACTGTATGCCTGAAATTTTTATTTTTCTTTGTTTCCTTATAGTAATTCAAGGTGTCCTGAGACTTTCAGGAGATGTTGGAAGCATATGAATAGATTTGTGTATGTACATTACTTCCATGATGAAATTTTACAATATTTCATGATTATATGGCTTTTGTTTCATTAAGTTTCCTAAATCCCCTTGTTTTATTATTGAGCCTCCTAGGAGAGCTTTTCTCCAGCATTCATGCTTCATTTGGTTATCTTATTTACCATGATGATTCATTGTCTTTTTTTATGCAGATGATATACTGATTTATCTCTTTCCGTGAACTTTTCTGCAGCAATTTCAAAGCTGTCAGGCTGGGAGACTAAGATTAAAGACAGAAAGTCCCAGCATTTCCACAACAAAGTATCTATAAACACCACAGCCAGCCAGAGCTTGCTCTTTGATTTAACAATCTTTTAGTGAGACTCTTCACTGCGAAAAAGACTTTTGTGTGGGAGAAGTATAGAGCCAAGGTCATGGAAGAAGGAACTCTGGAGGTCTTCTAGGGAGATATTATTCACTGGTTGCTTAAATGTTTCATTTAACTTCTAAGGAACATTGATCAACCATGACCATTGTTCTTCAGGACTGATTTATAAGTGCATGGATTGCCCAAGAGCACTACATGACCAAATTAAAAACCAGAAGATGAGTGGGGAAAGTGTTCAGAGAGAAAAAGCAGAACCTTGTGTGGATAGAAACACCTCCTCTACCACCCCCTCAGTGCTTGTTTTAGCAAGAGCTCCATGCTTCATTGTCTTTTCTTTCTCATCCTATACCTTTTTCCAGGACATCAAATTCCTTCTCATTGATTTCTGCCATCAATATTTTCTGACACCTTAAATTTCTATCTCCATCCTCAGTGTGTTTTCTGAAACACACAATTATACAATGACCTATTTGAATATTACAGGAAAATATTAGTCATTGTTCATGAAATGTCATAAATTGAACAGTGAGATTACATTTAGTTTTGTTCCTATATCAGCAAAGGGTACATCTAACTTACTAGTTCAGCAAGACGCTTAGGAACTGTCCTGGGGTCTTTCCTCATCTAATTCACTAGCAGGTTGGATTTATTTTTCCTATGGATATTTCCCAGATAATTTGTTTCTGTTTTTAATACTAATGTTCTGTTTTGAGCTACTGACATCTATTACCTGGTTTTTCCATTTCTCATTTCATTCTTTCCTGGTTTCAATCCTCTTGCTTTATAACAACCAACAAAATAATTTGGGAAACTAAAGCACACTTAACTATTTCACTGCCTAGAACTCTGTGATCATCTTTTGTTATACTGAGAACACTGACTGAAACTGCTCATGAGTTCCCTAAACACAGGAGTTAGTGTGGGGGCAACTAAGACTGATAGTAGAGGCACATTCCTACCTCTACTCCACTGTCCTTTATGTGAAATTCAGCAGCATACTGTAATCTCTTTGCCCTTTAAATTGCTTATCCATAGAATGGGGTGGTTAAAGGTGAAAATACATTTCTTACAAGAGGTACTTTACAAAATCATAAGCAATTACATTGTGTCTCAAATATGGGAAGCACCATATAAGTGTAGTCATTGTGTTGACTTACCAAATCTTGCATGATTCAACATCTGTTTTCCCCTTTATTTTCATTTTGTAACACTCTTTGCACCGAGATGCAACCGCCTTGCTTTTTGTTTAGTTATTGCTTTTATTCAATTATTCTCATGATCTGGTGCTTTCCTGTTATTAGGTCTTGGTGTAAATAACATCTCTCCCATCATACCATAGAATCTAATTTTTTCTTCCATTATTATTTCCTCCATTATTATTCCATTATCTTTGCTCTAGCCTGTTCTTCTTTATTATATATGAAAAGTCATATTTACTGTTGTGCATTTAATGTCAATTCTTAACATTAGATTAAAAGCTCTGTGTAGGTCAGGATCATGACTCTTCTGATCATCCTTGGATACTCAATGACAATGAAGAGATCTGGCACCCAGTGAACCTCAGCAAACACTAGCTGAATTATGATTACTTATTGCAGTAATTAAATGTTAATATAATAAGTTTTATGGTAATATGCTATGTGACAATAGATTATATTGTAGCAAATAAGTTCTCTTATTACTTTCATTCTCTTTGAAGAACATGATCTTGTCTTATCCTTTTTCTTTTCTTCCCACTTTGTAACTTTCCCTGAAATAAAACATTATGTATTTACATGTACACAAACTTGTCCCTGCTTTTCTTCACATAATTTTATGTACAGGCAATTACTATTTTTTCTTTTTTTTCTCCCTTAATTGTACAAATCTTTTCTAAAAGAGAAAAAAATCTACCATTGCTCTTAAATTTTCAAGTGAGATATACAGAAACAAATAGGTCTACAACTATTCCTCATGGTGTAAATATGTACAAATATAATATAAGAGGTTTGATAAGTGAAACTTTTAGGAATGGCGATGTCTCCTTAGACTCACCGTGCAAAAGTTCCACAGAGGCAAAGGAACTCGTGTAAGGGAGGACTATATGAGAAAGGTAAGGAAGCTGTGGTTTTCCAGTAATTTCATCCCTATCACTTTACACATATAAAAATCCATAGCAGTTAAAACATCTCCACCTGTGTATCAGTTGAAGAGGAAACTGAATGGAGATGATGCTGGTAGTGAGGTTTAAAACATGACTCTTTCTGTTGAGGAAAATTTGTAATGAGATTGTTTCCAGCATACTACTGTATCATTGTTTTTCTCTGGGAGAGCTGTATCCCAGACTTTTCTCAAGTCTTAAATTTTGAAACAGAATCTCATTAAGCTGCTATGTTGCCCAGGCTGGGCTTGAAATTGCAATTCTCCAGGTTCAGTCTCCCAGAAGCCTAAGATTTCAGGTACCAGCCACCATAACCTGCTCATTCTGCATTGTCTGAATGCCTTTAACGATACATTAGCTGTTTTCCTCCTGTCGCCATTTTCAGTTTCTTTCTAATAAAAAGTGGTACTGTGTGTAGAGCGAGTATCACATATTAGTAAGTGTTCTCCCAAAAGTTTGAGTGCACATTCTTATAAGCGAAATATATTTAGACCAACTTTAAATTCAACCACACAGTGTCTTTTTATATCTGGGATGCTGTAATAAAATACCTTTGACTAGATATTTATAAGTAAAAGAAATTTACTGGTAATAGTTTTGGAGATTGTGAAGTATAAAACCAAAGTGTCAGCAAATTAAATGTTTGGTGAGGGTCTATTCCTACTAATGGTGTCTTTGATGGGCTCTGGGTTAGTAAAACAGCTGAAGGATTCTCTAGACTCACTTTTACATGGATACTAACCCCACTCAACAATCCCGCAGAGGGACTACATCTTAATACAAACACTCTGAGCATCAGACTTGAACATGGGTAAGACACAAGCATTCATGCCCTAACACACTCAGTAAATCTGTCTACTTATCTAACATTTATCAATGTCATCTATTCATTTTTTACCAGTTTATTTTGCATTTTCACAAATATGCCTGAATGACAAGTTTCTATAAAATAAACATTGCTTTGAAATGATTTTACCTACTTTTTATGGAATATTTTTATAAATATTACACCATATTAAAAATATTGCTGTTTATTGATTGCAGTGTAATTAAGTAAATAGATTTATTATTTATATTCTTTGAATACTGAGTTGCAAAGTTTATACCTAATTTCAGTTTATCAGTCTAGTTTGTTTCAATGTTTGTTAAAATTTTCAAAAATATGACAATATACAGCTTTGAGAATGATGTGTGAAACCTTCATTTGCTAAATCATCATGATTGATTTTCCAACTTGTCTCCCAAAAGTATTGTTTATTAGATGTGTTTTGTAGTGATTTGGTTTACTTGATATTTGTGATCTGTTTATTCAAACTATATGGAAGTCTTGCTCTTTATTTGCTGGTTCATCCATTCATTTACTTTCTTGTTAGCAAGCATAATCAACATCTTCTCACTTCTATTCTCCTCTTCCTCACTTGCCCTAATCTTCTTGATATTATATCAAGAATGTCAACGGAATTGTCTATATACGTGTCTAGACTTGCTATATGCAAATTCTCTTCTGGATTTCCCTTGAAATGACTACATTCAAGTTTGCATCTCAGCCCTTCTGACTCTGATCAGCCAATCGATTACTTTACCTTGCTAAATGTGTAGTTCTCACCCAGCCTTGCAAGTCATCTGCATTAGACAAAACTGATGGTTGAACTGTTTTGAAATACTGTCTTCCTCTGGTTCCCCAGGACTGCTTGATTTCCTTGCATTTTATCCTGCATACTGGGTACTGTGTGGCTTCTGCTGGTCTTTCATATACAGTGGTAGCCCTGTTCACAAACTTAATTTGTTTTACAATTTGGGGGAAGATGGTTGCATTTGTGTTTATGTGGGGAAGAGAACCACAGTTCTGTTTGTCACCAAATGTGGTGTTTGTGAATGGAAGCAAAATTTGTTGAACTCTGGCTTGAGAACTGAATTGTTCATGAATGGAGGTATTAGTATACCTCTAACCCCTTAATATTTTAGTACTTTGGAACTCAGTATTTGAGCCTCTTTTTGCAATTAATAGTCTCTAATGAGTGATCAAAATATACAGTGAATGCTTAAATTAAATTTATTATGTTAAGAGACACATTGCCATTAATGTCTCCCAAAATACTCTTCTTCTCTTTGAACACACTTATTCCATTGCCCTTGTCACTTTCTGAGGTAGTTCTGAAAGTCATCTTTCGTGAGTGGCTTTATGTGGTGTATCAAAAACTCAGTGTCATACAATGCAAACACCGGGTGGGAAAGCATTATGGCACGCCCTCGTCTATTTTATTCACCAAATCTGGCACCATGTAATTTCTGGCTGTTCCCCAAAATCGAAATGACTATGAAATGGAAATGTTTTGAACCAATTCAGGTTGTAAAGGTAGCCCTAACAGCCCAGCTGAAAACAAGAAAGAAGACTTCCAGAACTGCTTCGGGAAATGATGAGAAGGAGGGGATAAGTGTGCTAAAAAAGACAAGGAGTGTTTGTTTGAGGACTAATGGTAACATGTCTCTTGCTCTAGCATTTTTAAAAAAAATTTCATCATTCTCTATATTTTCTGATCACATGTCATGTGATTCTACAATTGCTAGTGACATGCTGTGACCTAGTTGTAGCAGCTTGGGGGACCCATTTGTGCTATTCCTTCCCAATTCTGTTCAGTGTTTTACAATGGCAACTTGAAATGGGCCACAGTGAGAGCATATTTGCCCCATGAACTAGAAGAAGACTTCCAAATGTGTCTGAGGATACATGTGATGTGTGTGTACCTGTGCTAGTTCAGGCATCTCCTTTAAACTTTGCACTCTCTTAAAAGAGTGCTTGACATATCCACTTCCATAATGAATACTGTTTTCAAGCCTACATCACCCAAAATCATGCTCCTAATACCCTCCCAAGCTGATCCTCCTCTGTAGCTGCAACTTCTCTCAACCCTACTTGTCTATTCAGGTCAAAAAATGCTGAGCCATCTTTGGCTTTTCTCTATATGTCACGTCCCAAACCAACTGGCTCAATCTGAATTACTTTTAGAATCTGACTCAGTTTTATCTGCCATGCTATCCCTACCAGTCCACCTTCACTCTCATCTGAAATATTTTAAACATTACCTATTGCCTGTTCTCCATAACTCTGTTCTTATCACTGATAAATCCATTTTTCACACAGCTGCCAGACTGTTATAAATTAGTGGTGAAATGAAATCTCTTTTCTCAGAGCCCTTCAGAAGCAATGAGTTTAGTCGACCTCCTGTATGATCTGCATTCAGCCTCCCTCTAGCTTTGCACCCTCTCCAGTCCTTTGGTTATTCACAGACCGGACTCCCTGCGGAGAACTCAGAGTCTTCTTTCTTCTTCTGCCTGGCGTGTCATCCAATATGCCTGCTCGATTATTCCCACCCATCTTCTAGGTATTTCACAAAAACCACTAATAGTCAAGGTTTTCCTTGCTGCACAATAAAATTTGAGCTCCACTGTAAGATTCTGTGGTCCTTTTATTAACCCATGTGTTGTCTTTTTAGTACTCAACACTTGACATTTCTATAATTTACTTATTTGTTCATTATCTTCCTGGTTCACTGGGTTATAAGGTCCTTTGCAGTAAACATTTGACTTTATTTTTTTCATTTCCTTAATCCTGATCATCTTCTCTTTCTCTCCTTCTTATTGTCATTTCCCTCCTCCTCTCTGTTTCTTGTTTCTCTTTCTGTTTGTTGCTCTATTTCATCCTTCTGCTATGTTCTGCAATAGTCCAGTGTCTGAAATATTGTAGATGCTCCACATGTATATCTTGAATGAGTGAAGGCATGAATGAAGAAATGGAAAAAGATAATGAAAACCTATTTTAAATCTTGGTGAGATTTTTAAACAAGAAAAATTCTTAGTATAGAGTGTTTACAATTATGAGATTTTTTATAATTTCTCTAGATTTTGAGGAATTGTTCAATGCATTCACAGCAGGTGACAGTCCAGAACTTTTGCTAACTAATGCCATTTTGTTACCCGCTAGGATGTTTCCTTCAATACTCTTCTGCTTATAATAATAAATCTTCATTTTCTCTCCATCAATCTAGATAGCTTGAGTTTTATTTTCCCTGGCTCCTGCAATCTCTTTCTGGGGCCAACTTTAGCCCCAGGATTTGGGATTTTGATAGGATTTCCAGAAGAGAGAGAGAAGAAAGAAGAAAACACACTCTTGACATCATCTTTCCCACAGAGGCCGCAGTGTGGATCCCTTTTGCCGGAGAGACAAGACTCCTTTTAGGAGCTTTGCTGCCCACAGCACCTGCCGAGGACTTATCTGCAGGTCAGCATCAGGACAGACAGCAGAAAAGAATAATAATAATAGTTTTAAACTCTTGGGTCTCACCCAATGCAAGTTGCTTCTTAAGCTTTAACTACACTACTTTTTTTGACTACTTTTCAAAGTCTTCCTGAAATGACTTTCTCTGTTTTAGCCAGCACTTTTAAGTGCAGTGAGCTTCCTTCATCTCAGACAATTCTACACATTCATGGGATTCATCCTTAAATTCAAAATCTAAATTGCTCATCAAGAATTGCCCAGTGATCATAAAAAATATGCACACTGGATTTCAAAGTATTGTAAAACTTCACTATTTAAAATCTTATTTTTTGCTAAAGTGTTCTTATATTGGATAACTGAAACTGGGTATATCAATAAATACTAGAAGTGGACAGACTTGTTGCTGAGTTTTAGAACATACATTCTTCCCTTGCGTATTTGTGGAGCCATCATAAGCCTTTCTGGAAATTTGCATATTAATTGTAAATAAAGAATTTTCCTCATGTTGAAAGGTAAAAATTAATAGAATAGCAATAATGATATTTACTGCCTTTAATCTAAGAGGTTATTTGCACACCCTTTAAATGTACCTATCTTTGCATGTCCCTGGCTAGAAGGACACATTTCAGAATTAAACAGAACAGAGTTAAAATCCCAGTTTCATAACTGGGGACCAGTTCTCTATTTTGAGTGTTAGTTACTTGACCTGTAATATAAATATTGTAGTAATGATTGCACGACATGAAATAACACAATATGACTATACTACAGAGTCGTACAAATACTCTTTGACTCTCTCTTCATAAATACAAACATATGCATATCTATACATAGTCTTACATATGATAATTTATGCACATGTGCATGCAAATCCACACTTTTCACTAGAAGTCATCAAACCTTTATGAACCAACCCATATTTAAAATAGATGGAGGACTTCCGTGGCTCTTCTGTTTCTGGCACATCGTGATGATCTGCAGGACCATCTCTTGTCAGCTCAACATCACTGTCACTTGCTGGAGCTTTAGACATGAAGGTGGGAGGCCTGATTTGCGGCTCTCTATAATCTCTTAACACCTCAGTACCTATTGAGATTGGCCCTAGATGAGGAGGCTCCAGTCAGAGAGCTTAAATCGTCAGTGACAAGTTCACTGAGCTTCCGATTCTTCCTGAATCAAGTTGGTGTGAGAGTCACTTGGGGTTAGTAGACGTGGCTCCCTTGTGATTCTTGAAATTCCCAATTCTCTAGACACTCAACCTGGGCTTCAATGTCAGTTGTTGTGCATTCTTTGATTTCCTACATAAAGTACGTCCCACAAAAGTATCTCCAGTGACTGAAATTTCTGATCTTCCCTGAGTTTACACATACTCAAAAGGTGTGACACATGGAGGATTCAATTCCAAGAGAAAATACACACCCATTAGTGATTTTTCTCTTTCTGCTTTCTTGCTTCTCTTCTGAATTACTAAGCATTTTTCTTTTTCACTATCTTTCTAAGACTAGTGAAATAATGCGGGAAACAAAACCTACACAAAGAATTTTGAAAATAGGATTTTATTATTTATATTGTAATTACATGAGCCTTTTATGATTATAGACTTGTCTGTAAGAAAATAGACTACTTTTTTGGTTAAAATATTCTTAAATTTTATGTTATTGTTAGAATTTCTTTCTTTGTAGTGCACTGGTGAAAAGAGTATTTTAAGAAATACTCCTGCAATGATATCATTTGTCAAGCAACCCCAGTGAAATATATAAATAAATAGGAGGAAAATTCTCATTCATAAAACTGTATAAGATGCACACTACACAGCAGCCCTGGCTCTTTGACTAACCTTGTGTGGATCTCATCCCAAGGGCTTGTAATGAAACGGGAAACAAAACCACTCCAATTAAAATACAGAGGGGCTGAGGCCGAGAATGCGCCCGACATAAATGGCAGAATCATTGTTGAAGATGCAGTGGTTTGAAAGGTTTTAATGCAAAGAATGTTAATGAGGAAGCTAGATAATGGAAAAAGTATAATTTAGTGCAAGAATTAGTGTCCATGGGGAAAGGAGGCTCCAAGTACCAGATTAACCTTGTGACTTTTCTTGCAAACCAGGGTCACATTTCCCCAAGGAAGCCACAAAAGCTGCCCTAGGCTACAAGAGAGACAAACCTATGATTCCCAGAGAGGCAGAAGGCTGCGACAATGATAATAAACTTTCTAATGTTTATTGCCTGGGGAAAGATTTTCAAAGTTGGAATGAAGCCAAAAATAAATTACCTTTAAACAAATCTGTGAACCTTCACTCTCAGTGGCTTTCCTTTGGTGTCTTGTCAAATGTCTCCGGTCTCATAGGCCATATCACATTAAGACTGGTGCATCCATAATTTAAGTTGTGCCAGGCAGGAAAAATTCTTCCTTTTATATTCTATTCAGAAATTTTCCCTAAGCTATAACACCAATACCTTTAGCAATACCTCAGCCAACAACTATGAGTGACTGTTCTTACACATATTTATTTAAGCTTAGAAATGTGTTATGGAGGAAAATCTTTTTTAAAAAGGATTGAAGAAAATATTTAAATAACCGTTGTTCTCTCTCTCTCTCTCTCTCTCACTCTCTTGCTCTCTCTCTTTTGTTGGTACCAGAGATCAAACTCACAACCTCACGCCTATCAGGCAGTTGCTTATGCCACTGAGCTAAATCCCTGGCCCAACCATTGTTGCAAATATACAAATTTTGTAACACAAAACATGCCCAGTGCAATCATGGACAATGAATATTTAAATGTTTTTAAAAAAACTTTATTACAGCAGAAGAAACATAGACATTTTCCTGCTCAAAATACTCCCCCTCCCTTTGACCACACTTAGTCACCATTCTTGATACTTTTTGAAGCAAGTCTGGAAGTGCTCTTTCCTGAGTGTCTTTGCATGGCTGCCTTAATATTTTGAAACAATCCATAATGATTACCTTTCATAGTTATTTTGACTTTAGTGAAGATCCGTAAGTCTCATGGCAGTAGGTCTGGTGAGCACACAGTTCTGCTTTTATTTTACAGCAGTTGCCATATCGGAAGAGATGTGTGACACAGCATGTTGTCATGATGGAAGATGTAACGTTTTCTCCATTTCACAGGTGCTTTTCAACACTCATCTTTTCTTAAATTCTCTAATAAACCCTCATAATATTCAGAGCTTTCTGTATTCACTGTAGTACTTCTGGGTACAAACTCAAGTCACACAATTCCTTCAAGATCAAAAAGCACAGTCAACGTTACTTTGGCATTGGGTTCTGATTGACGTTTTTCAAGTGAGAACTGTGTGTTTTCCATCAAGAACTCTAAGCCTTGGCCTTGAGATCATAGTCATAGACACGTTTCATCTCTCATGAAATTTCTTAAGAAGCTGAAATGAAGCCGGGTGTGGTGGCGCACGCTTTAATCCCAGCACACGGGAGGCTGAGGTAGGAGGAGCGTTGTGAGTTCGAGGCTGGCTTGGGCTACAACGTGAGCACAAGGCCGGCCTGAGCTACATATTGCGACCCTGCCTCAAAAAACCAGGGCTGGGAGTTTGGCTCAGAGGCTTAAGTGCCTGCCCTGGCAGGTGCGAGGTTGTGAGTTCGATCCCCGGTGCCGCAAGAAGCTGAGATGTGAAAGGCTTTGATTGTGCAACTCTAATAAAATTAACAAATGTAGGTGTTTTTGTTCAACAGGCAAAAGCGTGGAAGGAATTTCACACTCACTCACTTCCCTTATGTCCAAATCTGTTGTTAAAATGTTTTGTATGGGATCACAAGAGATTTTCAGATCCTTAAGGAATTTCCCTAATGGTCAATCACGTGTTTTGTTGAATCATTTCAACTACCCTTTTGATACTCTCTTTGGTTTTGATGTGGAAAAACACCCAGTTTTCTCTTCAACTTCAATTCACAATCAGTAAAAATTGCATGAGCCACTTATAATCCATTTTTGGAGTCACCGCAGCATCCTCATAAGTGAAGGCTAACATTTCATGTGTTCTTTACTGCTTATTTACAGGTTAAAACAACCTTTCATGTTAATGTGTTCTTTGTGATCCATGTCTTACACACACCTTCTCTCAACCACTCTCTCTTTAGCTCACAACCCACTGCACTGAGCAATCTGAAACTTGCCCCGTACGGTTACTGAGATTCAAAGTGCTGCTTTGCAAGTTGAAGATTGCTGCCTTTCGGCTCTGTGGTGCTTAGCAGCAGCTTTCACCACATCTTTTGATCACACTCCATACACTACACAAAACTCTATATGTACCAGTATTTCTAAGGTATTTGGTAAGTGCTTCTAATATTCATTGTTTTGGGTCCAGTTAATGTCCACTGCCTCCAAGCGGTTTGTTCATTAGTTTCAAAATGTGTAGCTAGTGAAATCATATAACCCAGAAATGCACAGTTTATTAATTTGACATAGAAAATTATTTCTTTTTATACAAAGCCTTTTGGTATACATGCAGTAAATAGTCAAAATCTACATTACATCAGGAGGAAGATTCCTTTTCTTCATCAATATGAAACTAGTGAGTTAGAAACCCTGCAAAATGAAAAAAGCAATCATCAAGAAGAGGAATATACCTGTGAAAGAGCAAAAATGCACCAATCAACTGTTGACTTGAAATTTAAAAATAAATAAACCAGAGTCTTCACATGAAGAGTTCTACTAAAGTTGCATATGGCTACCTCTTCTTGCAGGTGTTTTCTAGAATTTTCATTTTATTTGCTATAAGTACAATTAAATTAGGTAGGACCAAAAATTCATAGAAAGGTAATGCTTTCTATGTCATAAAGAAAATATTTTATCAAAAAGTCTATGTGACTCAAATTATGAATTGAAATTAATCATAGAATATCAATATCTTAACAAACTAAGGATGCAGAATGTATTTTCCATTTGCCCTTTTTTAGAAAGTCATTGACGTTATACTCTAGTAAAATGATAGAATAAATGTAACAAGAGAAACCCTCAAGTGACTCAGGAGAACATGAGTAGCAACATTTTCTAGTGTGGTTTAGAGAAGTAGAGTATTTTTCCAGCGCAAATTTGTGATGACTGGAAAACCAAATAATAGAAGCTTAAAAAGCAGATAAACCCCATAAACACACAAAATAAATTAATCATAAATAACGATAAATAAATAGGTATCCATGCATGCCAGGAAAAACAAAGTAACAACTCTAAAAATGGTAAAAATAAAGCAAATTTAAATGTTAATTAATTTTAAGTAAGTTAGTGAAAATCATTATGAGGACTGAATATAACTTGACCCAAGAAATATTATCTTTGAGTGGCAGTGACATTGAAAAAAATTATGATCATAATATCCAAAAGTTACATGTAAGTGTCATAATTGGAGTTATATCAATCCATTATTTATTTAAATTCCTGAAAAAATATTTACTCTTTTGTAGAAACTAAATGGACATATCACAGATTGTTTACTAAGATCACAGAACATAAATATTAGAAGTTCTGTCAGTGAAACTGTACACAAACATTAGACAAAGATCTGGGGAAGAAAAACAAAGAGAGCTGAAGAGACGCATTGGAAGCATCCTCTGTAAAGTTGGGGTGCTGCTTCTGCTACATCTCTGGAGCAATGAGAAATGGACACATGAGTATGATTTTTTGAATTCTCCCACCTGAGAGAACTTTCAATTTTGATGTAACTAAATTAGAAAGAGGAGAGGGGTTGGAAAACAAGTAGCGTTATAAATCAGTGTGCTAACCAAAAGTGGCTAAATAATATTTCACAATTAGTTAAAAGCATTTGGATCATGTGTGGGACCTGGGGTGTGTTACTTGGGGCTCTTGCTCTTTGTTAGTGCTTTCTGTGCTATTTAAAACTATGTGTCCATATGTTACTTCCATTGAATTGCAGAATAATTTGAAAGTGAAAATTGCCTGTGAAGCGTGATCTGCGGCGTATCCAACTGCTTAAACGTTTCAGACATTTATCAGCACTCTTCTGTAGTCACACATATCATTTATCAGTTTCCTATCAAATTCTCCTAAGTGGCTCCTTTAAAGATCAGATATCTAAACTTCCTCTCAATATCCAGAACTGTTCTCTTCACCTCCTAGGAGAAATATTTCCTTGTCCCTGACTTAAATAAGGAGATAGATGTCATCAAGTGAAAATTGTTCAGATTTTCTCATTCTCACCTTAAAATGCCGACCTGCTCAGTTCCATCAATCCTCTTCCTTCTCTGCTGCCCTCATATATACATCTCTGCTCTTCTCTGAGGAGAGGCCTTCTGCGAGCACATTTGGTTTAATGTCAGCCGTCCTATGTGCTTCTAAACATCAGATCAACAGGCAGCTTCTGCATGCATGTCTTACCTACTTCATGTCATACTAGCAATGTGCCATTGCCCATACATTCTTAAAGCTTCAACTCACTTAGCAACCTTGTATCACATAAAATATTTTTTCCATTTTGTCCTCATTTGCTCCCTCCATTCACAGTGTGTGTCAATGGTCCTGAGTCAAGTTTTCTTTTTATTCTCTGTCAGTCACTATGTCCTCCTACTGTTCAGAGCACAGCTGTTCTTGTAACTGTTCTTTGCTCTCCTTATTTGGACTTTACATGATACTAATTCACAAGTTTTCCCTCCATATGCATTTTCCCCAACTATATTTCTTCTTTATGTTCTGCCTTTTGGGAGTTTCATTCATTCTGCATAGCTATGGCTTTAGTTGTGGTCTGTCTTTATTGTTAAAATCCTATATTTAAGACTAAAACCATATACTTCAATTTCTCTTACTGATTATGCAACTTACTACATTTCAGCACCAAATCAATTGCTCCTGATGACCAATTGTTTCTGCTTATTTTTTTTTCCCTTCATCTAAGCTTAAGACTTCAGCCAGTCTTGTGATGGTTGCAATTGTTCATGTCTTCACGGTTCTATTCTATTATTCTCTAGCTCTGCTTCCAGTTCCCACATTTTTATCTACCTTAATCATTCACAAATATTCCTCATTCAATTCTGTTCATCAAAACCTTCCCTACTGAGTTAGGATATATTTCAAAATGGTTTCATACTCAAAATATGACAAGGCTTGGGTATACTTCATGAAGTCCATAATTCCTGACAGATGCTAGCTCTGGAAGCCAGCCTGCATTTTTGAGCTCCACTGTGTACTACCATATTTTCCATTTTCTAGCAAAAAGACACAACCCAAGCACCCACTGATGCTACAAAACTCAGCACACTGAGTACACCCTAAACCCTGCTCAGTCTTCTGCATTTAGCTTCTAATTTCATTAAATCTTTACTATCACCCTAGTTGATTATGCAGGGCAGCATTCTGCAACTGTTTGCTCTCCCTCACCTGAGCCAGTCCGAGTCTGGGTATTACTTTATTCTGCTCCTGAGGTACATAATGGATTTCTTACTTATCCTCACCCAGTGGAACAAGTCATGCTGTGGCCAGGTAAAAGTCTCTGAACAAGCTGACACTCAACTGGCTTCAGAATTTATTCTGTAGTAGGGAGTTGCTTCAGTTGCCGCACTTGGTACCAGCGGTATTCATGGTCATGCCTGTGATCACTGCACTTTTGCGTACTATTCATACTGGTTTCCTCTGAGAATAAACTTTATAGCTGGATTGCCGCTTGTTCTCCCTTTACCTTAGCATATACAAACTGAAGTAGGTTTCAGATATTTTCCTTTCACATTGTGCCAATTGCTGTAATCCCATGGTCCAAATATATATTCCACTGTCCTGACTCAAATCCCCAGTACTTCTTCAGGCTTTCCGACAGCAATAGTTGGTTAATAATATTTACAATGGCTTACGGTTCCTCTTCTGATTCTCCCTGCATAACATAGCTGATGCTATGATTGGAGTATACGCACTTGTAATGGTTGATCCGTTGTGTCAAAATGATTTTTGAAGCTTAACTAAGTGACTCAGAAGTTCTACATCTGAGGGTGTAGAGGGTATGCCCTGGGCTAGCTGTTTACACCTTAGCACTTTGTACTGGTTGATTCATTGTGTCGACTTGAAAAGTTTAGGAGTTTAACTAAGTGACTCAGCAGTGGGCCAGCCTGTCACTTTGTAAATATCTGCAGCCTCTGCAAGAAGAGGGCATGGAGATGATGTGAGTGTTCCACCTGCCCTAGGGCAGGTGGCCTGCATGCACTGTAAGAAAGGAAAAGAAGCTTGTTCCCCACCTCCTTTCTGGTATTGTTGCTTTTCCTGTCTTTCACTGACGTGAACTCTTGCTCCTCTGCCATGTGTCACCCGGCTTTGAAACCAGTGAATTATGGACTGAAACCTCTACAAACTGTGAGCCAAAAAATAATCCTTTAACTTTGGGTGTTGGATATGTTTTGTCTTAATAATGAAAAAAATGTAACCAAGATGTCATTTACATGAACTATTATTTTATTAGTCTATCTGTTCAACACACTAATTCACATATTAATTCAACGTTCATTTATTTATTTGGTACCGCAGATTGAACCCAATGCTTTCACCCTGAATTATACACCAACCCATTTTATTTCTTATTGTGATACATGTTCTTCATAAGTCACCGTGATTTTCAGGCTGAGGTCTTACTTGCAAACCTCTTGCCTCAGTCTCCCACAGGGATATATTTATGGGTGTGCATCACCTGGCCCAACAATTCAACACATTATTAATTTCACAACATTAAATGATATACTACTTTCTATCAATGACCTTCAGTGCTTCCTCATGCTTCTAGAAAATCAAATTCAAAACTCATTTCCTTAATGTTTAATTTTCCCCAGGTTGCCACTTCAAATTATCTTAACTACATTATTGTTTTTACATAGGACCCATGTTTTAGATAAAGTAGATTCCTCATCTTTCCATAGTAATTTTTCACATTTTTATGGAGGTTGTGTTTCCATCTTCCCCTTTACCAAAGCCTTATTCTGTATATTTTCAGTTGAACTATGATCCCAAGAGAAAAATATTGCCAGATATAAGTGTAAGAGAAAGAAAGTGTTCACTCTCTACTGATTTTATTTCTCTGATTTCCAATCTTCCTTAATATCTCACAAAAATAAAAGGACTAACATGAAATTGTTACATGTTTATTACAAATGGAGGATGATTAAATAATATTATTATATTAGTTCCAAACAGATGTCATCTTTTACCACTTAAATGTAATAAGCACATACTATAATTTAATTGTGCTTAATGTCCTTCAAAATAGTCTAAACATTTGGAACAAATGATAGCAACAAATAATGTATCAGTTAAACATTGAAATTCTTTATGATCCATTAAATACATCTATTTATATATTATATACACACCATTCAGATTCATTCTTTTTTAGTATTTTATTGCTTTTCCATTAGCACACAAGTGTAGTACATAATGTTTACATTCTTTTCCAGTATTTTAAAATAGAAATAATCAGCATAAAGGTAACAAGTACACATAAAAATATCCACTACCAAAAGTCAAATGTCTGTGGAGCAAATTATCATGATGATCTCATTAGTACAAAGAAGTAACTCAAATTATTTTATTTTTTCACATAACACAGAAAGAAAGATAATGATCTTCATTTAAATTGTGGGCAAAGTCACCAGTAAGGCTTACTACAGACCTTGGGATTCCATACCAATTACACAGAGTATAGGCTAATGCTATTTGTCAAATGAAGTTTCTGAGAATTCATATAATCACGTTTAGTGAATACAAGTAATATAAACTTGATATGAGCAGTTTCCGTGTAAAAAGTAAGGGAGCATAGCTCAGAATTGCTGATAAAATATATTCATGAAAATAATAAGAGTAGGAAAAAAAGATTTTCTTTGTTTTATTCAACCAATGTAAGTGAAACGCAATAAGCTAGTTAATTTGACAGAGAAAACTCCGGCTTTGGAACATCCATTGTGTTAGTGAGGGTGGCAATTTATAAACTGTTACAAATAAATATAACAACATGTGACAGTGGTAACTGATGAGGAGGAAATACAATAACTTCATATGAAGGTCAGAGGGAACAAAAAGAGATTTCCTCCAGCTGGAAGATTAAACACAACCTGCTCAGGGTGACCTTGGGGCTGAGAGCAGATGCCTAGAGGGCATCAGTCGGGAGAGGACCCTAAGCTGTACAGAGTCTCTCATATGGGAATGAAAGCAGATATCTAAATGAAATGGAATGAAAGGCAATGTGGCTTAATAAACATAAATGAGGGGAAAGGTTATGAAATTGAATTGAAAGGGGATAAGTTCTCATAGTCATGTAGACCATGTCCAAGAGTTTCTATTTCATTTCAGATTTTATTAAGACCAAATACCTTCTTTAATCAGGAATAATGTCCACCTTGCATTTGACCCCCAAAGTATTTCTGCAAAATGTATCCCCCCAAAATAAATGCACTTTCTAATGCTTTTATTCATAGTATCTAATAAAGTACTTATTTTACTTTATTTATGGGATGCTTCCCTATTCTGCAGAGTTGAATACAGTCTGAAATTTTAATTATACCTACATTTTACAATGTTTATTTTAGGAAACAGGTGAGGATATTTTCATACAAGGCTAATGCTATCAAACAGACCATTGTGTTTGCAAAATTAACTGTGTCATACTCATAACTACTTAGGTAAATCATGTGTGGGAACCAAATGGAATGTGTCAGGTTGAGGCACGGAGATTTCCATTTTCCCCTGAGATGTGACCTGTGGTACCACTGGGAGGAGGAGAGAATAGAATTGCATCTGCTCCCATGTCATTCAGTGTGAATACAACTTAATTTGTTATCTAATTTTTTTTTCCTCCTTAGTTACTGAAGCTTTAAAAGCAAACATGAGGAAGTTAGAATCCCAGTGTAGAAAATTTGTGGCTCTTCATTTCTTTTCAAGCTGTGTGAAAATGAAATAATGCAACTACATTTTCTATGCCTGCCAATTTTGAGTACCTCTCATTTTGCTACTAAACACCTGGGCAATTATTTTATCACCCTTGATAATTTCACTTGTTGAGCAAATGGGAGATAAACTCATTTTTTTGGTACAAAAGATGTTTAGATCATAATACAATGATATCTCTTTTACTATACAAGCCTATAAACTACAAAAACAAATGTTTTAGATTTTATTACATAAAATACTGTAACTCTGAAATGTAAGGACTCTTCTTAAGTGAATGAACAAAAAAAGATATCGAATAATGGTATTTTTCATTTTTGGTGAAGTATAAATTAAATAACCGATGATATTGCTTCTTTATATAATTATATAGATATACATGATATCATGTGTTACGTTGTTGGGCCATAGTTAGCTTACTGTATACATCATCTTGGATCAGGACTTCGGTTTGTCATTAACCAGCTAATTCTATTCTTTTTTTAATTGAACAATTAATTTGAAAATATTTGGTAATTTTACACATTTTAATGCAGAGATTCTAATCATTAAGTGATTGCTTGGACAATTACTGTGTTGCTTAGAGACACTTACAGTAATGAGAATGGGACAAAGCATACTATGATTTCAAACAATCAAACAAACAAAACAAACAAACAAAGCAGCCCAGGAGCCTCAAACAGCAGTGGACTTCTTTCTCCCAGCAAATAGCTGGAACAGAGATGGGCCTGGGTAGGCATCTTCTTTATGTCTTGTTCACTTAAGGACGCAGATTAGGAGAGACCCCCACTCCCTTTATGATCCCAGGATGGTGCACATCAGGGCTCTCAAAGCTCTTGTCCAGCAGAGACATTTGCCTCTTCTCCTCTCATTTTTTGGCCAAAATAGATCATGGGGCCACACCAAATTCAAGAAGGTGCAATATTACCTCTGCCTCAAGGAAAAACCAGAAATATTTGGCAAGTAGTACTGATGACCACCACAGTTCCTGGTTCTAGCTTGTTAAAGTGTAGGGTTATAAACACCATCCTTAACTGTCCAAAAACTTATTTCTAATCCACATTTCCAGTCTCGTCATCATCAAGCCGCGACACCCTGTGTGTGCCTTGGTCAAAATCCTCACTGTTCTCTGAACACACCTGAGTGTCTTATTCCATAATTTTGTTACACATATTATCTAAAAAGATGTTTTTCACTTTCTTCTTCTCCATAAATATTCAAAAGTTTCTTTATGCTTACAATTTCAATATCAAAATGAATATAAATGTGAATGTAAAGGGATTGAAAGTGCTTAAGATATGTTACATGCATATGCCAGTTCCTCTTCATGACCATCACTGTTGTGTATTACAAACATGCACTAATTTAAAAAAAATGCACAACATAAATTTCCTTCATATCGTTTAATGTACTTCAGTGTCTTCATTCCATTTGAATTTTCCTGAGAACTTTTTCTTCCAATATAGCATAGTTTTTATTTTTTTCATAAGTTGAATAGAAATGGGATTAGATAAAAGTTTTGATATTAAGTTAAATGAGTATTGGTTTAAAGCAACTGATGACTAGACTTGAACTTGGTATAATTTAACTTTTTGGAAGATTCTTCTGTTAATATAGACAAATTTTAATAGGAATCTTTTACTTTATATGGAGGCAGAAGAAAATTAATTTTGCAGGCTGAATTGTACCTTCTCCAAACACAAATGCTGAAGGTCTAACACCCAATACCTCAGACAGGGCTGTTAAAGAAGACATTTTATTTATTTATTTATTTATTTATTTATTTATTTATTTATTTATAGCTCACAGTGTATTGAGATTTCAGTCCATAATTGGCTGGCTCCAAGGCAGGGTGGCATGGTGGAGGGGCATTTCAGAGGGGAAACAGCTCATGGCAGGCAGAAGGTA
Organism: Dasyprocta punctata; assembly: GCA_004363535.1. Classification (NCBI taxonomy): domain Eukaryota; kingdom Metazoa; phylum Chordata; class Mammalia; order Rodentia; family Dasyproctidae; genus Dasyprocta; species Dasyprocta punctata. Next base: position 147,995 of record RJWM01000090.1, on the reverse strand, counting down.
GCAAAGCAAGCAAGTAACAAACTACAAGTAACTTTAAAGAAGAGATTGTTAAGGTCACTAGATTGGTCCCCAGCTATGGTCTGAATGTGTCCCCCAGAAATCATATGCTGGAAACTGAATTGCCAATGCAGCAATTTTGAAAACTCAAGGTTAATAAGAGGTGTGTAGGTTATGAGCATTGTATCCTATGGGAGGTCCTCAAAAAGGCTGCCAGTAGCGGGTTTGACTCTTCTTTCTTGTGCGGGTAAAGTGTTCACTTTCTCTTGCTCTTCTGCCTTCTGCCATGTGAGGTCACAGAAAGAAGGTCCTCATCAAAGGCCACCATTTTGATCTTGTCCTTCCCAGCTTCCCAAACTATGTATGAAAATGATTTCTGTTCTTTCAAAAATGTCCCAGTCTTTGCTGTTCTTTATAGCATCACAGCATGAGAAAGACAGCCCTAGTCCAATGTGATCAACGCAGGTCTCTATTTTGATAGGAAATGATGATGAAGTAGATTAATCAGGTGATACCATGATTTCTCCCTGCCTCACTACATCGCTTCTCCATTGTCTCTGTTATATTGTGTTAAATAAATTTATGACAAAAGGAAATGCAGGCATAAAATTGAGAGCAGGAAAGAGGCTTCAGGGGAAACCAAACTCACTAGCATTTTGACCTTGAGTTTTCAGCTTCCAGAACTGCAGGAAAATAAAATTCTCTTGCTTCAGCCACTTAGTCTGTGGGTCGTTGTTATGACATCCTTAGCAAACTATTACAACCTGGAATTGAAAACTAACAAAATTTAGTTACGATGACAATAATGCTTCAATGGTCAGGTATTCCTAGGGTGATAGGAGGGCACACCTCTGCCTTTAAGGTCACACACGGAAAGTTTGGAAGCTCCTAACCTAAACAAAAAGATGACCTCCTCACTGCTGCAAGGATGGAATTTAATACTGAAAAATAGCTTTCTTACCAAGAATCATGTTTTATTATTTATCTTCTCCATCTTTTACAAGTCTCAGAACCAGCGTATATTGTATATTTTATTTGTTTTAAACATAAATAAATCATGGTTGAATTAGGGCAAACTTCTCCATTTAGTTAGATTTGAGTTTGAAACTTCTAACTAAATAGAACTTCATATGTTTTCACCGTCTTATTTCATTTTTAAGATTTTGTAAGATAGGAGCTTATTTGTACTACTTATGCAAGTAAATTAATTGAATATATTGAGATGCATATGGAGCACAAGCCAAATTCTGCATTTTCTGAGAAACGTGATATAATGAATGAATTCACTGTAGAGAAAATCACTTCCATGTCTGACTATTCTATTTTGGTAATTATCACTATGGTTGTTTCTTTAACTCACCCTATCTTTTTTCCTTATCTTATGAAACATGGTATGTTTGTTCAGGTCCATCTTATATATTACCCAAACTTTGACAGTAGGCTCTTCAATCTTTCTATCTCAATGAAATTTACTCTCCAACAGAAAGATTAATTTTATTTTAATTATTTCTTTTCCTACCCAAACTGAAAATTATGATACAAACCCTTTCATTTAAAAGGAAATTGATCTGATCTTCTATTATTAGACTATTCTAATGCTGCCAACTTAATTATCTAGGACTTTCTTTGTTTTTTCCCCTATTTTTCTTTTCTTCTCTTTTTTCTTATTTCTTTTTCCTTTCTCTCTTTTGCTTTACCTCACTTTTTTTGCTTTGTGTTTTCAAATAGTGGCGATTGAACCCTGGGCCTTGAATACTAGTTGAGTGCTTTACTACTGAGGTATAATATGAGTCTTGTATTTCATTTTTTAAGGTAATAGGATATCCCATAATCTACACCCATGAAATGCTAGTTTATGGGGCAAAAATAATGATCTCCAGGATTATTTTGTCTCCTACAGTTCCATTCATTGTATTTATTTATTATTAAAGGTTAAAATTTCAATTATAGCCCACATGGACCCTTCTACCTCACCTTACTGTATTTTGGCTATGGGGAACCTGGAACCAGGGCAGGCATACTAGGTGTATTTCTTCCACTGAGCCACATCCCTGTATACCAGTTTACTCTTCTGGTGGAGTACAATAATGTACAACACATAGGCAATACTCCATCAATTATCGATATGCTGAGAAATATAGTAGAAGTGTTTAGATTAAAAATATGTTTATAAAATAGAAATATTTTATTAAATATATATAATCATTTCTTTCTCATTGCATTGAGAATGTAATATCATTCTGTTTCTTGCTTCCAGTAAGCACTTGTTAAATTTAATAGTATTTGTCATATTTTCTTAATGGACTCAATCATATTGTAAATTCATTGTGAAACTTTTTTCTTGGTGTTGTTATTGGAGAGTCCATGTAGCCATCCATTCATCCACCCATCCATCCATCCATCCATCCATCCATCCATCTATATATTCATTCATCCATTTATCTACATTATTCAAAGACAAATGAAATGTCTTAAATACAAACATGGCTCTGCTTCTAGAATAGGAGTCATTGTGAGACATGCACTTTACAAAGTTAAATTTGTTATTTCTTGACCTAAAACTCTTGAATATTATTAAAAGATAACCATGAAAAACAGCATGTATAAAAGTCCATTTTTCCAAGTGAATAAATTTTCCTAATGGTATTTAATTCAGAAAATGATCTTCCTCAATTCAATCCAAACAGGTAAGTGAATTTCCTTGTCAACTGAAATGAAAGAACAGGAGACAAAAGTTATATCAGTAGCATAAACTTGAGCGCAGTTGAAGATTTGGGTCAGGATAACCATTTTCCTTATTGGACAATACAATTCAGGTGGTCATCAAGTTTGGGAACAAAATCAGACCACTGAAGTCTTGATCCTTTGTTCTGATAATAATGATGTGTTTCCTTAGAGGATTGGTCAACTTAACTCCATAGCAACTGAAAAAGATATTTTATCTTTGATAAGGGGATTCAAAGAATGAAATAAAAGCAGATCCTCTTCTCTCAGAATTTACTGTTCAGCAAGGAAGCTTACACAGCAACACTACTTTCTCCACTAGTGACACTACAAAAAATATTTTGATTAGAAGATTTTAAAGTACTTTGCTGCTGATTGAATAAGAAAGGTTATAGCAAAGAAAAAATTAGTAACAAATTTAAATACCTATATAATGGATAGCATACTCTATATGACAGCATTTTCATAAAGAACTGGCTTTATATTTAAGTAATAAAAGTAAAAATGTTCACCAAATGTTCCATTAATGAAATATCAAGTTTATTTTTTCCTATATACAAGTTTCAAAAGTTGAACATGGAAATTTTGTCTTCTCTTTTACTGTAATATAGCTCTCTGGAATTGCTTTTTAAAATTTCGATGCAAAAGCATTGATTTTGTACTTAGCTTTTTTTTTCTTGATAGCTTTTCCTTTGTTAGACTTTAAGTCTACAATTTGCAAAATCAATAAAAACACAGCTTTCCCCAAGGAAGAAAAGTCCTCCAGAGGTTTACCTGAAAGTGTCGAAGACAAGATTTCTGTGACCTTGAACTATTTGTAAAGTACCAGTGGTGACTTTTCAGAGTGTCACATCAAAATTGGTTTTGTGTCTCCAAGGAAAGCTCAGCATGTAATGTCAGTAACAGCTGGGGTAAAGGCAACAATTATATGTCAGCTCTGCTTTCTTTTCAAAGAGAGCATTTTCCCAGGTTGACACATTGCTGGGGAGAAAAAGAACTCACACAAAAGTTTGTTTTCATTTTCAATTATTTTTGGAGATATGAAGCCTGGGACAAGCCAATAATAGTAAACAAAAATGACAAGAACTGACACTAGTGACCACAAGATGTAGAAGCTACTGTGGTTAGTACACATTTGATTTGACCACTTTCAATTTTATGAGTTTGGAGAAGAGAAAGGAGAGAAATCCAGAAAGCCATACCCATTTAATAAGATTTTTTAGCTGTAAAAATACAGACTCCCTCGTGTCTTTAATGCTTACACCTTTTAGGGAATATAGAAATAATTGCTCAGCATGAAATCATTGCAAAGCAGTTTAAGACTGACTAAGCCAAGCATCCTCATCCTTTATTAAGGAGAGGCTGTGTCATTGTTCGTGCATTGTAGGACTTTATTTGTGTTGTTTGCGAACTGGCTGTAAAATGATTGCTGTAAAAGGAAAATGTTGAAGCTTAGGTACAACTAATTAATGTTTAATCTGCACTTTATAAAACGGAGAACATTAAAAATGGCTTCATTTATTGAAAACAGTTGTGTGTGGGCTTGTGGGCAGCAGGAACTGTTATGTTGTGTTGTGAAATAATCAGAGGGAAAATCCTCTAATGCTCTTTTCATAATGCTTAAAGGAGGCATTCTAATATCACAGAAACCTTGGGGGAAGGCTACAGACAAAAGGAAACATAATTAAGTTTCAGTTAAATGCCCACCAGAAAAGGATTAAATCAATGGTGTTGTTATTAGTATATACCACGGTTGGGCTAAACCAACAGGTTCAACACCAATCACTAGAAGTTGCCTTGGTTGAGACTTTTGCCTGATCAGGGTTTTTCAACTGCTTATTTTCAAAAATTGCTCTAGATTTTTAAATGGAAAGGCAAAGTGCTCTGGTTTTACTGACAAAAATTCACTGACATTTTAGCTGCATTCCATTTGCTTCGAATATTTCCTTGTATACCAGAAAAATAAACTACTAGAGAGAAGAAAACAAATTCAAATTACCCTTGGTTTATGATTTAAATCAGGCTGTCACTCACACTCGGTCAAATCCCGGTTTACTTGTTTGTTTGGTTTTTGAACATTTCCCATTTTAGCTCCTTCATCCAAGCATTAATTCAGTCTTTCCAAATAATTGAAAGAGGAAAAGGATGATGATAAGCCCAAGGAGGTGCCCAGCAGGAAACCACATCTGTATGGGCCAATAAAATCATTCAGTAAAGTGATTGTTGGCAGATATTAGGACAGAAGACTGCAGTTTTCCTCTCCCGTTGTACGCTGGAGAGACAAAGCCCGAAAACCAAAAGCTAAGACCGTAAGAACAACAAAAACTAGAAAAAGAGCAGAGCCATGTTCTCCGACAACGCCAGATGCAGGAAACAGTTCCAAAGTTTGGATGGCTCGTATACAATGGGATACAAAAGTCTTAACTGTCTGTAATACTCGGGCAGGGTGAAAGAGAAAGGAGAACCAGGGCACCATCATTTAAAAAAAAAAAAAAAAAAGAACTGCTAAAGCTTATTCAGATAGACCACTGAAAGAAAGAATTAGTTTGGAAGTTTTTCTTCAATTGCCTAAGGCTGTAGAGCTCTAAAAATTCTGCCACTTCAGCTGCAGACAGGAATTCATGGAAATTTTGAGCCAGACATTTTTCCTGAGGGCATTTACAATGCATCTCCAGCAGTGGCCCCATTTAAAGATACTCCTGCAAAAGGAAAGAGAAATAAATATACTACACACTCAAAATTCTGCTGATGAGGTCTGTGAGCCTTCAAAATTTAACTTGGAAATGTTTTCATTACTGAAAGTGAGAACTCTTACACTAATGTATTATCCCTGAGCTGAGAAAAAGTCAGATGTTAAGGGAGATGAAATCAGTGAAGGATACAGAAGCAGATTGGTGCGGCTAAGAACAAGAACAGGAAAACAGAAGAGGAAAGGTAAGGACTCAAATCGTTAGTGCACTAAGCTAAAGATTTTTTCAGTGTTCTACAATGGTAGGGTTGGTATTTAATGTAAGACAAAGTAGCTGTATAGATGGATTGTGCATTATTAAAAATCATATACAAAATGTGATTGGAAAGTAATGATAAAATTTTTAAAAAATTATTGTAGCAGATGACATATTGCCCTTGATCCTTCTCAACATCCTCCCTCTCCCTTTAAGAGCACACTTAATCCTTCCTTCTTGCCACTTTCTGAAGCAGTTCTGGAAGTCTTCTTTGTGTCTTTAGAGCCTGTGATTACACACCATGGTGAATGCTGCTGCAAATGCCTCCAACAGAAAGACAGGCTCATAAAAACATTATAAGGTGTCCTTGTCCATCCGGTCACCAGATCTGATACCCTGAGATTTCAGGCTCTTCCTTAGAGTCAAAACGACCATGAAAGGGAAATGTTTTGAATCAATTCAGGTCACCAAAGTAGCCATAACAGCTTCCCTAAAAGTATTCCTGCAAGGACCTTTAGAACAGCTTCAGAAAGTGGCAAGAAAAAGGGGACAAATGTGTTCTAAGCAAGACAGGGTATGGGAGGGGTTAATGGCAATGTGTCCTTGTAACAATATTTTTTACCCAAAAATATTCGTGGTAATTTTTGATTCCATCTTTTATATGTTAGTTGGATGTGATGGTGCATGCCTGTAATCCCAGATACTCCAGAAACTGTGCCAAGATGACTAAAAATTCAAGGCTGGTCTAGGCAATTTAGCAGAACCTGATCACAAAATTAAAATAAAATAAAAAATAACCAGTGAATGTAGCTAAGAAGTCCCTCAGTACCACCATCATAAAAGTATACTTGTTACTTTTGTAATATATACCCAGAATGTTGTTGCATCTTACTATTTTATATATTTTATGTTCTATTTTACACATTTATATGTGAATACATCCACAGTTAATGTATTATTTGGCAGTGCAGGGCATGGACCCCAGGGCTTCCCCTGTGCTAGTCAAATGTCCCACGACTGATCTACACCCTCAGGCCCAAGCTAAAATTTGTACTTCATGAATTACATTATCCTCTTAAATAAATCCAGATTGAGTAACTTGTCTAGGTAGCTTTTAGTGGAATGGCTCCTGACCCTTATCTGTGATCCTTCTTCAAAGGCCGAAGTACCGAACACAGATGAACGTGGTCCTTGCAAAGCTTTGTCTGCAGTCCCTGCCCACTGTGCTGGCCCTGATGCTTGGCTTCCCAGTGTCTGGAGCACCAGCTCTCAGAGTCTCCACAGGACTTGTTCAAACCCAGCACTGACACTAGGAACCTGCCAGATGCCTTTGCTCTGAGATTTGTGTGTGCAAATTATTATCTCTGAGAGGAATGCCCTCCACACCGCATGAAACAGGAGAGATCTAGAGGAGCAGAGAAAGTATCAGAAAATGGCATTTGAGCATTGTGTGTGCAAATCATTAATCTCCAAGAAAAAATTCCCTTCACGGCATGTGAAGTAGAACAAATCTAGAGGAACAGAGGAAACATCAGAAAATGACATTCGTTTCTCTCCTCCTTTCCCCTCCCTTCCTCTCCCCTTCTTTCCTTTCCAATTTTTTTTCTTTGTGGAGTAGAAAAATGGTCTGAGTGACACTGCACAGAAAGAAGATAGGAGGAGGAGGTTCTGTGAGTTATTATTAACGCCACTGACCGAAAACATGCAGTGTCCCAGTGATTCATTTGCAATGTGACCACGAAGAAGATTGAAATAAACTAATAAATGTGTCATGGAATGGTAAAATCTCAGACATATCTGGAATATTAAAATTGTCATACAAATGAGGGTCACATTTGTATCTTCTCGTGTCCCTCCTCAGGTCTACAAATAATTAATGCAAGGGCTTAAATTTCACATTTTCATGGAACCTGAAAATAATTATCAAAATAATCAGCTAAACTATCTTACATACTTACTGTGTGACAGCCATCAAACTGAATGCCTTACAAATGCTGTTTCATCTTCACAACGGTGCTATGGGATAAGAAGGATTTGCCTTTTCATCTTCAAGATGAGGGATCTGAAGCTTTGTGAGGTTATGTCAATTGCCAAAGTCTCAAAGCTAGTAGCAGTGGAGTGAGGACCACACATGCCCTTCTGACTCTTGTAGGTGGGCTGTGAAATATTCTATGAATTTGTTTCTCTTTTCATAAAATAATGCTATGATTTCAATAAGGGACATCAACGAATTTTGCTGCATCCTCAATCCTAACAAGAAACATAAACAGTTTTCTTATGGTCATTAAATTTTGGTGAACATGACAACTTAATTTCAGATTTGATTCTGCAAGAGTAGAATTATTTCATACCTGAATCCATTAAACAATGATGAAGTAATCACAATTGTATCTTCATATATTTTCCTTGTAAGGTACACTGGAATTCTTGTGGAGTCAATTTTTTTCATCTTCCGATATCACTGATATAAAATTCTCCTGATATTTATTGACTGCCTTCTGTGCACAAGCATGCTAGACATTTAAATATTAAGAAAACATTTCTACAAGCATAGCTTGTGAAGGGCCTGTATACTGAATGTATGAGAAGCTCTTCAACTAATAATAAGCAAATTATTTAGCAAGTAAATAGCTAAATTATTTAAACACTTCTCCAGCAGCCAGGCTACATAGTCTACTGATCTTCAGGAATATTTTATAATGCCTTCAAAATGGTTCAGAAACACAGCAAAAGACAGTCATTCTTGTAAATTTACCTGAATAGTTCAATAACTATGTATGTTTCTAAAATTTGTGCAAAATATCCAGTTTCCAATATACCTCAAAACAAATGTGAAAATACATAAACCTTGAGCCCTTTTTCAACCAGCAAATTTAAGATGAAAGCTTTCATGTATCATAAATTGATATTAAAAAAAAGGTCTGGGTAAAGTGCTGGCAGCCACTGGTACAGTAAATAACAACGCTAATAATGATAAATACCTGACTCTAGAAGATAAGCATTGCTAGGAAATTGCTAGCATTAGATTTAGGCAAATGTTCAAAGTAGAAAGCGATTCCATGAATAGCCTGAATCTTCTCCTTGCTTTTCTTTCCCGGTCTTTGGCCTGATGACTGACCAACCTGCTCTGTGGCTGCCTCGCTTTTCCCTCAAGCTCTGGAATGACTTCTTGCCTCTCAAATTCAGCCACACCTCCCAATGAATCTCTTCTTTTGATTTTACCAAAATGGCACTCACAAAGAATGGATTCTTGCCAAATCTCTGAATAGAATATCAAATGGTTTCAGGAGTTTTTATATATCATCTCCATCTATTTCAAGGAATGTTCCAGAACCAAGGAAAATCTTCCTGCTGTACTACTATTGGCCTGTAGGTGGCAGTGTGGAATGGTTCCTTGTTTGAAAGTACAAGTATAAATTCTAATCTTGATTTTGATTATGTTTGTGATTGCATCCCGATAACACAGTTTCATGATCCTTTATTTCTTCATTGCATAAATTTATTGAATTTAAATATCTTTCATTGCTTGTCAGTCTCCAAATTTCAAAGGTGTATACTTCTAGAATAATCTTCACAGCAGAATTTAATTACACTGAAAAATGTTCTTGTCAGTTCACTTTGCTCATGATTCCTCAAACTTCTCTTACCTCAAATTATCACTCAGGATTGGAATGGACTTGTCCTATATGTTCTGTCTCCCACGTTTCTTTTGCCTTCTGGTAAAATGCTATTAGGCTCTGAGACAATTGAAATTCTACTGTGTCCAACCATTCAGAGATTCCCCTGAAAGCAATGAACCATGTCATCCCTTGGGACTTGCTTATAATTATAGTGTATCTTTGAAAAATTATTTGCTTTGTTCTGGGGCTATTTTTATATCTGGGTATTACTACAATTATATTGTGAGTTCTTAGGAGTGGAGATGTGACATATTAATGTTTTCGATCATTCACAGTATGTAGCATGTGTCCTGCAAATGCTGATACTGATGTTTAGAAAAATAAAAGTTGTCACAAAGGCACAGGATTGCTTCCACAAGAATAGAAATGATATCTAAGATACAAATATAAACATTGTTACAAGCTCAGACCAGCTATATATGGAGAATAGAAAGATAATGAAATAAACTTCTAGAAGACATAGAATTGAGCACAAAGGAGGAGAAAAGGAAAAGATGAATAATAAAAAAACTAAATTCACAGTTTCTACTTCAAGGGAATCTTGCTGTGATCTATGATATGGTTATTAGCCTGGGAAAGAAAAAGAAAGAAAGAAAGAGAGAAAGAGAGAGAAAAAGAGAGAGAGAAAAGAAGGGAAGAAAAAAGAAGGAAAGAAAGGAAGAAGAAAGAGAGAAATAAAAAAGAGAAAAAGGGAAATTTCAATTTGAGTTGTATGATCCATTATATGAATTTCTGACTGAGGGCAAACAGATAATGAAATCAATAGCACTAGAGAAATGGGATTATTGAATGGCATTAGAATCTGAAATTTGTGTTCCTCCAAAATTCATAGGTTGAGATCCATCCCCCTGAGATGGTGGTATTAGACGATGGGGTCTTTGTGGAGTTGATTTGGTCACAAGGGCAAAATCAGTTCCCTTAAAAATGAGATCCCAGAAAACTTCCCTTCAGTACTGAGGATACAGCAGGAAGAGCCCGTCAGTGAACCAGAATCAAGCTCTTATCAGGCTCTGAGCTGGCCAAGTCCTGACCTTAACTTCAGTCTCCAGAACTGTAAGAATTACAACTTATAGTTTATGATCCCCCAGTTTATGAGATGTTATCATAGCAGCTCACACTAAGACAGAGACAAGCTCTGGCCCAGTCCCTCCTCAATCTCTGAGTAGGTTAGAGATGAAAGAAGAAAGGCAAATGGATTGCAAACATGCCCAAGGGGGAAATTACTTGTGGCTATAATAAACTGTAGATACCTTAAAAACAAAATTTAGGAAAGAAACTGTAATTATAACAGGGCTTGTGGTAGACTTGAATAATAAGCACATTTCAAGACAGCTCCCTAAGTTATATTTTCATGAATTCACATTGTGAGAGTAAAGAATTGTGATGTGAATTTTGAAAGTCGGCAAATTGTGACATGTTTAGGGAATAACTAGGGTTTATTTTAAGGCACTAAAACAAAGTAAGCATGTGGTTTTTATCAAATTGCTGACAGAGGTGGAAAAATGTCTGAGTGAAGTATGATTGAAAGAGATGTGTTTTCTTGATCTCCCCCAAGCAAAGTAATGTGTGAAACTGTTGGAAACTTTAAAATAATGTTTAATACATAGCAAAAATATGTCTCCTAGTGATAAGAGGCAAAAAGTATTTGGATTGTGTTTGGAAGTTGCTTTTATTGCTCTCTGAGTAGATGGAATGAAAGATTCATCTTAATAATGATAATTCCTTTCACATGAAACTTGAATCATTTTTTAAAATAAAAAAGATACAGAAGCAGAAATGGAGGATATTGAGGATGAAGTTTAAGATATGTATTTCACACTTCTGTTTTTATGCTTCTATAAACTTGGCAATATTCTCATATGGGAAACTCACAACATGACTACAGTCATAATGTGGCCCTCCAGTAGTGACTCTGGAAGGTCAGGAAAAAGATAAAGAATAGGTCAGAAAATAATTAAATTGGGAACCTGAATGGATTGAGGCTCCTCGGAACATACAGAACAAAACAGCTTTCAGAATCTGGAAAATAAAAATGGAGAATCAGGATTGGCAGACAGACAATGCAGAATAGTGGTCATTTGCCTTGTCCAGGACTTGGACTCAAAAGTTCTAGAACATTTATTAAAGCTGCACATCAAGCCCTGTGTATTCTAAGATTATAAACAGCAATATGGATGAAAGAAGCTGTTAAAATTTGCAAGCAACATGTTATGGCTTAGATTTTAAATGTGTCCCTAAAGTTTCAAGGGCTCAAGGGTAAGTGATTTTGGAAGCTGATGGGATTAAGGGGTGCTATACTCATCAGTGAATTCAACCATTGATGAGTTGTTCACAGCTGAATATACTGGTAAGATAATAGCCCGGTTGGCACAAGTGGGTGACTGAGAACATGCCTCTGGAGTGTACAGTACTCTGCCTGTCTCTTCCTGCTTTCCTTGCTTTCTGTCCACCATCTGTTGAGTAGCTTTCTTCCACTGTGTCCTTCTCCCATTCATGCATTTCTTAGAGCCAGCTGACCATGGACTGAACCCTTGACACCATGATCTAGAATGGAATTTACTGAATAACCTAGTTTGGGCCAGGTTGGCCTCAAACTCATGATCCTCCTGATCCCCAGTGCTGGGAATATAGAAAAGCAGCACCACTCCTGGCTTCTTTAGGTTTTAAGTATTAAATTTGTATAGTTCATAATTAAAAAAAACATTTTGCATATTATGTGATTAACACTATGTCTCAAAATCCCTACCTGTCATTGGATGCACCTCCAGTAAACAATAAGTATTAGAACTTTCTTGTGTAATTTCCCCAAATATCTCACGCATTAGCAAGAAGTGATTTTACTGACCTTCTGTCCATCTTTCCTTCTACTCATTTGCCTACCTATCCATCCCTTTATCTATCCAACAGTCCATCTGTACATCTACCCACTCATATTTCCGTTCATTTGCCCTTCCATACCATACTTCATACTTCATGTATGCAGATACTTTCTTCAAGACTATATATATATATTTTTTCATGCTTTCCTACTTAATGCCGCTTAATGAGTCTTTCACTTATTATCAGACAATAGGATTGCTCAGAAATGTTGATATTATAAATAAAAATAAAATATTTTTAAATAAAATATTAATGAAACACTGTAATGACTTTGAAGTTGTACAATTGTATCTGTAGGGAAAATTCCTAGAAGTGACCATTCACTGGGAATGCATGCAATTGTCTTTTATACCATTTACTAAATAAAAGATGCCTCAATTGTAGATATTTTGACCACAAATAGGAAAAATGCTATGTAAATGTAACTGTAATGAGTGTTTAACATACTGTGACTTCAATCCAGCATGCTTTAAAATATTCAAGAATATTTTCTTTTCTGTGCATAGTAGGGTGCACTCTTCGTGTCTTGAGTATCTGTAAGTATGAAGTATTATTTCCAAGGGTTTTGTCCATTTGTGTTACTTCTTGTGACTTTTACCATGCAAGAAATTTAATTTTTAAGTGTAGGGTTGTATGCCATTTTTATAAACTCATCCATTCTTTGATTGATCATATTTATTGATTTGCGTTTGTTTATTTACGGAGTGGGTGATGTAGGTAAAACCCAAGGACGCATGCCTGGCACATATATCGTAACTACTGATTTTCTCTCCAGTGGAGTCTGGGGTTGTGGCTTTGAGCCCTCCTTTTTCTGTTGAGGAAGAAGACACTCCAGCACTGTGGGCATGCCACTGGCCTGAACCTGTCCCAGCCAGGCTCCTGTGGCTCCAAACCAGAGAAGATTTTCTCTTTGTTTTATCTCTTTACCTCTGCTTTCCCCACTTTCCTTCCTCAGTTCTGTCTCCTGTGTTCCAGGTAAGGGTTTCAGAAGTGGTGTTTCTTCATTTTCAGTTCATGTATTCCCTTGATTTTTAGAATTGTCTCATTCTTTGTTTCACGTTTCTTTGATTTCTTTAGCTTCACTGTCAGTTCTTCCAGCTGTCTTGTGAGCTCTTCATTTGCCTTCTTTCTATTCCTTCTCTGGTTAAAAAAGTAAAATCCCTTTCAATTGTTTTGGGCACCGTGGTAATCAGCTTGTGGAAGACTTTGTGTTGGGAGCACTGACTTATTTCTTGTCCCCACTCCCTTTTTATAGCACACAGCATACTTGCAAAGTCCACATTCCTTCCGTTTTTAATCTGTGTCAAGGAGCAAAAGCAAAGCCCCTCCTCCAGCTGCTACTTGCAAGTGGTTTGTTTTTGTGTGTTGCCTGGACATGTTCCAAGCTAATTGGAGTTTTGATTGTTAAATGTTTGTTTTCTCAGATACATTTTTTTTCTTTTTTGCCTGCTTGATCATACATTTCCTCTTTCTAGTTAAATGAGATTGAACAGCTCATTACAATAAACCACAATACAAAGATTCTCTTGTGGCTGTCATAGAGACAGTGTACAGTATTTTCTCTGAAACTGGATTTTCTTCTCCCGCCCTTGCCGTGATTCCTCATGTACTCCCATGCTTCTTAGGGCAAGTCATGGAACAGCAACCTTGCGGTTTTGCAAATATGTGTGCACCTCTCACCTCTTGAGTTTTGCTTCCTCTAGCTTCATTTGGGAGCCAAAGAGCAGAATCTTCTCTACTGGTGTACGAGCTTTAAGTTCGTTTCCTGGTGTGCCGGTTTCATTTATATTTTTCCTGGTAGCCACTCCATCTGTTTTGGTGTCTGGATTTGCAGCTGTCAGCTTTTTGTGCTCAAAATCAATTTTTCTTTCTGATGTACTCTTCTTTCAAATGACCTCTAAAATGATGGTAGAAAACTGAATTTTTGCCTCCATATTCAAACTGAAAGTGACTCCTTTGAATGTCTTAATTAAATTTGCCAAGTGATTTCTGATCTTGTGTTTTAGAAATATCTCAAGATTTTGCAATATATGTTAATTGTGTGCAGTACTTTGCACATGAAGTCCGGGTGAAGTCTAACCTTTTAATATTCTCAGTTATTGACCCCATATGCTATCCCAGAGTAGCATGATGTTATGAATGAACTCACAGCCTTCAAGTAAGACATCCTTGCAATGCTGTATGGACATGCGTTAGATTTGGTCGTCAATAAAATACTCAAATAGAAAACTTAACACAGGCATTCTTCAATATATGATAAAAAAAAAGCATCACAAGCTTTCAAATGAGCCATCTTTCATGCTCTCATCTTTCAAGAGCTAAAGGCAAAATTGACTGTAAGGATGAGGTCAGTGTTCTCTATCTTTTTTGGTCACCATGTCCCTGCACAGATGGAGCCTGTGATGGATTTTGATATTTTTTTTCCAACAGAGCAAAATGCATGCATTTTCAACAGATATTAGTTCAAGGGACTTGTATAATGGGAATCATTTCATATGGCAAATAGTTTTCCTATTATTAAAAAACTGAATGAATATTTTAAGCTGCAACAAAGGACAATTTATGAAACCACAGCACAACTTGTGCATAGACTCTAGAGACAATAATAAATGCATAGAATAAGGCAGATGGTCAACTGGAAATTGAATTGGGATCAAGATAAGAGGCAGGAATCTAATCCTTGTAATGCTCCGATAGTGAAAAGGGGAAAAAAATGCAATGGATTCCAAAGGTAAAGGTTGTGGGGCTTTTATCTTAACTATCCAGAGTCCTTGCGGTCCCCCATGACTCTTCAAGAGTCAGGATTCAAGGAGATGGAAGAGTCAGGAGGACAGAGATTTAACATTTGATGCCAGCAGAGCAACAACATCTTTTTATTCTTATGTCACTCAAAGAAAGGTACATAAAACACAAGTCTGGCACTTCAGAGTAGCAGTGACTTAGAAAAGTTTATAGATAATAGATGTCCTTTGGAAGTTAAATATGAAGTTTACTTCCTGTTATTTTTAATTTTTTTCCACTCCTTTCTTCTGTAACCAAAAGTTGGAGATAATTTATGTCCAAAGGGATTTACGCATAGGATACATTGTGTCTTTGGATGGATAATAATGATCACGATGACATTTCAACATTTAATATGGTAATGGATAATGTGCAATTAGGGATTGTGTTCAACAGGGAATATCAGGAACTTAGAAAATAGTTTTAAATAAATTGGGCTTTATTTTAGTAAAGGAAATGAAACTGCTAGGGTAATGAATTAGGGTTCTCCAGAGAAACAAAACCAACAGGATTATGTATAGATGTGTGGGGATGGGGAAGGGGGAGAGAGAGAGACAGAGACAGAGAGAGAGAGAGACAGAGAGAAACAGATTTAATTCAAGTAGTCTCACTTTGTGCTAGGTGGAGACCTAGCAAGACCAAAACTAAGTCTTCCGGCAAAACTCTCTTGAATTCTGGAAGAGTTGGCCTTTATTGCAAGAATTTTCAAAGCCTCATATAAGGCTGTCCACATGGAAGGTAACCTGCTTTACTAAAAGTCCTCTGATTTAAATAGCAATCTCATCCGAAAGCCTTTCTTTATAGGAACATGATGGATGAGCAAATCCCTGGGTACTCTGGCCTAGCCGTTGTGACCATAAAGTCAACAATCACAGGTGGGCAATGTGGGGCTGTGAGGGCTGTCGCATGCTATCATCAGGGACCTAAATCCCTTCAGTTTCTTTTCTCCATCCCATTTAGCACGTAGCTTTCTTCCTCCAGTTTGCAAGGTCCCAAGACAGTGGCTGCTAAAGTTCAAACTACACAGCTGTGATTCCAAGTGGGGAGAAAGAATCAAAACAAATGCAATCCTTAAATAAAAAGTGCCTCTGCTTTTGAAACTGTCCTTGATGCTGTATTCTCAACTTGTATGACATCCCATAGCCTGCACCTCTTTCACAAGCTCGCCTCTACCTGCGGTGCAGGCTGGGAGGTGTTTTCAGTGGGCGCAATGCAGCTCCAAATGGAACTGCAACTCCCCAGCTCCAAAGAAGGAGGCCAGGTACAGCAGACTGGCAGCTGGCAGCCTTCACCACAGCCACTGACTCGAAGGCACACTTAGCTTGTGGCAAATACGGTGCTGAGCACTCTACACACATTAGCTCAAGTGCTCCTCAAAGGATTAGTGCAAAATAGGAATGCTTGGCACGGGCCTCTCTCGGAGTAAGAAGAGCATGGACTTGGAACTTCAAGCAACCGGGCTCACATCAGAGACATAAGAGGACACCTGGTATGCGGCCTCAGAAACCGCACTTCAGTTTATTGCTGTCAGTTCTCTCCACTCAGGTGATGACCAGGCTTCACCTCTGTGGTCCTGAGCACTTGGGAGCACGTGCCCTGCGCTTTCAAACTCCAACCCACAGGACCAAAAATCCTTCAACTTCCCAGCACATATAAATTATTACCCAGAGGAAGTGTGCTGCTGAGACTCACATTAAGTATAAAGAATTAGACCTTTTCTGTTTCTTCCCTCACATTATTTCTCTTGAATAAAACAGTACCCTAAGCTTGCTATTTCTGCAATATTTTTAAAAAGAAATTGTTCAAAACAGTTTTTGTGTATCATCTGCTCCTAGATCGACTTGCCTAATCTCCTTCCAACTGACTATGTAAACAAAGACTCAATTCATGCTTGTTTGTACAAAGTCATAATTTTCATAGCAATTCAACATATCAAGAACTACCAACGGCTGTGTTTTCCCAGCTCTACTGAGGTATAATGAACATAAAAATTATATACATATTCAAGCTGGACAGTGTTATATCTTAATGGATGTATACATTAAGAAATGATTAAAGTAATAAGCATATCTATCACCTTACCTTCCTGAAACAAAAGTACTTAAGATTTACTTTCTTAGCATCTTTTAAGTAAATGAAAAATAGCCATTAACTATAGTCACCATGCTTTGTGTTAGGTCTCCAGAAGTTACTCATCTTAATCACAGGTGTGTTTGGCTTGGCCACTTGTAATTTCTCTTTGCTCCTTTCTTAGTGGTACTAATCTCCTGGACAACATGGCCTTGGGTCTTGACTGTTCTTCTACTGATCATGGTTTAATTTTGCTGCTTTGCTACCTCCAGAGGCCAGCAGCCAATGCCCCCAGTGAGAAGCCAGTGCCAGTTGTGGCAGGTCTAATAACTATTCTTATCATGGCTACTGAAACTGACTATGTTCAAAAGACATTACATTAATCTCCTGTGGTTTGTCTGGGAAGCTTCTGAGACTTTGTGTAATATGCTTTTAAAAGTCTTTCAGTGCTTAGTCTTTTTCTTGTGTTAGTGTCTTATTTCCTGAGTGATGTGTTCCATCTTGAGTACAGATCAAACTTTCCTTCTGGATGATCACCACCTGCTCGCTGGTGGATTCTAACATCGCCAGCTTCACCAAGCCCTCTGGTCTCATCGTTGCTCCTCTGGTCCCAGTAGCGGAAAGATGGCAGTGCTTAGAACTTTGAGATGCTGAGTTTATCTCCAGAGGTCAATGCCACCATTAAGTCATATATTCGATGAGCACAGGGGACTTGTTTCCAAGCTTTGCCATTGGACTTCTGACCTTAGCACATGGGATTGAAACAAGCATAGAAAATGAGAACTTCTCTTGCCTCTAAATTGTCCCAATTGTCTTAGCTTCACATCTTAATCTTGGCAATTATTCTCTTGGAAGATATTCTGAGAGAGAGAGAGATAGAGAGAGAGAGAGAGAGAGAGAGAGAGAGAGAGAGAGAGAGGCAGGCACATAGAGAGGAATCCAATGGTGTGAATAGAATTTCCATGTTGTCCATAGCAGAACTCTCCTTGGTCATCAACCCTGGGACTTGGTGTGGTGGAGAGATTCTTTCAAATGGCAACTACTCAAGGCCCATCTTTCCCTTCCAGTTGCATATGAAGATACAGCAAGAGGCAGGTGTGAAGAAAGGTGCTGAGAGAAGAACAATGGCACTGGTATTCACAAGGAGAAGTTGCCCTCTTCGGTACACCCATAGATACTTTCCCTTGGCACCTGGCTCTGATGACAAGTGTGTGCTCTGTCATTTGAGCACACGTTACTCTAGTACTTGATGGCAGAGGGTAGCAAATGTGGTTCTCCTACGTCATATGGTGCCCATCTTTCTGGGTCACAGTGTTTCATGCAGCTGTTAGAAATGTATATATGGTCGGAGAGGGACTGGATTTTAAAGGAAGTCAGTGGAAAAACAAAGACATCAGAATTGTGACTGGAGGTACATCTAAAGAAGGCCAGGTCTCAAGATAAAGATGCAAGGACCAGGCCTATGTGCCTCCTAAGGGACAAACAGTACTTGAGAATATACTGTTATTAGTACCACCCTGTCCACTAAGCCCAGATATCCATCAGACACCCAGATGGGTGACCAGAACACCTGGACCTGTCCCATCCAAAAATATCCTGTTTTAGAAGTCATAGATAAGCCACGGTTCATTATGTCAGTCACACTTTTGCTATGTGCTCTGCTTCTCTATTGCATCCATCTTAGCTAAGCAGCTAAACTTAGTCTTGTACATTGATTATAGCTTGACCCACATTGTACCCATGTTTTGACTTTTTCTGCATAAATTACCTTTGACAAAGGGCCTCAGTGCCAAGCCACTAGGAACCCCTCCTGTCTCTCAGGAGCTACTCTTATTCCCCTTTCCTACTCTTAACCTCCTTTATCTTTTGGAATTCATTCCTCTATTTCAGGAGACATGAACTCAGCACATCTGCTATCTAGCATGTTGGGATTTACATTTCTCTAGCATCAATAGAAACTTTAAGCATTGAAGATAGCTTTGATTTTGATTACTGAAAAATTACTTTCTTCCTTCCAGCAGCAACTGAATCTTTTCTTTTAGAGAGCCCATAAATCCAAGCAGCTCTCACAGACTTCTAGTTAGAAGTTTATGTCCTGTCGGTTAGACTGTGCCACCAGCAATAAGACATGTCGGCACTCTGCTCCTGATTCTCTCCTCAATCTAATGACACAGCAGTTGACCCCAGATCCCGTGTAGCTGGATAGGAGGCTGATGTCCCACTAAATCCATCACTTCCACGGAAGACATAATTAGGGTTGTATAATACAGTCACTTATGATCTCTTCTAGGCGGGAAGCTTCTAATAATCTGTAAAGCATACAGAATTTCTATGACAGAGAACTCCATGCCATCCATGGAAGCTCCAGTTGGTCTTTTTAAGAGACACAGAGTGCTAAAAAGATGAAGGGGTTGGGCAAGGCAGTGAAAGAGCTCAAGAAGAGGAGCAAAAGGAAGAAGTGGAAGAAAAAAGGAGAAAGAGAGGGAAACAGAGACAGAGATTTGCTGTTGGACTCTACTAGAAAGCATGTTAACTGGTTATTTATGATTTGACTTCTTTCTGTTTTCTCTTTTATATACCATGAGGATACAAAATCTTAGCCTATGTTTCTGTTATAATTGCCATAAGAGGCACCCTGTGATGGGAGGTATTTGCATGACAGAGCTACAAGAAGTTCAGTCTGCAGCAAATGCCACAACTTTGAGAAGACTTCTCACTCAAACTCCTTCCTTCAGAAGAGCCAGCAGAAGGCGAATATGTGAAATGCAACATCCCTGGCAATGAAGAACTATACACTTAGAACTGGGAAACAAGTTTAAATGAGCAAAAGGAAGAAAAATTGACTTTTTAAGTCCTTCATCCTGCAGCTTCTGAAATGGTCACAGACAAAATCCCCATTCTGGCTGCTTGTCAACCACAGCCACACACAATCACAGTTGTAGGGTGGTCACCCTCCCTTTAAGGAAATCGCATTTTGTTACCTGGATGGGTACTAATGGCTTCCAGTCTGTGTTTTTAGAGGTGCTTTCTTTACACTGATGAAATTTATTTAAGATGATTAGATTTTTTAAGTCATTTGTTGAAGAGTGAATATGAGATCTACAGTCCTGCCTTCCTGTAAAAGGGCAACCTTTTCAAAGGGAAGCCTGTCATTGGAAGTGGCTCTGGAGGAGTCGGTGCCTATGGGCCTGGTCTCTGCATGAAAGCAGCTTGGCCACAGATCATTTCTCAGCCACGTGCTGTGAGTCCTACTTACCCTCACGGATCCTGAATGTGCTCGCTTTTTAAGCAGTGATAGAAGTATGTAGCTCTTATTCCAGAAGGGTGTTGTGAGGACTAAATGAGATGTCAGCCATAAAAT
Organism: Dasyprocta punctata; assembly: GCA_004363535.1. Lineage (NCBI taxonomy): Eukaryota > Metazoa > Chordata > Mammalia > Rodentia > Dasyproctidae > Dasyprocta > Dasyprocta punctata. The sequence goes on along the minus strand of RJWM01000090.1, from coordinate 127,557 downwards.
AACTAGCCTGATGCCTTGTGGAGGGAAAATTAATTTGTGGGGTCATAATGTTTCTGTTTCAAGTGTTTTAATTGTCCAGTTGTGGTGAGCAAGGATGGTAGGATATCTTTTTTCTTTAGGACACATCGATATTACTTATTTTAATAACAGCTCATTTGAAAAAGCAAACTGTCTTTCTGTCATAAATATCAACACAATACAGGCAAGATCTTCAGCTTCTCTAAGGGAGTGGAGGGAGAAGGCTGGGGCCCAGCAGTAGAAATACCAGGAAAAGAAGGATCATTAGGGTTGGTCTTTGGACAGAGCTGAGGTCCTGTGCGAAAGGTTCTTGCCCCAGTATAAATTACTGTACAATTATGGTGATGGTCTAATGTGGTCGAAGGGCAAGCTGGAACACTTACCCCTATGACCACTCCCTCCTTCTTCCCCTTCGGCCCAAATTGTTACTTTCCCATTTGCGAGCGAAGAAAATTCCACTCAGTTCCTCGCATGTCACCAATGCCTGCCCCATGTGCCACTTCCGATCAGAGGGCATAGAACCCTCAGCCTCGCTGTATCCAGTCGGAGGAGAAAGTCAAACCCCCACGGGCTGTGGGCTCTTCTCTGCGTCCTCAAAACATGGCTACTTTCCCTGTCCTTCTGCTTTACATTTCTCATGTTTCCCATTCTCTCCAGCACAACCCCTGGACCAAGGACAAGCCCTACCTACACTTTTACTTTTACCCTCTCAGGCGGGAGAATAATGGCCTCCTGTAACTTCACCCCTCCCAACTCCATGCTCATTTTTCAGATTCTTCCTCACCATGGTCCTGATGGATGACACATTCAGATCATGGGCACCTTTTCTTCTACCTCTCCTGGGTCCTTTAATTAGGATAGTGGCCTGCCTCCTCAGAGCACCTTGTCTTTTTATTTCTCCAAATCTAGGATGTGAGTGCTCACCAATGAGAAACTCCTTGTCCTGGCTGAAACACCTAGTACCAGCTTCTATGTGGGCATCAACCATCATCCCGTCAAGCCTCCTAGACCCCAACATGATGCCCCAGCAGGAAGTAGTAAGAGAGAGTCTCCACTTTTCCTAACAGTACAAAGACAGGACTGAAAGGTTCTTGCCCTAGTATAAATAACTACAGTTATGGTGGTGATCTAATATGGCAGAAGGGCAAAGCAGGATGGCTCACCCTGACGACTGCTCCCTCCTTCTTCCCCTTTGGCCCAAGCTGTTACTTTCTTGTCTGTGTGCCAAGAAAATTCCAATCAGTTCCTCGCACATCACCAATGCCCGCCCCATGCACCACTTCTGATCAGAGGTCATAGAACCCTATGCCTCTCTGTATCTGGTCGGAGGAGAAAGCCAAAACCCTGTGGGTTACGGGCTTCTGTCTGCGTCCTCAATAAATGGTCACTTTCTCTGTCCTTCTGCTTCTCTATTGCACCAGAAAACTGACACTGTATACTTATTGTGACTCGAGGAGGTGCTAGGGAGGAAGGTCAGAGGCTCCTGATGATTTCTGTGACTATTTGTGTGTGTGTGTGTGTGTGTGTGTGTGTGTGTGTGTGCATGTGCACACCTGTGTGTGTGGAAAAATCTTTTGGGGGAACATACGAGGTATGTGAAACAGGTAAGCATCTCACAAGGTGTTTAAGGGCAGTCTGACTGTTTGTCCCATGGTTCATCCTACTTATTCAGGGAGAAATCTGTTGCTATCCTGTAACCAAATCAGTTTTAATATGTAGAATTGGTTTGTGGCTATTTTGGGAAACAATAGCTCTTAAAATTTGATTTCTTCACTTCATGACACCTCGTGATCACTGGTACCCTAACTAGCATCAAGTGAAAAGTTGTATCATTTCATCCAACTTCCTTGAGTAGTTTGTAGCTCAGGTAGGCTACATGATTTCTTTGACCAAGTAGCCAGGCCTGTTGGCACATGCCTATAATCCCAGAATTCTGGAAGGCTGACACAGGAAAATGACAAATTTAAACCCAGTCTGGCTAACTTAGCAAGAACCTGTCTCAGAATTTTAACAATAAATAGAAAAGGGCTGAGGGTGTCTCTCATTGGAAAGGTCTTGGATTCCATCCCTCATACTGCAAAGAAAGAAAGAGAGACAGAGACAGAGACAGAGAGAGACAGAGACACAAACACACACACAAAGAGAGAGAGAGAGAGAGAGAGAGAGAGAGAGAGGTGCCAAGTCATTAAATGTAAACCTCATGGCACAGCTAGGAAAAAAAAAAGTTTATAAAGCACTTAGCATAGTCTGGCACATACAAAATGCTACATTAGGTATCATTTTCATAAATAAAGAGAAACTACATGGGGAAAATTGTTCTGTAAACTCCCAATTGCTTAAGTGTAATTTTCTCCTTTATTCGGGCTTGCTGGACATACTCCAATCTTCATAGTTTTAGAGTCACCCATCTCAATATTCACCCTAAATGAGAAAAACGTGGCTACAAGGGGAAAGGCGAGCTCTTGAGAAGTGATGTATCCGTGGCCAGCTTGAGTCAGACAGGAGGGAAACTCCGCTCCCCGGTGGGCGTGAGCGGCTGCACATACAGGGCCCACCCAGGACCAGGAGCTGGGCGGCGTCATTATGGTTGTAGCTTTTGTAAAAACGAGCAGTGTGGAAAAGAAAGAAGGGAGGTTTTCTGTCTAAGAACAGACTTCAAACATGTGGCACAGCTGGGATCCGAACCCAGGCATCCTTGACCGACACTCACTCCTTTTGAGTTTAACCTTGTAGCAACATCTCACGGAATCAGTTTTAGTCAATGTGGTGCCTGTTGGCACAGGTGAGACAGGGCTCTAAGGACTCAGAAATCTAAAACTACTTCCCTTCACTCTTACCCCGGCTTTGTTTTTCCCCACTAAGGAATAATTATTTCCTGCAGCTGGTCACAAAAATTTAGTTCTAGAATCTACAATATATACATATATTTGGTCCTAGGCACACAGGCTTTGTTCTGTGATAAAATTTTATAATGGCATAATTGGAACTTAGATTATAAACTGCTATTTGTCACAATTAATCGATATTTTGGTCATTTCCACACTGTGTGTGTGAGAGAGACTGACATTACAGCACTCTGGGCTGCTCTGAGTGTTCCTAAAATACAAAAAGATAGGACTAGGGAGAGCTGCCTCCAGAAGGGCTGAAATAACTTCAGTGGAAAGATGTCCCAGCCCTTGGATATGGAAGAAAAGCCTGAAATTCCACTGAGTGCCTCCTCCACTCCTCCCTCCACTGAAGAGAGCTGAAATGAGACGTCACCTGGCACAAAGGTTAGGGGTGTTTGCACTCAAATTACTCCACAGGAAACAGGAGTATCGATGTGATCTTATATTCTCTGAGCCTTCCAATTTTCCTTGAAAATATTATATTGAATTCTCTGCACGTTGCCTCCCAAGCACAACCCTGCCCCCTGAACTCGTATCCTGTCTCTTTCTCTTGACCTCGTACTGGGTCTCTGTGTATTCGCTGAGTTCAGTGTCTCCCTGCGTGCTCACTGCCTTGACTTACAGGTCATGTAGAAATCTGAGTCCACTTGTTCTAAGAGACTTTTCTACCATGCTCCTCATGCTCTCTCTTTCCCCACTCTTCTTCATTTTAGCAAAAGATGTTGATACCCTTCGAATCACATGGAGAATCCCCATGCTTCCTTTCAGGAAAGCAAACAGAGAGAGGCTAATCATTGCTTCACAATACAGCAGTAACCTGGTCTTTCTTTCTATATCTGCCACCACCTTAACTCAAGCCATTACCATTCAACCGGAGCATCAACCAAGACCATTCTATCACACCTGACTTAGTCTCTTGGCTTCTATTTCATTACCTGCCATTCAGTTCTCCATACAGCCACCAGAACAAGTCCAACCTTCTTTCAATATTGATGAAAGGCCACAGATACTGACCCGTCTATCTAGTGGGCCCTTGGTACAGAGGAGTAATGAACATTAGAAGAAAATAACTTTCTTTAGGGACAAATGAAATTCTGGAATAATGCTTCTCCTAGATGGAAAAGTTATTCAAGTTCATGACCTAAAAACTACTATATGAAAGACGGAGAAAAAGATGGGTGTGTTTTTCAAAATTCACACCCTACCCATGGGGCAGTAGCCTCTGAACTTACTTCCTGTGATTTCTGTAAGCACTGCACTGCTTCCCTGGCTCAAGTATTCCATCTTCCTTCACTTTACAAATGAGCTAGACTTGGGAATTGGGTGTACCAGTCTTCATGGAGCAAAGGCCACACTTGAGAACCTCTATTTGCTATGCTTCTACAATGCCCCACGGTTTCTGATTTCCCTTTTATTTTTTTATCAAGGGTGGAAATGCTATACCAGCTCTCAAATGGAGTCTCAAATCCACAGAGAGACCTAGAAGATGGAAGTTAGTCCTTTTGTAGAGTAGATGTACAACGGGGCACATAAGTGTGTTGTCTTCAATCTCATGTAGCTTGTATGGAAAGATGAAACTGGAATTTGTTCCAGGTTTTGAGGGGCTTTGCCAAGTGCCTAGTGGAACAGGGGTAGATGAGGGTGGGTAGACAAGGCGCCTACTCTGTCTCTGTTTCTGTGTTTCCACTGGGAAAGTGAGATCCTAGAGACTCTATGAAATCCAAGCCATGATTCATTATAGGATATCAGGGAGCCTTTGAGATAAAGAACTGTGCTGTACCATTTGGATTAGGCAATATATGTTTGGGGTGTTATCTGGTGTCACAACAATTCCAACAATGAAACTGGAGTGTATTTTCTGAACCTGTGCATCCAACTGCCACATTTAAAAGAGAGGGCCAGCTCCATGTAGCACCAGCATTCAGTGTTCAGGGTTATGCCACCATAATTAGACATACAACCAACAGGTCACCCTCTCCCTGTCAACAGGAAGGATAGACGAGAGGGAGGAGAGTCTGTGACTACTGAACTGGACAAAATTTTGTAAAGGAGGAAAATGGACTTCATTGCTGCCTGTCCAAATATATGGGTTAAGCTATGATATTTATCACCCAAGCTATATGATTCCAAAAGCACATTTATATTCTCTGATCAGTTAAGTGTGCTGAGACATTTTTCATCACATTAAAAATGAAGGAATAAAAAAATGATTAGACATCAAGATCTATAGGATTATAGTCTTTTATCAAAGATTAGTAGGCTGTGATCCATTATCTAACATGCTGAAGTCTTCCCAATCCATCTCTTTTCGAAGGCAGAGTGACAAAATTCAAATTTCCAACGCAGCCAGAGAACAAATAGAATGACAATCACTCACCCTTGAGAAAATATGACTGTTGGAGCATTACCATGAAACCAACTCCAGTTTTCAAGCTGTCAGCACAAATACTCTGGACCATCAGGAAGGGCTGGGTGGAGAAGAATACTCTAAAATAATGTATAGAGTTCTTAATCTTTCATTTGGTTTTCCACAAGGGAAAAAAAACACCTTTGTGAAGGAGAAAGAGAATTCCAATGTATTTTGATGTATAAGGCTAATTTAATTTTCATCTGTAAATTGAAGATTTCATGAACAATATGGCCTTTGGAAAAACACATGGTCAGGGTTAGAGTGATACATGATCAGTACTCAATGATAGTCTATTGAGTTAAATAAATATATATATATTTAAAAAAACCTCACTGAGTGGGTATGTAGTACGATTTGGATCAAGAACATCCTTCAAGGGGCTCATGGGATCATAGGGAGGGTTTTGGAAGGTGATTATAGCTGATTTGCAGCTAACAGGTGTATTCTGGTCTGAAGAAGTAGGTCACCGAGGGCAGGATCCAGCAGCGTGTGATGATAGCTATTGAGGTGAAATGCAGTTGGACGTCTGTGGTGTGCAGTGTGGCTTCTAGGGACGTCTCCTTCTAAGCATGGTAGCCATTGTTGATTCCCTGCTGTCTTGTTTTGAAATCCTGTATCATTTCCCCTGTTTTGTTGGGTTGGGTTTTATTCTCTTTCGTTTCATTTGATTATGTTAAATCTGATGGCAGGAGCAGCTATTTCAAAGATAGGAGGATATATTGCAGCAGTCATTTTGGATTTACTATTATCTTGTTGTGAAATCCTTTATTGCAGTCATAGTTTTGTTTTTATTGTTTCTATTCTATTCTGTTCTGTTTGCATTTTACTATGTCCAAAGATATCTGCAGTTATTCTGAAGACACCAAAAGGCGTTATGGTAACTACTGTTGATTTCATAATGTTTTGAAGTCCAGTAACACACTGGTTTGTTTTGATTGGTTTTATTCTGTTTATTTTCCTTGGTTTTATCCTTTTTAAAATAAAAATAAAAGGATAGTCCATGGCATTGTGTTTTGCTAGCCCAAGCTGCTGGATACACTCTCATAGGATTACTGTTGCCCTGCAATTCAAGGACTAAAACAAATTTGAAAAGCAGAATTTTGTTTGGTTAGTTATTGCCCTACAACTACTATTTACTTATACCCCCATGCACCTCCAATAATTTGAGGCCACAGGGCACCAGTCTTCCACAGAGGCCCCCACAACACGCATCACTTACCTTCATCCGAACCTGTGACCAAGGATTTAGGCCAGAAGTTGTCCCCCATTTGTTTGATGTTCCCAGGACTCCAGTATGTACAGGGCATCCTCATTTGTATCAACCATGTGTCCTTTCTCTTCCTGGGGAAGCTCAGGGGTCCAGAGGTGGAAGAACCATAGAGGAAAAGCAAGTCCTTCCACAGGCACATGAAATCTGAGGTCCACATAGGGCTGAAGATTAGCAACATTGACTGAGACTGCAGGTGTGATTGGTGCTCATTTTGGGGCTCTGCCTCCACACACTCCTGTAGTATCAAGTCCTTTGTTGGAGAAAGGGAAATTTCAGTGACGATGGATATTTAATTCAGAGCCATATACTTCAACTTCAGATTGTAGCTATAGTTAGACCCTCCAGAAATGCCAAGATAAACCCTTTTATCACTGTTTCTTGTAGAAAATTTGAATTTGGCAAATTGTATGTGCTGTTTAAAGTTTATATAATTTCCCAAGAAATCATTTCAGGGATTTCAGAATAGGTCTTAACAATTACCATTTCAATGACCTTCATTAACCTTGTTTAACAAAGGCATTATATATTTGAATAATGTACTTTTCTGATGATGTTATAGTTTCTAGTTCTTTTTTGACTGAAATTCCTTTTCTATTACATTTTTTTTTCAACTTGGCTATTATTGGTGAAACTTTCTACTATTTTAGTATATGTGCTGCTGAAACGAGCACGAAATTTTCCACTATTTTAAAATATAGTTCTGGTCTAGTAAACCATAATTAACTGATTCTCTTCGGTTTTAGTGTAGACAATCATATCATTTAATGGTGATTTTGTCACCTTATTTCAGACTTTTATATTCCTTTAATTTCTTTCATTGACCAGGGTAACTAGTATAATGCAAATGGTAGTGATATTAGCAGACATTCTTGCCTTTTTCCTGAATGTGAAAAGCTGCATCCAAAGTTTCAAAATTTATATCCTTATTAGTCAACATCATCGTCAATTTGGCAACTAAGATGCACAGTTCTATTCAGCTAAGTGTTCTAAGTGAATATTTTAATTTTGTAAAGCATAACTATGTATGTTAAGATTTCTCCTTTTCCTTTTGTCTAGCAATGATATGCATGATATTAAATTTTCTAAAGTGAAAAATCATCCTACTTTTAGTCTCTAGCTACTTAGTGTGTATAGTTTTCTAAATCCAACTCTGGCTTCGATATAATCAGTTTTGGTCAGAGTTTTTGCTTTCTATGTTATTGAAAACCTTGTGAAATAAGTTGGGTAATCTTCTTACTTCTTTTATTATTCAACAAGTCTTTTTTAAAAAAATTGTTGCTTTTGCTCATTGACTATTACTTAAGGTATTGAACTACTAATATTTTTTAAGAGCAGGAGGAAGGCAGACTATTTTTATGTGAGTTTCATTTAATATGTTTTGGACTACTGAAGTTTTTTTATTTTATGTTAATTTTGCTGTTGTGACCTGGACATCTGCCCATTTCCCTTACATGTATGGCAAAACAGCTTTCCTGGAATTCTCAAAGAATTTTACTCACCTGTTTTCTTAGGCAATCACATCTTCTTTCCTGTTTTGATTATTTTCTTCTTCATCATCGTATTTGATTTGGCCTTTTTTTCTTTCATTTAACTTTCTCTCTCTCTCTCTCTCTCTCTCTCTCTATATATATATATATATATATATATATATATATATATGATCATTTTTTCCACTCTTTCTCCTCAAGGTAAGAACAGTTTTTATAGTTTCAGTATTTCTTACAGTAGAGAGTCACTTCACATTAGTATTAGTCACTTTTCTGACACTGGAATAAAATATTGGACACCCACAAATTAAAGTAGGAGAGTTTTATTTTGGATCACAGTTTCAGGGATGTCAGTCTTAAGTTGCCTGGCTCCAAGGCAGTGATGTCATGGTACAATGGCATATCAGAGAATAATAGTTCACCTCATGGCACCTGGGAGGAAGAGAGAAAGAAAGAAGAAGAGAAAGAAAGAGAGAAAGAAAGAAAGAAAGAAAGAAAGAAAGAAAGGAAGAAGGGAGAGTTGTGAAGGAGGGGGCAAGAATATTTTCAAGTCACACTCCTGTGACCTACTCCCTCAGACCAGACCCCATCCCCAAGCAAGTGAGACTTTTGGGAGGCATTTTTTTCTGTATCACACAAGACTTCAAATTTTATATAAGGCCAGGTATAGCAGCTTGTGACCAAACTGAACACGTTGTTTTGCAATCACTTAATTATAAGTATTTTAAAGCTTTTGTAAGAATATTATCCTTCAGTATATGTATGTCATTAAGAATAATTTTGGTGCTATTTTCAAATACTCGAAATTTTAAATGTTTTGTTTATTAACTTATTATCAACTGGTTAATGAATATGAAAGTTTGAAAACTACAGTAAAAAGTAGAGTGAAAATTCCCTGTATTCGTTTAGTATCTTTAGAGGTCCTTCCAGGTGATATCTGTTGGGGTGTGTGCTTCATGTATGTGTGTGTCCTCTTTTCCCACAAAAATAAAGACGTAATATGTGATTTAATTTTTAATTTACCAGAATTCCTAAAGATACCATATTCAATATGAAATTTCTTTACAGAGCATTTAATTACAAAGTATCTATTATAATGGTTGCAGCACAATCTCTTAACCTTATTCTAAAATGGATAAGAATATCAGGGATTGTGTGACAACACACCATGCTAGTCAGGAATGTCTTTCTCCATATATTATTTAACAACCGTGTAAGATAAATTCCTGAGAAAATGAATAACTGACTCACAAGGTATGTTCATTTATAATTTGACAGTTATTATGCAGAATACCTTTAACAGTGGTTGCAAAAATCTATATTCTTGTCAGCACACTATATTCATAAGAATGCTTTACATTCTCTTTTCTGTGAACTTCACTTTGGTAGTTTGTTTTTCTTGGTAGTGTTTGATCTTTTTTTTTTTCATTTACAAAAGCAGTGACACCTTTATTATATTCTGAACATTTCATTTCTTTTAATCCAAATACCCTTCTACTTATACAACTTTGCCTTTTTCCTCCATGATCCTAGTTTTTGTTTTTGCTATGTTTTTCCTCCATAGTATTTCTTCATTCACCTCCAGGGCAAGAGAAATACCAGACCCCCTAAACAGGAATTTCCTACTTATCCTCCCTGTGATGGGTAGAATACCTTTCATTCTTTCCTTGTCAGTTTGGGGAAAAGTGAGGTATGATTAATTGTTTTATCTAATTGCTCTGTCACAGATGGAATTGATACAGTAATAAACCCAAGTGGAATAATTGTACTTGAGGTTTCTTGCTCCTCCTAAAAAAATGTTATCTTGTAAATCACTGGAGTTATAATTTATTGTAAAGTGAGATGGTTGAAATCCTATAATGATATTTAATCAAATAAAACTGTGGGGCCCTCTCCTTTTTCTGATGGAGCCCAGCTCTGATTTTTAGCTCAAAATTACTCTAATAAAATTCTCAGCAGAGGGAAAAGAGTCAGTGGAATTTGTACATATACTGTGTGCCCAGCTGGCCTTTTTATATTGAAAGCAGTAGCAACACACCCATTTCATTTAATCCAGTTTTTTAAAATAAAATTATACTTGAAAGAAATGTATGAGGCTAAAATACTTTAAAGCATACAGAAATAAACTATATTCTTTGATGAAGGTTGCATTTTTCATACACCTTAGGATATTTATTTATTTATTTACTTTTTTGCGGCACCAGGGATTGAACTCACAATCTTGTGGCTCCCAGGGCAGGTGCTTAAGGCACTGAGCCAAACTCCCAGCCCTGGTTTTTTGAGGCAGGGTCGCACTATGTAGTTCAGGCCGGCCTTGTGCTCGCGTTGTAGCCCAAGCCGACCTGGAACTCACAACGCTCCTCCTACCTCAGCCTCCAGAGTGCTGGGAATAAAGGCGTGAGCCACCACGCCCGGCTCACCTTAGGATATTTAAATTAAAGTTCATATTAGGCTTTGAATCCATTGAGGAGCTGATTATAGTTACTGCATTTTCAAATCTACAACTCATAGTATTGTGTGTAAACCTCTGTGTTAGTCAGGGATCTCTGCGTAAGCAGAACTGTGTGTGTGTGTGAGTGTGTGTGTCTGTGTGTGTGTGTATGCTGTTTATATGTTTGGGCTTAGAGAGTGGGAAAGAGAGATAGGGAGAAGCAAGATCCATGGTGAAGAACTGTCTCACAATAGCCAGTCTGAAATAGCCCAATGCCTTAGGGTGACCAGGCATGTTAGACACCTGGCAGAGATAGTGGAGCAGTTCTAGTCCGAAAGTCAACAGCTTTGACAATCAGGAAGGGATAGTATTTACGTTTTAGTGAATCCTAAAGAAAGAAAAAAACTAAGGATCCAGTTGACAAGCTGTGAGATGGTAGGAATACCTTTCTTTCTTCCTGCTTTATTTTTTTTCTAGGTACTGTGGATTAAACCCAGGGCTCTCACACTGGGATACATCTACAGTCCTTTTTGTCCTTATTTTTATTTTGAGACAGGTCCATTTAATTTGCTACTTTGCTTGGGCTGGGCTCTAACTAACCATCCTTTTGCCTCAGTCTCCCAGAGTGCTAGGATTACAAGTAGGCCCCACCCTGCCAGTCTGGGATTCCATTCTACTTAGGGAAGGTTTGACCTTTTTTCTAGTCAGGACTTGAACTGATTGCATGTAGCCCACTACCATTGAGATGAGCCATCTGCTTTACCTTGTCTGTATCTCCAAGTGTTAACCTCACCTGTAAAGACACCCATTCCCAAAGACACTCCAAAATGTGTTTGAGAAACTTCTGGCCATCCTTTGGCTCAGTCAAAGTTGACATGCAAGATTAACCATCAATCACAATATCAATTAGAAAGTTCATCATACTTTACATATTCATGATGGCAGACACAAAGTCTTTGGGACCATGCATTCTGGTAGAAAGCACTATGTTTGATCTACAATAAGCTTCAGAGAAGGCTAAATGAATTAATGAATCAATTAACATCCTCAAAACTATACTTAGTTCATGATAATGAATACTTTGGCAAGAATTTGGATTCTTTTTTAATGAGAAGTTTAAATGAATTCTAATTGGAGATATATAGTAGACCATTATTTTCATTAATGGTCAGATGTTTTAGAGTGTGTAATTTGGCTGGCTTCCTTATGAGAGCTGGTTTTTAAATCTGTAAAATAATAATGCTGTAAAGTAAAATCAATTGACAAGATGTGTAAAATTACTCTAAATGAAAGGCTATTATTAATACGTACAAATATTGGTGAAATGTTGAATTTTACATACACAGGTTTTACAAAGTTTTATATAACATTACTTAACTATACACTGGTAGAACATGTATCATTTAGTATATAAACATGCATATAGGAAGTTTAATGAACATTAGGTGTAACATATATTTTAGTTTATCTCAAATATGTATTTAATTCAAATGTCCAAAAGTAAAAATTTAGAAATTTTTAGTAACTTTTAAAAGTATCTATTGATTTTTCTTTTACCAACTTGAAGAGTTCACTGTGTATATTGGTTTTGTAATTTTTTTCTCAAGCATAGGTTCTAAAGTGAAAAGACACATAATTAAAGAAGGTATTGCTTTTTAGTGTTTAGTTATCAAATTCCTGGATGTTAAAAGGAAAATTCAGAATTAAGCAGACTCTTAATAGTTTTAGCCCCTAGTCAATGTGATCTCATGTATTTAGATTTTTTACTTTTGCGATTCAATTTAGAATTGGCAGTGCTAAGAATTACAAATGGGACAGCTAATGTCTATGCTGAAGTAACACATAGTGCTACCCATAGAGCAATAAGGAGCAAAGTAAAGTTGATTGATTGCAACCCTTGAGTTGTGTGAACCTGTGTTACTAAGTTAGGCATTTGTCTTAGATGGAACACCAGGCTACCTCCATTCCCATAAAGTTTTGTTGCCGTGTTGGGAAATTGGTTTGGTATTATGTTTTCCTTCTGTAACTAATAAAGGTGTCCTTGGAGACTTGATTCATAGGCCGAGACTCTTTAGGAAAACACTGTTTGAATTTGAAACACTTGTAAAATCATTGCTCCTTGGGACGACTGGCTTCTGAACTCCGAATCCTAATTATTCTAAGGTCACAGATGTACCTAATCCTTGCATAGAAAAGCCATTTATGACTCCTTCAATTCCTCATTTGATTGTAGTGTCTGCAGAATGTGTGGTACTTTTATCCTGGTTATATAGGTCCCTGGGCTGTGGTCTTTTCTTATCTCGATGTGTAGTTGTCACTAATTCAGATCTCCAACAACAAGCCTCAAAGTCCATTTTCTATGGGAGACGCATACCAGAGAGCAGCTTGCCTGTGCCAGTGTCGTGTCCCCGTAGAAGAATTATATAATATATCCTTTGTTTTATTCTTTGTTTTTCAGAAGGGGAGAAAGGCACTGAGACATTTAGGGGATGATCAAACTAGAATGCTAGTATGAGTATATTTACATTGAGTCTACCCCCAAAATGGGGGGATTTCAACTTGCACACATGTGGAAAAAGCTAGTGAGTTCAAGGAAACAGCTAAAACAATATTTATAATATTGATTTTCAAAGAAGAATAAAAAATGGGAATCATTTGCAGAAAAATCCATTTACATGTGTGGACCTAGAATTCTATATTAATCAAATTATTCTGATATACATTTCTGATGGTCCTCTCCCTAAAAGATCACCAAAAAACCCCGTTGATTAAGCAAACTAAGTTTATTACATTGAAGAAATAAGAAATCACAGCAGTGAAAATAGTTACTTTGCAGTCTCCATTATGCCTTACTTCAATTATCCTTACAAAAAGGATCAAGAAAGGTTCCTGTCTCTGCTTTTGCCTGAATGCAACTGAAGGAAAACTTTCTTAATTGGCATTTCTCTGAAGAAAAATAATGTATCTGCCATTAAGCATTAATACCATTCATGTCCAAAGAACTTTGGACACTACAAAAAATAAATTTATATGTGAAATCTCATCTTGCTGTTACAAGAACTTCTCTGTTGCAGACGGGGAAAATGTTTTAAAGACTAGGTTCAACTGTGTTCAAGGTCATTTCACTAGGACAAGGGAGAGACAAAATTGGGACCACTGCATGGACAGTTAGTTTAGAATTCATTCAACTATGCCCTGCTATTTTGAGTATATAACTGTAATGTTAAGAACTGAACGTGATGCAATCAAATTTTTCTCTCTTTAAAAAGTAATTGTCTGTATACCTGGGATGCCTGGTTAAGTGGTCTAAACAAGTCTGAATGTGGAGAAAAATAATTAAATGTCTTGCTAGTCACCTGAACTCTCTTTAACTACAGCTTTTCAGGATGGGTGAGAAAGAGATTTTGCCTGAGGTCCTTGGTACCATGCATTTAAATGTGGGCCTTCTCCAAAAGAGTCTTATTTTAGAGAATTTCAAATATTTGAGGTGCAGAGTTACTTCAATTTTTAAAATTTCAAAATGTCACGGAGCAATATTTCTACAATTCATAATGAAAATAAAGTAATAGAAAAATAGAAAAACTGCACCAAAACACAAGATCACTTCTAAAAATTATTATGTCATTTACCATTTTAGAAATTAACAAAATTTAAAACTTTTAAAATTTATTATTGTAAGTTTTGGAACTTACCTCGCCATGGAACTAAACCATTCACAGACTATCCCTGCTTCCTGAATGTCACTGGCATCAGGACAGCTTTAAGTCATAGACAAAGGCAGGACATGGATGCTGATGTCTTTGAGGAGTGCGAGAACATCGGAAGATTTGCAAGCAGGAAGAACGAAACCCTCCTGGCTGTCCACAGCTACAGCCTGGCAAGTCTTCCATAGATACTCTCCCTCCTCTTGGAACTTGATACTGAGCCTTCCAGGGCACTATGGATTTTCCGTCTAAATTAGTGGCACCGTATACTTGTTTTGTTTCTATACTGCTAAGTTCTTTCAGAAGAAGGTGTTTGTCTAACTCACATTTCCAGTCCTGGCTGATCAGCTCAGCTTGCATACAAGTGATCAATATGTACCATCTGACTCAATGAATGCACCCATCCTTACAAATATAACAAGGTCATACAAAACAAATTGCTAACCAAATACAGCCAGCTAGTTCTTAAATTGTGAAATGTTCAAATCATTCTACACACAAAATCATTAGAAATATTTGACATTATCGATTCAACTCTAGCCTCCTGCAAGATATGGTGAACTCCTCACACCTAGTAGATGAGTTGGTCATATTTGGAAATGGACTGTTGCCAGGTGTTGTCTAGTTTTGTTCATTAAATTGGGCCCTGATGTAGTCAGCCTGGTATCATCTGAAGCCAAGAGAGATCAACATAAAGAGAAGACCGTTATGAGAAGATGGAGTAAGTTACACAGTCCCCAGATGACAGGTCCTTGGGGTTACCAAACACTGCAAAACCAAGGAAGGAGCTCTGAGGAGGACGTGGGTAATGTGTGGTTGTGCTGATACCTTGGTTTTGGAGTTCTGGCCTCTAGAATTTTGAGGAAGCAAACCTTCACTGTTTTCAGTCATTCAGCTTATAGTATCCCACTACAATATCCCTAGGAAGACAATGCATCAAGAATATCTGAAAAATAATTTGGAAGGTAGACTTCCAAGAGGAACTTCCTCAAAACCTCTGGAATGTCACCCATCAACCCATCAGTCCAGATAGCAAATCAGTGGCTTATCAACCCCGTGCCAAAAAGTACTTGCAGGACAACCCTTTAAAAGGCTGGGATTAAAAGCCAAATTTACTTCCTTAGATCCAGAAAAGATAATTCCAGGCAAATAACTGACATGGCCCCAACGCATGCTGTGCCAATGCTCCTGTCCATGTAAAACTGAGAGAGTCGTGACAGTTACCCTACCACTTCGGAGAGTTTTCAGTGTGTCTCACTCTGTGTGAATTCTTTTTCTTGAACAGCACCAAGTATTTCCTCTAAAAACTACATTAATTGTTTCAAAGACACATCTAATTGCCAAATCTTTCACTCTGGTCCTATCTTTCAGCCACTGACTTATAGTTACTGCTTTTCTACAAAAGATAAGGAAACATTTTTATTTTACAAGATTGGAGTAAAGATGTTTTTAAAATAGCACTCATATAAGAAACCACGTTTGAAGAGTATACATAATAATTTAAAACTTGAGTAGATCAGTCTTGTATTGATTTAAACAGTTTAAAAGCTGGGTGTGCATTGAATGTAATATGGTAAATGTGGGATTGTGCACAAAAGACTTACAAAATTAAGTATATGAAACACATAGTATAGCCGAATAGAATAAATTTTAAAAATAAAATTCATGACATTGGTAGAAAATGAACAATAATTCTCCATTCTAAATTTATTTAACCATAGCTTGTTAAATAAAAAAGAATCCTTTGGTCCATAATAAAATCCATAAAAATGTTGAAGACAATCCCAAGTCCAAGCAAGAACAAGATGAGATGGATGAACAGGTTTATAAAACAAAATAATGAAAGAAAATCTATCTATTATAATCAATCTATTCCCTTACAACTGAAAAGGAAGCTTAGAATTGATTTTAAAGCGTAACTTTAAATGCTATTACACTGTGAAAGAAAAAGCAGTTGTCTGCAGTGTTTGTAAAGGTCCAAGATATATTTAGAAATAGGTCAGGAAGAAGGAGAGTGGCGCAAAGCCACAGAGACCTGCGATGGTGACCCTGCGCTTCGGTTACCAGGCAGCTCTGCCCTGGAAATCCACAGGAGCCCATCAGGGCTGGCTGCAAGCAGGTCAGTAACATTGGTGGCCAAAGGTGCCACCAACATCTGCTGTGACACATATTGCATGCTGAGGTGACCGTGGAGACATGCGTCAGAGCAATTCTAGGGGAATATTTCCAATCTCCAAAAGTCAAGAGAATCTAATAACACAATGAATTACTCCATACAGGCATTTGGCTGGAATAAAACTTAAAAGTCAAGTTTAACATGATTTTTCAGTTGAGTTTCCGTCTTTCATTAGAAAGCATTCTACTTAGAAGACCCCCTAACAGCAGGGTGTGTGTATATGCGTGTGTGTGTTCAATGAGATGGTACTGATTTCCATGAATCATATTATAGCCTCAAAGTCAAACCATTAACAGCAAAAATGTTGTTATGCAACATACTAGAATAAATGTATAGCTTCATAGTGTGACAGTGATTATTTAAAATGCAAATTGGTCTTAGACTTATCTTGATATTAGATTTGTTATTTAAAGCACAGTTTAAGAGTTCTCCTTGCTTATTACATACTTTGTATTTAGTTTTTTTTTTTAAAGGCCCAAGATAAATTCTATGCATGTGGCAATACTGATATTGGAGGCAATTACTATTATACAGTCCACGTGTATCTAACTGATAAAATGCAAGCAAAAATGAGTTGAGCTCCGAAAGAGCAACATGTCTTTTACATTTTTATAACCTAAGAACTGTGCATTTGACCTCATTGAAATGTATTAGTAAATATTTACATAAAACAAAGAACAGATTGAAGATGGCCCAAATCATAATAGCTCATGTTGTTTATACATTAAGTTTATGCTGAATATAATATCCATAAAGCTAATTCGTCATTATTGATTTAGAAATGAAAGCATAAGTAGAGATTTAAAATTAGCTCAGTTGGCTGAACCTCAGAATAATAGGTGAATTATCTGTGCTTCAGTGTTCTTTTCTGATAACCCACTCGCATGCTCCTGCTGCTGGTTTGAGCACCGCTTCTGGACTTTGCCAGGGGTCAGAATTTTAAAGTAATGGGTATAATATTTTTATTGATATTCTAGTTCAAGTTTATAAGTATAGTATTTTAACTTGATTTAGTTTTTTTCTACTGAAAATCTGTTTTTTTTGTTTTTGTTTTTTGCTTTTTTTTTTTTTTTTTTTTTTTTTTTTTTTTTTTTTTTTTTTTTTTTTTTTTTTTTTTTTTTTTTTTTTTTTTTTTTTTTTTTTTTTGTAACAGGAATCAACCTTAGGACCTTGCTCTTACCATGCAGGCACTATGCCACTGAGCTATATCCCCAACCCTTCTGCTGAAAATCTTCAGCATGAAGTTATTTTTGTATCATCTCTCATTAACTTATGAATGTATCATCTCATGATTTCAAGATAAAACATCAATAACAAAAATAGTATATATTGATAATAATGATTATGGTTTCCTAGAAATTGTTCTTGGGATGCATTTTATCAAGTATGTATCATTTATTTACTGTCAGAGTCATTTAGTTTGGCTAAATTCTGTAGTTCAAATTTACTACTAATACCTTTGATTATTGAATCCAATTTTACAGACCTGATCAATAGCGCTTTAATTCAATATAGTATCATTTTGGAAAAGGGTATAACTGTACTAGGGAATGCAAATCTCTTTCAGCGATGGGGCTTGGTGGGTTTGCTTTCCTGTAGTGCTCTGTCTGGGGGCTTCTCCCTACTGTGGATTTGGAGACGCTCCTTGAGAGCAAAGGCTGATCATCCAATAGCAACCGTGGGTCACTCAGAGGCTCCCTGAACATCTGGCTCAACCCCCTCCTCCTGTCGTTGCTCCTCTTTCCTCAGAACATACACACAGCGTCCAATCATGTTACCTCCACCTAGAGTTGCAGGAAAAATGTAATCCATGGAAAGGTGTCGCCATGACCATCTCAGTTCCAAGGACAAACCCAGGCACCTCCCAATTCTTTCAAATCACCAGGTCCTTTCTACCAAATGGGAGCCACCAGGAAATATCTGCATTGCAGCACAGTGATGGTGCAACAGTTTGTAACGGTTTGTTTGTAACTGTCAGAAAGCCTGGTTTGCTCCCCAATTTGACTAAAAGTAGTAACGAGAACACGAGTGTCCTCACTACTTAGAGAACCTTGTAGAATGTGTGAAACACAGGGGTCTTGGTTGAAGAGAGGGAGAGAACAGCTCTGTTAGGAAGCAGGGTTGGAGCATGAATCAGGGCCCTGTGTTCTAAAGGACTAAGGCATGGGAATTGGTGACAGGAGATGAGGCCAAGACAGCCCCCAGACCAGGGCATCTCTTGAAGGGACAGCTTCTGCTATATGGTAGGGGGATATCCGAAGTCTAGACTAAGGCTAATGCCAAAGAGAGAAACAGTACAGAACCAGAAAGCGCTGCCAGCAAAGGACTGCAGACACTGAGTCCGGCAGCCTGGGTTTGGTCCAGATCTAAGGCCACGACCCTTGTATGAGCTCGGTCAGGCAACTTAGTTTTATCTTTCTTCATATGAGAGATTTCTGCATGGGTAAATGCCATGATAACAGAAGATATTCCAAAAGTATGTATTAGGAAACAAAAGAGGAAGAGAGGATAGAAGGAAAAAAATGTGGAAGGAAGGAAAGAAGAGAGAAGAAAAAAAGGAGGAAGGAAGGGAAAAAGAGGAAAGAGAGGAGGTGAAAGGGTAAAAAGATGGGCAGAAGGGTAAGGAGGAGGCATCGAAATTGTATCCCCAGCTCTTGCTCTCTTAGCAAGCAAGAATTTTCACATTTCTTCATTTTCAACCCCCCACTGAACTCCTGAGTCCTGTTTGCCCTTGAAGTCGTCCTGCGGTCCAGTGTGCCCCACTTAGTGGATCCTCTGCTTCTTCTGGTCGTACCAGATTCTCAGGCTGCCGAAGGAGGGGGAGCCGCTTGCCGTTTCCGACAGTAACGGGAGGGGAGGTGCTGGTCTGGCCCCGGCTCACGACTCACTTGCCTGTGGACTTGGGAGCTGGGCCAGGTGAGCTCAATTCACCTCTCCGAGGCGAGGTCATCAGGCAGGAGTCCTCAGCGAGGCACTGCGTCCCGAGGGTGGACTGGCGCGGGCTCGGGCTGGGTCCCCTCGGTCCTGTCCCCCTGTCCGAGCCTCAGACAGACCCCCCGGGTTAGTGGTCAGGACCTGATGAATCGCACGTCTCCCCCTGGAAATGGCCCCAGCAGCATTAAACGTCTGTTTCTTTAAATTTTGAAACAAAATTCACTCCCAACCTCTCAACTCCTGTCTCCCAAAAGGGCAGGGAGAACCCGGGGCTTGAGAGCCCAGCAGGTCACCCTCTAGGTTCCGGGCATGTCTGAGACCAGAGCTGCATCAACTACAGAACAGGCGGCAGGGCATGGCGCCCCCTGCCGGCAGTCCCAGGCAGGAGGATTCCAAGCTAAATTTCTGTTTGGGTTATTAGTGAGACCTTATCCGAAAAGGAAAAAAACTAAAAAATGAAAGAAGGACCAGTTATGTAGCTCAGTGCCAAGGCTCTGGGTTCCATCCCTAGTACATCAATCAATCAGCCGATCAATGAAAAAGAGGCAAATATTGTCTCTTCATAGAAACTGCACTGTAGTGAGTCAGGATTTAATTTAATACGTGAAAGTATCAAGGGAAGCTAATTGGAATAATGTGGTCAGTTGCTCAGGGAAAAAAAATAGTAGTCTGAATTGGCATTGTTGAGATTCGCAGGTGCATGATGAAAACAAAAAGAAAATGATTTTAGCTGGCGTACCGGTCAATACTTCTAATGCATCTTTTAGCACCGACACCGAGGCAAGACACCCTGTGACGGACCTGGAATGAAGTGGACCCTGTTCCGTGGCCGTGAGCAGAACAGCAGGGAACCCGTGGGGCCGGTGGGGCTCGGGGCCCTGGGATGTTACAGTGCGGCCCGCGGCCAGGAGGGGACGGACAGGTGCAGGGAGGAAGAGGCCTCTGACCCTCCTCGGCCTGGTTCTGCGTTTTGCCAGTAACCGCCGTGAAGGTCGGCGCCTGGCCCGCTGTCTGCCCGGCCTTCTCCTTGCCTTGGCCCGAGCCTGCGCTCCCTCCCTGCAGTCGCTCCTCGGACAGGAAGCCAGGGCACAGCCAGCCTGGACCCATGACTCTCCGGCTAGGTGTGCCCCGACAGACGGGAGACCGAGCACGCAGGAGCCAGCACCCCATTCGCTGGGAGCTGCAAGGAGGCCCTGGTGCTGGAAAGCAGGGCAAGAGTGAAGCGAGGGGCTCGGAGGCAATCAGGCCGCACCGTCTGCAAGAGCACCTTGCACCCCTTCCAGGAAGCCAGAGCCCTGGAGAAGCAAGCTCGAGCGCTTCCCAGAAAATCCGGTCAGCATTTGTTTGCTATTAGATCTTGTGCCAGGGCATGAAGCTCCAGTGCCAGGATCTCTGAGTTTAGAAGAGAAATTAACTTCTTTACTTGATATTCATACCTTAGTGTCCCCTAGGTCTGCCAGGGGGACCTGGTCACCTTTCTGCTTTAGTAAGCTGAGATACTACACACTCAGAGACTTCCTGCCCTGTCGTTTCTTCTCTCAAATTATATTCCCTATATTTGTTGGGTTCTCCTCCTAAAACATCTCTTTCTCTTTTCCAGGTTCTCTTACTGGGATCTTAAAAATCAAGTAATGTGTGAATTTTCTTTTCCTTCATTCCCTGAATTATGTGAATACAACAGAAAGACACACACACACACACACACACACACACACACACACACGGGGAGAGAGAGAGAGAGAGAGAGAGAGAGAGAGAGAGAGAGAGAGAGAGAGAGACTGAATGAACTGTTTGTTAAATATAAATCATATAATGGAATACTGATGAATTTGTCTTACTAGAGTCCTCAAATAGACACATTTGTGCTCAGAGAAAGAACTGTAAAGCTAAATTGTCTTAACAAAAAGTTTTTCCTTTTGAGTCTCCAAGTATTTTAAAGACTGAACTCACTAAAACTTGACATGCTTATAAAAATACACTACATAAAGCTAATTTAGTAACCATTCATAGCTTCAGAACCTTTTCCAAAGAAATGATGTAGTATCTGGTACATATTTATGTGAAAATATAAAGTATTTTAATATCTTTAGATTTTGAGTGGCTGCCTAGCAAACAGTGTGGACTATTTGGATGGAAATTCAGAACTCTGGAAAAGAGAGAAGAAATTGGACAGGACAGTTAATAAGGGAGATGTTGAGTGAATGAATGAAAGAGTGCTTGCTAACAGTTCTTGTGACAGAATCTCAACTGAGCTCTCGCTCTGGTTCCTTTCTCCTGTTAGGTGTATCCTCATCACCTCTCTATTGGCTTCCTTACTGCAGTATTCCTCCATATTCTAACAAGCAAATGCAAACTGACTTCGCTTGTCTACGTGCCTTCCACCCTGCATTCATGACTAGTGTTAGTGAAGCTAAAACCTTTCCATCTCTGCTCTGAGATGATCAGATGCTGTTGTGCCCTACTTTCTCTGTGGCACCTAAGCTTTTACCTTGCAGTCGGCTGTAATCATATGTTCTATTCTCATTTGACTTGTGAAATTGGTAGATCTGAGACCAATGTCCAGAATGTTTCAACAAGAAGTCTTCCATGGGAGTGACAGAAGGAAGACACAATAGCCAATGCAGAAGTAAAGGCAGAAACACACAGGGTTACATGAGATAAAGACAGGTGCTTAGAAGACAATGAACCTGCAGACTTAGAGGATTGAAGCTCACAGATGACCATGGCACGTGGCTCAGTTTTGATAAGGCAGCGAGGAAGAACATCTGAGATTCATGTGTTGAAGATTCTCACAACACTGAGCATCCAAAGTCTCCCCTCCACTGCTTTCTATCTCCATACATAGTGAAATTTTAGCAAAGTCCTGGGTTCACGTCACAAGTGGAAAAAATCTAGAGGATCAGGGAGAGGGATGAAAGAAGGTTTGAAGAATGTGGAGGTGGTTAAAGGAGCCTAGAGAATAGGAGGAAAAGAAAAATTCTGTATCGCTCTCCTTAAGTAATTTGAGAGATTATCACAGAGACATGTTTTCGTGTTTACATTGATTTTACAGGTGACTCCAGTAGACAAATGGATGAGTCGGTTAGGAAAAAGGAATCAGTTCATCACCCTGGCTGTGCAGAAGAGCCTCAGCAGGTTCAAGCAGAGGCTGAAATTACCTGGTGGAGGGCAAGAGCCACAGCCCTAAGCTGGAAGCCTTCCGCATTTCCTTTCAAAGTGGACACAGTGCTCAGAATACGTAGTAAGCAGTGAACAAATGGACACACTCCTTACGAGCACAGCAAGCTGATGAAAGCGATGAGCACTACAGCAAATTCTAAACAACTGAGTGCTCACTTGATTCTACGCAGTGGTGGATCTTTCTATTTTTCAAACACAGGACAGACTTTTTATGTATTTCCCATTGCTGTGTATACTCTAGCACATGCGCTACCAACTTGCTTTGTCATATAATTCAACAGCATCTTGATATTGGCTTCCTTTTTGTCTTGATGAGTTTTGATGGCCTCAAGTTTTGGGAAGCATGTTAGAACTAGACTAGCAGATCTGTGTTAACCAGCCATTTAACAGCTCAGTGTTGCATCCAGTGAATGTAGACTTGTTATGTCTTCATTTGTTTCTTTTATTCATGACGTGGAATTCACACAACTACTCACATGGGACATTCATTGTGAAGAAGTTGAAAGAATGCAAGTCTGTTGAAGAGTATGACACCCGTGTTATTAATGTGGGATACGTTTGGATCTCAGCTGATCAGGAAGTAGATGGCATGGTAAATTCCCTTCATGTAACTGAGCTTATAAATTAATCAAATGAGAACTGATTACTATCTTATGCTTACTTTAAACTGTAAATTATAAGGAAGCTGCTGAACACAATTGAAAAAATAGCGTGTAGTAGCTGTTTCATAGATACTTTGTTTCTTTTTATCTAAATGCATACATAATAACCACAGAACAAAAAAATATGTTTTTATATAGATAGCATTTTATTTTGGGAGTTTTAATTTACTTTTCAAGTTGCAATTTCTCCTGTATATATATAATGGATATAAATCTTTTCTTAATTCTATTTAATACTTGCAATATCTAAGTTGATCAATGTAAAATAATTTTAAAATCTATCCGGTATGATTAAAGTAGCATTTTGAAAAACAGGAAGGATAAATGAAGAGAAACAAATCTTCCTTTTAAGTGAGAAGTAATTTGATGAAGATTGCAATATGTTTTCTAACAATTTATTTGCTTATTTTCATTTCTTGATTTGCTTTTTAATAAGCATTTGATGTTATTTACTGTGGACCACAGTTTACCCAGATTGCCTATTCATAATTTTAACTTGCTGCTTCTTCCAATTGTTATAAATTTTTCATGGCACATATTTGAGAAAAGCTCCAACAATAGAATTCAAATAAACTATCATAACTTTTTAAAATATTAAAGGAACTCAATTTAATATTTATCTTTAGAAGCTTATTTTTTTGGAATAAAATTCTAAATGATGCATGATTTAAAGAATGCTTTGTGAGATATGTGTAAAAAATAGAAAAGACCAGATTGATTTCTTCCCTCATTTCTTAATAGTAGATAGTGCTTTGTTTCTATATGAAATAAAATTCCAAAAGTGTAGGATGGAAAAGTAAACCATGAAAATAACTTATAAAGAAAATTACTCTGGTGTTTATTTTAAAATGCTCCACACAAAGTAGACCTTTATTTAGTGTTTGCTTATGGTTCAAATGACTTGGATGAGTTTTGGACACCACTCTTCGTAAATGAATAGTCATTGTGGCTAAGAGGAGCTTGTGAAAGACGCACTACTTAGTTCCTCTATTTTCGTGCATCATGCAATTCAAAGGAAAGTACAACACTTCTCTACTTTATTTTGACAATCTATGGAAGAAATCATCTCCTACACTTGAGAATAGGATTAATGGACTTCTAAAATGCTATCCGACTGAGGCACCCTGCTATTTGCTGCTAAGAACTAAAGGAGACAGTGCTACACATGTGTGCAGGGAACCTGCAGTGACACAGCGAAACCTGGTCATGAAAGTGCTCTACCTGCAGTGTGTTTATGTTTTCCAATTATGAGTTTAGAAGCCCAATAAATAACCAATTGTTTAAAGAGCAAATAGACTAAAATGTTAGTTTCAAGAAGAAATTACCATAAATTCAGTGTCAATTATAATTCCATACTCAAAAGTATCTCCCCAGCATCCCCTGTTATTTCATTATTATGAAAGTACAAATACATTAAAACAGGGCCACTGGTTTTTTAATGTTGGCTGTATAGGCAGTGATAAGATACATGTAATCATACTTAATGATATGTATGTAGTGTAATCAAAACATGGCCAATGTTTAAATTTTTAAAAAAAACTATCACAGTAAAAGACACATCACCACTAATGTCCCTTAAAATACTACACTTAGCTTCAAGCACACTTCTTCCGTCTTTCTTACCACTTTGTGAAGCAGTTCTGGAAGTCTGCTTTCATGAGTGTTTTTACGAGGTCTGATAGAAAGTACAGTGAATGCTGATGCCAAGTGTCACCCAGTAGAAAGGGGGGATCCCGAAAGCACCGCAATGCATCCTTATCCACCATATTCACTGCATCTGGCATGGAGTAACTTCCGGTTATTCCACAAGTCAACATGGTGATGAGAGGCGAGCTCTATGAATTGATTAATGACATCGAGTCACACAACTCAGAGTGCCAGTGAAGACACGCAGGGAAGAGGACTTCCACAGCTGCTTCAGAAAGGGGCAGGAATGATGAAATAAGTGTGTTTGAAATAAAGGGGAGGATTTTGAGGGGAATTCATGGCAAGGTGCCTTTAAATGTAAAAACATAATGAATCTGTGTTAAAAAGTAGTTTTTGATCATATATATATTTTACAAAAACAAGAAAATAAGAAAGAACATAAAGAACATTAGAAAATAATGACTGAAAAATTCTATATTGATATGAACAATGGAAACTATTAGCATATATGAAAATAGTGCAATTAAATGCAGCAATATATCCAATTAACATGTATTAATCAAAAAAGTAATCTGAAGAGAAGAAAGAAATGTTTGAAAATTTCACTAATGTGAAATTAATGTATACACAACCAATTCTGAAAAATAAACATAAAATGATTCACACTGAAATACTTTATAATAAAATTATTAAAAGACAAAGAGACAGAGAACTTTGAAAGAATAGAGGAGTGATGTATCTTATGGAAGGGATCTCATGTGAAATGAATAACCAGATTCTCATCAGGAATCAGGAGACTACACAACGACGCCACATTGTTCAATTGCTAAAAGAAAATAGTGTGAACTGAAACGCTAATATTCAGGTGCACTATCTTTTAGAGGGAAAGGAGTTTATCACCAGCAGAACTTCCCTGCAAGAGACATTAAAAGAAATCTGCACTGAAATGAAAGAACCCTGGGCAGTAATTGGATGCATGACAATAAAATAAAGAACTCTAGTAAAGGAAAATGTGTAAGAAAATGTGAAAGCCAGTAGCATTAGTGTGTGTTTGTGCTCCAATTTATTTTCCATATCATTTACAAGACAGTTGCTTAAAGTTAATAAAATAAAGGGTTCACATATGCAGTGTGTTTAAAGATGTAATTGAAAGAAAAGAACACAGGAGAGAAAAACATGAATAGGAGAAGAGATTTTGCGTGCTACTTTGGCATACCAGTTGCAACTAGATGACCAAATTTAAGACGATAATTGTAATCAGTGGTCACTACGGAGATATCAAAAACATGTATGAGGGAATTTGAGAAGGGAATCACAATGGTAAATCATTAAAATAAACTAAACAAAAATGTAGGAGAAATGGTAGGAATGAGAAATGAGGAAAGGTATAAAAAACACAAAAGAAATAGAGGAATGGTGCAATACATGATTCTATTAGTAATTATGTTAAATGTAAGTGAATTAAACTCAAATCCAATAGGTCAAGGACTTTTGTTACAGAACATGTTGACTTTGACGTGCAATTATCTAGTGCTTTAAAAATTATATTACTCTTGATATTTTCTTATATACTTCAGGCTTTGCATGGAATTTTAAAGAAATAATTAAGCAAAATCCAAAAGAGACCAGAAATAATGTCTACAATGGTGGTCAGTTCATTTTTAGAAAGAAAACTGAGACTATTTAATGGGAAAGGAATAGTCTGGTCCCCTAACCGATACTATATGCAAAAGTGAAGGTAAGATTAAGAATGACCTGAATGAGAGCTACAGTTATACAACTTTTAGAAGAGATCATAGGTTTTAATCAAAATGATCTTAGATTTGTCTTGTGGTTTATAACAGGAATGTTCCCAAATGTCCCCTGCATTCACAGGACAGGCTTGAAGAAGGTGGTGGGATTGTGGATGTGTTTACTCATGAGTGGGGTTTTATCCAAGAAACAAGGAAAATGATGAACACAATTTGGTAATCAATTGTTAACATGGACATCAGTAGTGAAATAAATGCAATTTTGAAGTAGAATAAATTAGGGTTTATTCAAAATTAATAGCTATGCAATGTAGGACAGTACCATAAAGTGAAAAGACAGCATGCAGAATGGAAAAACCTAAAAATAAAAAAAATCTTACAATTCAACAAGAAAGACAAGAATAGAAGGAAAAAATGAAGACAAATACTTTGTAAATAAGGAAAGGAAGATTGATTGAAGGGAGGAGAGGTAAATGGGGAAAAAAGAAGAATTGAGATATAACATGTACAGTCCAAATTCCCCATGATGATCATTATGTTTATCTAAAATGTACCAATGTAATGAATTTTTAAAAATGAAAAAATAAAATTGTCAACAATGCTCTTCTTCCCTTTGAATTAAATGCCCCTTCTCAAAAAAAAAAAAAAAAAAGAAAAAAAACATAAGCATTACATTTCTAACAGAATTCAGTTCTGATTGTAAAAAAAAAATGCCATTATAATTCCACTTTGTATCAGTTCAGGTGTTTTTCAAAGGTTTAAAGTTATTCTTACCACTTTGCTTTGTCTTTCTGTCTCTCTGTCTCCTCTCCTCTCCTCTCCTCTCCTCTCCTCTCCTCTCCTCTCCTCTCCTCTCTTTTCTCCTTTCCTCTTTCAAATGATGGTATTAGTGTATCTTCTAAACAAAATAAACCAAATCGAGTATATAATTCTAGTAGTAAACTCCCTTCATATGACTGATGTGATTTTCTTCTGAATATTTGTAAGGCAATGGATCTGTAAGAAGGATGAGTCATATATATGACTCTGAAAATAAATCTGACAGCAGATTCTGCATCCCTGAATTCAATCACCTGCAAATTAAGAATAAAAGAAAAAGAAAAAGATTTGTGCCTTGAGCATGGAACAAACTTTTAAAAATACTATTCTAAACAATACAGCTTAGCAGTTGCACTCACGGCTTTTACATTTTATGAGGTACTGCAAATAATAGAGATATTATTCAAAATATACTGGGGAATATTAAAGATTAGTTACAAATTACACTACGAAAGGATCATCTGAAGTTTAGGCATTCTGGGGCAGGAGCCCGGGAACCTACTCCCCATGAGATACCAATAAACTATTCTTTAAAAATGAGAACGAGATGGGGGAGGGGGTGCAAAAAAGGTGCAAAATATACTCATCATGGCATTATTTTTCTTTCATGATAATCCAACATTAACTTAGAGATATCCATACTAGAAAATGAGTCCTAGATAATAATATGTAGGAACCATAGGCAGATACAATGTTACAATGGTGTGTAATTCAGCAGTAGCTTCTTCCATGAAGAGATTCTTAGATATGTTTCTTAGATGCTTATCTCATAAAATAAAGAATGATTAGGGCTGGGGACATCGCTCAGTGATACAGCAGAAGGTTAGTGTGTGTGAGGCACTTGTTCAATTCCCAGTAGTGACTAAAAAATTTGATGAATAAATTAATGTTCCTCTTACCTCTTTTAACAGTCTTACTTAAAGGTTTATTTTATTTTATTTTATTTTACTTTTTAATTACTTAAAGGTTTAGTTGGCCCAAAAGATTTAGAAACTAAATTTTACTCAGGTTATTATATTTAAAAGTATTAATTGTTAATAACAAAAAGCATAAATATCATTTTAATTGCATTGTAAGTAAAAAAAGAGGCCAGTAATGTACTAATGATCTATTGACAAAATAAGCACAATATCAAATGCCACTTTTACAAAAGTATTTTCATTGCATATGTTTTTAAGTATTATTGAAGGCTTATTAAAATCAATTATACAGAAGTTTTACAAATAAACTACATAAATGCTCGATTGTTATTCCCTAGGTAATATTGAAGAAAATCAGAGTTACAAAACAAACTAAGGTACATATTTTTCTCATTAATATTACTTTAGAAAATTTAATTCAAAATAAATTAATTTACCTTGAGGTAAAATGATAATGTACTTAACATTAGTTACCCATACTGGGAGAAATGAAATAACTGTGAATTGCTAGACTTTTTGTAGTGCCTGCATTCTTCTTTTGATAATGCAACCCAGAAGAAGTTGCTGAAATCCGTGAGTGTGTGCATGTTTCTCTTCAGATAAAACCCGCACTGGAACTGCAAGATAGCCCTTGTTATAGACCTGTAAAATCACAGTGTATTTTCATCTGAGGTCATATAGTGTTAACTTTTGATGAACAAAAAGAATTTTCTAAAGCCAGTGGGGGTTCTTTTTAGGAAAATGTTAAATAGAGATTAAAAACACAAAACGATACATGGGCCAAAACAAACAAACAAAAAAAGAAATGGCTATAAAAGTTTAGAATTTATAGTTTAGAAATATTCCCTTTAGCTGAAGGGCAGTTGTGCTGTAATCTTTTATTCATCCTGTCCAGTTTAATTATTATTAGGTGTTAACAGTTCAGTAATTACGTTTGGGTTCATTAGACCTCACTATTAATTATGATGCTCCAATATACTAGTATATAGCAGTAAAACAAGCAGAAAATGCCAGGTATCCCAATGTATCTTCCAATGTCAAACTGCCATTGCATAACACCAGCAATTATTAAGAATTAGAGCTCCATTCTAACATGACCCTGACAGTGCTACTATATTATATTATTATTGTTTTTTAAATTTATTTTATGCTTGGTGACAGATGGGTCGAGATTATAAGGGGCAACTTTGTCTCAGGTCGTTGATCTTGGTCAAGCGGCTTGGAAACGACAGGATCAGGTGAGTTTACTGCCGGAGCCTGAGGAGGCAGGGACTGAAGGGCGGCAGAGGGAGTGTGTGGGAGCCGCATCTACAACCACAGGCTGGGCCGGCGCCGCTGCCTCGGAACCGCTGCTCCAAGTGTCTGACTGTGGACAATTCCGTACAAGCAAACAGCATTGCATTCAGGTCGAACCAGCAGCGCCACATACTCATTCATGCATCAAATGATTCTTGAGTGCCTCCTGAGTGCTAGCCGTGGTACTAGGTACAGAAAGTACAACACGACAGTAACTGGGGTTTGGAAGGAGTCCAGTGCAGACCCAGCGATCAGGTCGAGAGGGGCGCGGGCTGTGGCTCAGCAGGTTGGGCCTGGCCCGAGGCCTTGGGACTCCGTTGTAGAGCCGGCGTGATTCGTGGGCAGCAGCCAGGGACACGATAACGGACCACAGCAAGGAGCAGCGACACGAACTATCCCGACTCTTCTACAGTTTTATCGGAAAATCCACCCAGCTTCGCCATTACTGTGACCGCTGAGGTGGAGAAAATGATGAAAACTGGAAAACTGAACTTCTGCCAGAAACACCGTCCAGACTACCCTCAGGTTTACTTGCAGTGAAAAATACCCGGTTGAACTCCTCTTTATGAAACAGTTTCCCAGAAATATCTAGATGACAATGATGTCACAGACATTTTGTAATTATTAGCATTGCAGGAGGAGGAAAATTTTGGTGCGTTCATGATCTTTCCTCTAGTGACAGTGGTGCAAGAAAAATTAAATGAAATAGTAAATCCATTAAAAGCAAGAAGAGAGGAAGAAAAGAAACTAAAAGAAAAAGAAGCAGAAGCAGAGAAACAATTGTTCGATGGCACTTTTGTTACCACTGAGAATATATTTTTATGTTGGAAAGCCAAGTCTGATGCAGAACTCTTGGAAATTAAAAAGAAACAGATGAAAGAAGAAGAACAAGGAGGAAAAAATAAATTGAGCGGCAAACAGCTGTTGGAAACAGATCATCATCTTGACACCTCTGATATCCAGTTCTTGGCAGATCCTGGGAACAATGTAGGGGTAGATGAGCTCTGGGAAGTGGATGACTTGGAGCTGGGGTCCGTTGCAGATGGCCCAGACGATGGTCCTGCGGATGTGGGCAGGGACTCCGCAAAGTGACAGACTATCTCCATCTCCGGAGAGGCCCCATGGCCATAGCAGCGGTGGCTAGGCTGAGACGGTTTTGATTTTCCTTTCTTTATTTTCTAAGAAAAAATAATTTTCAGGAGAATACTCTGATAACTTTCATCATTGAACTTCATAAACTGACCATAACACTGCCCATGTAAAATGTTCACTTCCTCTTATTGGTGAAGATAAGATTACATATTTAACATGATATAATGTTGGAGGAGATCCTCCCCATAGTAGCAAGACTTGAAGGTGGGCTCCTGCTGCATACATAACGGGGGTTATGTGCGAGGAACTGGAATAACTCATCATTTCTGTCTTGGAGATGATGGTTACTTTTGGATTCCAAATATTGTCCTTCGTATAAAGTGTTATAATGCTGAGATATGTAAACAGAACATTTAACCTGGATTCTAACCTCTCAGCACAGTAAATTTAAATTTTAACAGAACCAGAAACCCACATTATAGGCAAGAGTAAAATGAACTTCATCATTGTAAAGGAAATAATGGTTTTGGAACTCTGATAGGTCTGAAAATATTTTCTGTTAACAAAAAATCCAGTTCATTTTAACTAGAAGCAGATCACAAACATGGAGATTTTCCCATGGGGTCACCTTTCAGAGCTGGTGGGTTAGTGTTAGTGATCACCTAGCGGGATACCATGTCCATGGGCTTTCTTTCTCTTTCCTTACCCACCTCTTCCCTTCTTCACCAGCTGTATCTCCCTCTTACCGCCTCAGGTATTGTGCTGGACTGCAAAGGCTGGTCCTCAAATGCAGTGGTCCCCCCATGTAGTCTCTTGTGTTGACAGGAGGAGCTCAGCGCTCAGTCTTGACAGGAGACTCTTGATACAAACACAGCTTTCTCTCGCCCATGAGAAATGAACCTCAAAGAAAAGCGTGCACCACTGAACAGCAGCCAAACTCTTCTCACCAGGGTGAATGCAGAGAACCCAGGGCAAGAAAACAGCATGCTGCAAATATTTTCAGAGTTTATTTGTTTTGTAAATATTCCTTTTATGTTATCTCTAATATTTTCCATATATTTTCTTAATAAACACCAAGAGCACAGTAATTGACCTAAGGGTTCATTAGGGGTTTTTCTTTTGTTATGTAAAATGCATTCTCTTCTAAAATAACAGGATATGTGCTTACCAGGTCTTTACTTACACTGTGGCTTATAAGAATAAAAAAACAACTACTGTTAAGGACTTAATTATAGAACCATGATTAAAATTATTATGGTATACAAAGCTACACTCTGAAGCCCTCAAACTCTGACTATACACATTGCATATATATATATATATATATATATATATATATATATATGTTCATTACAATAGAAAATATCTATATTACTAACTAAAAAAATTGAATGAAATGTAATGCATTATCAAACCTCTTTCTTTAAAAAAAAACTCTATAATGAGTATTTTCAGCATTCATTTCCAGCAATTTTATTTTCAAGGATGGATTCTGTTTCCCAACAAAACTTTCACTCTGTCATGTCTTCCTCTGCCTTATCCACTCCATAATAACACATATCAAACTATTATTGGAAACATGATTGTCTTTACTTAACAGAATTTGCAAATAAATGGTGAGTGAAAATGCTATTCAATTCAGAGGAATGGAAGGATGCATTTTTCTCTTTACTATTCAACTGCATACTCACAAGTAAAAGCCTAACATGAAGCTGTCTATGAATTTCTGCTTCCAATCTGGTTATTTCAATATTTTGTTTATGTTTTTAGGTGTCCAATTTTTTCCATAATTTTTACCTCATCATGTTGCTCCAAACTTCTCCAACAAATCTCTGTCTTTAACTTGAATTCCAGAGTCGTTTTCAAACTCCTGCTTTAAACTACTTCTCCATGAGCACAAATGTGGAGAAGCCAGCCCCTCCCTGCGGAGACTCTTACGGTGGTGAGGACGGACATGGTCGCTTTCTCCTCCTTCTCTGTGTCCTGACTTCCATCCCGATGTTTTTAGCCAGGTCTCCAATAACCATTCTCTCCCCACTAGCTCTCTCCAGCTATTTTTAAATACTTTACTGCTATTCCTGAAATCTTGAAAGCTACATGGCCTTTGATTTCCATCTTCCCAAATGAATCATTTCTTTAAAATTTCCACCAGTAGCTTTTAATGCCCAGTACTGAGAAATGGAGTGCTTCCTTTCTAAAGCCAGCTGCACCTTCAGGCCAATCTAACTGACACCAAGTGATGAAGAAGACCCTGGAACTGGGTGCAGCTTCGCTTACAGCTTGATGCATCTCACGTCTAGTTTGTTAGCCTGAATTTTTTGAGCAACCCACAATAATTCACGCACAGGACGTAAGCGTGACCAAATACCTACTGCTACATACCTGTATTAGCCCACTTTCCTTCCTTAATAATAGGCTGGGTAAGTTACAAAGAGCAGAGTTTTATTTTGGCTCATGTTTCTGGAGGTCCACAGCCACCAGGTCTCATGTGATAGCTTTCTTACAGCAAGGATCCAGGGCTCACGTGGGGAGGAGAGCAAGTCTATGTGGATGTGAGTCTGCGTGTGTACGTGTGCATAAGTGTGCATGTGTGCTTGTGACTCCTCTGCTCTTTCTCTTCTTATAAAGCTAGCAGGACGCATTCCTGTAATACTGACACTCTGGAAGGCTGAGCCAGGAGGATCACAAATTGAAGCTCAGCCTTGTTGGCCAAGTGATTCAGTAAGACACTGTCTCAAAATAAATAGAAAGAGCTGGGGTTGTCACTCAGTGCAAGGGCCATGGATACAACCCCACAATTCCAGTAATCAAAAAAAAAAAAAGATAAAAATAAATAAGCCACCACTCATGGGGGTTTACCCTGATGATATTATCTCTCCTAATCACCACCCTGATGCTTTATTTATAAATACTGCTGTTGGATTAAGATTCTTTCTTCTGATTACTTCACAATTAGGTTAAATTTCATCACTTGGACCAGTAGGGGACACACTCAGTCCATGTCCAAACCATAACGGTTTTTTTTTTTTTTTTTATGTAACTTTAAATACAGAATGAGGAGAAAAATAGTACCTTTTAGACAACAGCAGTAATGACACAAAGAGCTGATACCTAAACTGTTTTGAACAGAGAACGATAGGATGGAAAGAAAATGGGATCATATTTTCATGTTTCTACCAAAAAAAAAAAAATGACCTTACTTCCCCAAAGTTTCAATGCAGTGGCATCATCCTCAGAGACAAACTTAGCAAATTTTCACCTTGATTTTACTGTCAACTTTCAACTTCACTGTCGCCAACTTGGAATCACAAAGGCTGTCGCCATTAATATTTTGTAGTTTTTACCTACAAAGGAGAGATGTTCTGGAAAGAGTTACAATGAAATAAAATATCTATCATTCATATCAAAATTGTGTGAGTTTTTGAAAATAAACTTTCTTCTCTGATCTTTTCCTACAGACACTGTCTTTTCGTTGTACCAATGATTTCAGGTTGTCATACTCTAAGTAAATCTTACAAAGTAATATACATATTCTACTTTTACTAATTGAATACAAATATTTTAATACATTGATATTAAAGACATGATTTAGGACTGTAGATGTGGTGTGGGTTTAGCTATGATGGAATCAATTAGAATGAAGGATTTTTCAGATCACAAAGTGCATATGATAACTGAGAGGTTCTTTGGTCCATGGGAGGGACAAGTATCCTGGAAATCTTCAACAAACTGTACATTTTGATTATTCACCTAATTGCACAAAATATTACCCAGCAAGACTAGAATGAAATCTCTGGTCCCATTTCTATATAAAACCATACCCTTGGGAGCACTAATTTAGTTTCCTGTACTATAGTTTGCTAAGTGATAAAAATGAGAGGACACTGCTTGATAAGTGCCTCCTTCTGGTAATAAAATAATGATTTATGTAAAAGAGATAAAATCATAAACATTTACATATGAAGTTATTTACTATTTAAGTATTTCTCTTCCGTCATTTTTTGATGATTGTATTTGAGTATGTCAGTTATAAATTTATTTTTGAACCTTTGGTCAAATTTTGCATTTGGTTAAATATAACATGGACAAAGATCAGTGATTTTAAAAGGAGATCAATGTTAATTTTTCTTAATCTGTGAATTTCAAAGGCAGATGCCACATTTATTTCTGCAAGATCATGCTTTATAGTGCTGACATCAAAGAAGAAAATGTGTAGAACATTTTAGGGTACATTAACTTTTGAGGTTAACCTGGCTCCAATTCAAAAAGTTTTGAACAATTTGAATCAAATGAATTTACTTGCACAATAACTTCAAAAATCAAGTGAAAATTGATAGATGTTACTATTAGACCATTTCAAAGTGGCTCAAATGAATCCAATTTTAGTGAGAAAAGAAAATACAAAGTAGAATTCTTGTTCTTCTGATGGCAGTGCCTTTATGACCATGGCTTTGAGGTCATTTAAACTACTAGCCAAAGAAGAGAGATATGAGAGGGCAGTCCTTTAAAATAATGGGAAAAATTGTGTCTTTACATTGGATTTTATATTAGTATTACTTTAGTCCGAGTTCACTTTGAAGGTAATGGAGGGTAAACTAATCTCCCATCAAGAACTGACCGTGTGAAATCATAATATATGAAGGGAGCAATTTCCAATCTACTGAAGCACAGCGATGAGGTGTAATTTCAAATCGAAACCTTCACAGAGATCAGGGAAGAGACGGAGAACAAGCTCAGAATGAAAGAAAATTTGACAAACAGGAAGCTAGATGGGAGGGTATCACCCCACTTGACATTGACTTGCTGGTCTTTTGTATGAATTTTCAGCTCTGTGACTTTAGCAAATGTTTTCTGAAACTAAGAAGCAGAATCACAGCAGAAGTTAAATCAGAGCTGTGATCTCCACCTCAGAGTAACATATACCCCTTGGTTTTTGCTGAGTATTTTTATTATGAAAATGAAGCCACTGTAGAGTGATAGAAAGAATTTTCTGTCTTCTAGTTTGCCACCATGACTATAAAAGTATTCTGCAAAGAAAGATTCTCAATAATTTGAATTGATCTAAATTTCTCACTCAGATTAATTCAATATTACTTTTCAAGATAATGTAACTATTTTCATATTTACTATTTATAGTCTAAAAGACAACTGCAAACCTAAGAAAATAAATTTGAGGTTCATCATTGTTACTTAGAAGATTGAAATATTTGCCATTTATTTATCATGAACAAATATACAAAAGAATATACACATTCTCTTTTTACCAGTTTTTCTAAATTGAACCAGGCAATTTCCCTTAATATTTTGTTGAGTCAGTTTAAACAGTACTAGCAAGAACTAGTATTAGTCAATGACATGCAAATGCTGAATAAAACTTTTAGCGCTTAGTATCTCATTTAACTCACAAGTTCATATGAGGGTAAAGCAATTGGTGCTACCTTTATAGTCATGGCATTGAGAGTGAGCTAGGAGAGTGCAGTTTTGAAAATTGAATTATGAAGTCAACTGGGACTATTACCAAGTTGTTTTCACCCCATTTACTAAAACAGGCAAGTGGCGGGACAAGTTCAACATCCAAGAGTAAGCATCCTCACCAGCAGACATAGCTCCCTGAAGTGTCTTAACCTTCCCATAGGCCCAGTGGAGAGATGTGGCCTGGTGGAGTGATGGACTTTGGACAGGAACCAGCTGATGCTATCACTGATGCAGTGGGCCCTTTACCCGGAAGGATCCACCCTCTTAGCATAGAAGATATTTCTGGGTAGAATTGTTTTTTTTCTCTAAAGATGTATTATCAAAGTTATATTTGTCTTCTGCACATTATTACAAGATGTATATTTTTGATGATTAAATAAATTTTAAGGTACTTGAGATTGGTAAACATTGAAAAGCTCAGAGTTGCCATGATTGTATCAACTTCATTCTTGAAGAAATAATGCAAATAGAATAATCATTAACTAAAATATCCATGTGATGAATTGAGTGGCGTTTGCCAGAGGTATAAAGACACATAGTACAGAGATATAAATACCTAGAGCTTTCAACTTAATAGGGGTTTATAGGTAAGTTTGTATGTACTGTGGATGACATAGTTTACCATTAATTATTGAGTTGATTTTGTATATAAAATAATAAGATTAATATGAAGTTGTTCTTTGTGGAAGCCATTTTACTTAAGGTCCATGGGAAATAAAACCTTCAGATAATGTGATTAGAGTAGTCACAAAATAAACCAACTGACACATGAGATTTCAGACTCTTCATCGCCAGGATGAAGTTTGCGTCAGTTTGGATAACATTCCAGACACTTTGGTCAAGGCCTGCAATTGTCTACTTGGCAAGCCCAGGATGAAATATGGAACTATTTGGAGATTAGCATTAAAATTTTCCTTCTAATGCTTGCTTCTTTCAAAATGATGTTGAAAATTCATCTCATGCAAGATGCTTCCTTGACAGTTTTGGCAGCGAGAAACATCTTTGCTTCTTCAAATGTTGTTGTTGAGAAATGTATTTTCTCTTCAAATTTACATAAAATCTTCACAAGAGAAGGAAATAAAAGCAGCAAGACAATATAGATGAGGAAAAAAACAATGATTACAGAATTATTTATGTCAAAACTTCACATTTTTTTCTAGTAATGCAGTTTTGTGTAAGTACCCATCTATTTCTTTTTCTTTTTTTTTTTTTTTTTTTTTTTTTTTTTTTTTTTTTTTTTTTTTTTTTTTTTTTTTTTTTTTTTTTTTTTTTTTTTTTTTTTTTTTTTTGGTACTGGGGATCGAACTGGAGAACTCATGCTTGTCAGGCAGGTGCTTATGCCACTGAGGTAAATCTCCAATCCCTGATCTACCCATCTATAAACATATATAAATATGTATAAATTTGTTTTATTTTTTCTATTCATATTATAATCACATAAGTAGGGAAATGTGTTTGCCTAAGATTGTGTTTGTCCAACAGATATTTATTTGCATCATTTGGAAGGAAAAATGGGGCATCGATTTGATCAATCCTAATAAATATCTAAAGTGCATACCTGTTACCCCAGCTCTCCAGGAGGCTGAGGCACAAGGATTGCAAGTTCAAGGCCAACCTGAATAAACTTAGGGAGATCCTGACTCAAAATAAAAAAAAAAATTAAAAACAGCTGGAGGTACAACTTGCTCTTAGAGTGCTCCTGGATTTAATCCTCAGTAATGTAAAGATAAAAAAATAAAGGAAGAAGGAAAGAAGGAGAGGGAGAAGGAAATGAGGGAAGAGAAGAGGAGAGAATAGAAGAGAGGATATGAGAAGGGAAGAGAGGGGAGGGGAGGAAGGAAGAGAAAAGAAAAATGTGTATATAATTGTGTGCACAATCATCTAAAGGAGATAAAACCCATGGTTTTCCTGGTGAATAGCAATCATTATCCTATCATTCACCCAGATTATCTCTAACATGGGGCAAAGTTCATATAAGTAGCGAACACAATAAAAACCCTTGTGCAAAGGACTTAAACACATTCGGTGTAAGACTTTTGCCTCAGTGTTTAGGAGCTACTTGTAAATCATGATTTCTAAACAACAAAGCCACAGAAAAGAGACACCCTGTCAGAATATATCAAATATGTAAATTTGATGTTTTGAAAGGTCAAGATGATCTGAAAGGTGAAGTACTCCTCAAAACCCTGAAGGAGAGGATGGGGAAATCCATTGGAATAATGAATGGATAAAGGGCAAGGCTTTCAGACAGAGGAAATAATATCAGTAAAACAATTGGCTGGAATTGCAGTGCCCTGTGACTTCCAATTCTGTTTGATGAAACACACACTTAACTGACAATAATACATATTGATGAGAACTTGGTAAAGAGAAGCATCTATCTTTATTTATAAATGAATATTGAAAATGATTTTATTTACAAGTGGAAGGCAGTACTGGGAAGACCACATTCATTTTTCCAATATTCTTTGAAGGCAGTAAAAGTGGTTCTGCTTTGATGGAGAATAAGCAGATGTGTTTGTTTTTAAAAGCAAGTAAATCATGATAAAAATGAGTAAGCAATTTGGAGGAACTCTTTTACCAAATCATCACTAATCATTTTCTTGTGCTCTCTCATGCATCTGTATGTCCTTGATGGAACTTGTACCAAAACAAACAAGTGCTCTACTTAGGTCACCGAAATATAATCCACTGAACCCAAAGTATTTTACAACTGAAAAGCAAACGTCAAAAGGTTTATATAAGCACCTTCACAAATTTTCCAGCAAGGAAAGAATCACAAATTATTCTGTGATAAACTTTCTATTCAGCTCCTTGTTTTGGTTTTGGTTTTTGTTTTTGTTTCCATAGAACATATTTTGGAATTCTGTCTTAAAGCAATGTTTCTTTCCTCTGTGAAAGTCTGATTTATTATCTAAATTTGCCTTCCAGAATCTATTTGTTTGAAAATGACAACAATTTTTAATCTGGTTTTTACACAACTATTTTATTTTCAGAAACCATACCTATTAATGTTCTCTGATTTTATATACGCATTTATCTTTGTTCTTTAAAATGCCAACCACTTGCTTTATATTGGGCCTAATAACATATTTATATGGGGCCTGGGGAAAGATCTTCATATAAACTAATCCCTTTAACAGTGTGTAGACAGTCCCTATAAGCCATTTAGACCACTTCAATATTTAAATAATTTTTGGGGTTAAACTATTTTAGTGCTGTGATTGAAGTGCTCAACTTCAAAAACTTTACGATTTTGTATCAGAGAACTGGTTTAAAGGCAATGATGTCTGAATAATTAGAATTATTACTCTGGAAAATGAAACACTAAAAAAAGTAACTTCCATTTTTTTATTAGAAATTATCTGTATATATGAGTTAAGAACAGAATTGGAAAAAGAAAAAAACTTGAATGTATTGATATATATTTAAAGCGAGAAGTCTAGCATGCTTTACTTGAACTGGGGGTGAAAGTAAATTAAATAAGGCTTGATTTTCAACGTCTGGGCCTGGAATGCACATCACTAGCAGAAAGGGCTGGGAACGGTACACAAGGGCGCATACGTCTACGTGCTGACCAAAGGCGATCTCCACTGGGAGCGACTTGGGGCAATGCCAAAGACTGAAAGCAGAGAGAAGAGCTGGAAAACATGTTTTCCATTCAAAACATCACTTAGGGTCACCAGTGTAGAGAAGAAACTTCAGCCCTGGTCCTCTGATGCACAGGAAAACCTTCCCCCAAGTTTCATTCAGGTGGTCCAGCAGGAGGTACCTATGGGCGCATTTCTGTTATGTGCCATATATGTCGCTTGACTTATATGATGCATATCTCTTAGATGTCTTAGGTTATCAGCAAGACCCTTATATCTGTGCATTTCTAACAGAAAGTGGGGTGAATTTTGACCTACTGAAAGGAATAATTGGGCTGAATGAACAGCCATGCACCTGTGTAGTGAACTCCACTCTCATTACAGAGAGGTCTATTATTTTCATAGATTCTCATTATGCAAATGGTCACATTTGTTCTCATCTCTTGTATCTCATCATTATCTCTCTTAAAGTGAGAAAATAGTGTATAGTGGCCTTCAAATTGGGAAGCATGTAACTCATCCAGGAATCATGAAAATACCAGCAGTTATGAGAAAAACTATGTTTGGGCTTTTATTTATTTTTAAATATATATTAGCATTTATATTTTTAAATTTTCAAAATATTATTACATAAGCACAACAATAACTTACCTAATAGTATATAAGTATTGGAAAATATCCTGGGATGTGTGAGCCAAGTTGTCAGAAAACAAAATTCCATTTAAACATCTGTTGAAACATTAGATGAAGCAATATAAAGAGGGTCCTTAAGTAGAATTCTGCCACTTATGTTGTTTGATATTCTGCATCTTATTTCTAGTATTTCTTACAGAAATTCTCTTAACTCTTGCTTTGTAAGGATAATGCAGTATTAGCAGATACTGTGCAGATGTGATTTGATGATTCTTATTTTCTGCTGTTGTTGAAGCACACATAAAAAAAAATTTACGAAAAGATAGAAAACAAAAGCTGATTTTCTTCTATTGCTTTTGCATTATTTTCCTAAAGCTACATATTTTTAGGAAATGGTCTCCTTAAAAAAATGCCTCCTCTCCCTTCACAGAAAAGGCCTGAAATTCAGTTACTTGCAAGTCCAGCACATTCTCAGGTCTTGGGGTGAGGTGTTTCCAAAGGAAAAATGACTGTGATACCAGCATTCAATTCATCCACCTACTGAAAGCGGAAGACCTCACCAAATGAGCCCTTTGCTGTATGTGTTCTCAGGCTTTATGGGGTTTCAGAAGCGTCTGTGCACTGCAGTGTATGTCTGAGAATTCTGTCTGTTGTTACTGGCTAAGTACAGTAAAAATTATTCTTTGATCATACTCTCCAGATTTAAGTGTCTTTTCTGACATGGGCTAGGTCCAGATGCGTCTCAGCCTTCCCTAGACATATTTTACAAGGATAATGCATTTGCATTTTAGGAATCATCTGTTGTTTTGATTTTCTCTTCCACAGCAATTTGCTTGATTTCTTGTCTAGTAAAATCACTCTCACCAGAGTTCTTTCTATTTTAGTGTCTGCATTATTTTACTAGCAATGAAGGTTTTCTGCTAAGACATCTTGTCATCCTTAGGGGGAAAAATGACTATAGATTTTTAGGTAGCAACAGATCACTCACTCTCTCATCATGGAAAGCCATTTGGCAGAGATGTAACATGAGAACATGCATTAGTTTTTTTGAGTTATTACTATACAACACCAGGTGTAATTGATGCTGTTTTATGTGTGACAAATTATTTTTATACATTTTTATAATTGCTATAAGTTAAATAAGCAGGTTATTAACTTAGACCCAATAGATTTTAAGTATTGTAACCAGTTTTTTTCTTTTTTTGAAGAAGGAAGGGGACAAGAGAACAGTGATGTGAAAGAAAAAAGAGAAAATACAAGGAAATAAACATTGAAGTTGTTGCTGCACCTCATTGATGTTTGGCTTTGGCATCATTCTTTTGAGTCAATGCAACATGTGATAGGTCCATTTCTGTAACCAGGTATTGAGTGGTCAAGCATGTATAAAGTTGTAATTAAATGCTATTTTTATAAAGTCAAACTAGTTTAAAAGTTTGTGATGAACATAATCCATGTTTCAGTACTGACCTTTCCAGTGGATGCCACAGCGTGGTCTCCATTTCAGACTCTACTACAGTTTTCATAATCTGCATTTTAGCAAGAAAAGTTAAGTATGTCATTTTCAAATTTTTCCTATACCCAGAGTATAGGAATATATGTATTTTTGTATTTTCAAAACTTTCAAAACTTTGTATCCAAAACTCAGCTTTCTTAGCTAAGTACATTTGTGTAGTGTAATGGTATAATGGGAAGCATGAATAGCTGGTTTCCCCAGCCTTGGTTTAATTCATGAATGATTTGGTGACTGAGCTGTCAGCCTGATCTCCCTGAGAGGCAGCTTCTGCCTCAAGACACTCAAATAGCACAGCAGGAGAAGTGAAAATAAAATACTGTGATCAGAGCTATTTCAGATTGTGATTGATACTTATTCTAGCTTATGCAATACAATTTAAAATAATAATAGTAATGATAGTGGTATATCATAATAATTAGTGACTCCTTACTATGTGTTAGGCATGTCACAGGAAATTAAGCACTGTACATGGCTTTCTTCCTTAACTTACTTCTAAACCCTCGATGTTTTAGGATCTTATCTTTATTTCATCCATGAGGTAAATGTATTCTACGTTTTTTATGTTGTCATGTGTAGTCAGTTGCAAAAGAAGTGATCTAGGCCTAACGTACTTCCTCAGTAATTTCCTTCTCCTTCCTTATCTTTCTTCTAACTGTAATTGTGTTTATTATTTTATGTATTTTCTTCAAGTCAGGTGACATTCTGCCAAATATGGTAGCTGCTATCATCCATTATTTTTTAATGACACATTAAAAATTGCTAAAAGTACTGTGTGTTAATGCTTTTAGATCATGCTACTATGAAAGTTCTTAAAATAATTAACATAATGCAAGCATACCTAATAGGTTACAATATAACATATATATTTCCAAAAATAAATGTAAAGAGCTTCTATATATTTA
The DNA here is from genome assembly GCA_004363535.1 of Dasyprocta punctata. Taxonomy (NCBI): domain Eukaryota; kingdom Metazoa; phylum Chordata; class Mammalia; order Rodentia; family Dasyproctidae; genus Dasyprocta; species Dasyprocta punctata. Next base: position 84,759 of record RJWM01000090.1, on the reverse strand, counting down.
AATGTATATTTTAACAAGTGAAAAAATATTACTTTTTTGAGTAGCATGTTAGTTATTAGAACAGACAAAGGAGTAAAAAGATTTTGTTCATTAAATGAGTATCTGTTATTGATATACGTGCAAAGACATCGATTTCAGCACCATGCAAAAATAAAAAAGAGAGAAATGATATAAATGTCAGTCCATTAAAGAGTTACCAGATACCAGGTTTGGCATACAATCAGCAGGTAAAAAATAATATTAATGGGAGGTTAGTGGGCACTTCAGTAAGATCCAGTGCAGGTGTTTGGGCTCAAGATTATGTTTGTCATATTTTGATAGAAAATATTTCTACATTTTCCCCGTGTTTTGCATTTTTCAGGAGACTAATATGAAGCATAAAGAACTAACCAAGTGTCAGAGGAAGTTCTGAAGCAACTCTAGCTCTATTTTTGGACTGTGGTATGGATATGACTGGTGATTTTTAACCAGATTTATAGTAGGAATCTAGAACAAAAATCTATTTGAGAAGTTTTCAGCTTTTCCAGAAAAGAAACACTTGAAGTCATGGAGAGGTTAATCAATAAAAAGAATGTTAAAAAGAGGCCTAGTATTTTCCATCAGGATAATAGGAAAGATGCCTTGAGAACATCTCACAAATTCACAGGATGCAGCCCATCGCAGATTCACTGTGCAACACTAAAACTCTCACCTGAGAAAAGAATCAGGGAGTCTCCCACTTGAGAATAGCTGGTGCCTGGGATTCATTTCACAGTGCTTAACAATCTAGGCATTTAGAGGATTCAGCAGCTATGATGAAAGTGTGCCAAGATATCGCTTGTGTTGGCGGCAGATTTTGGCATCATTCACGAGATTCTGATTTTAAAGGCATGTAAAATGCAAAAGTTGTGGGGTTAGGGAGTCTTCCATCCAGATTTCACAAGACACACAAGGCTGCACTGTGTGCCCCTGAAAGAGTAGTTTGTGAAGCTTTAGGAGATAAGTGGAAAATGCAGTGGAGACTCTGGAATTTAGAGATCTAAAAAACAGTGGTTTTTTTCTGTTAAGACAAGCCACAGGCAGTAAGCATAGCCACCCAAGAGAGAGGTGATGTAAGTTGCAATTGGGAATAGAACAGGGTCACAACAATCTCTTCGGAGTGCACATCTTACCACAAATTGCCCCAGGTGCTGGACTTGAAAGCATGGGATTTAATGTTTGCCCTGCTGGGTCTTGGTTTTTGCTTTGGTATCATTCCTATCTAGCAACCTCTTAGAGCATGTTAAGTCTGTGCCAATGTATGTCCGAAGTACTTCACTTTCTTTTGTATATTTTGGAAGGGCTGACAGCTGAGAGTTTTCCTTGAGTGTCAGAAGGGTCTTTGGACTTGGAATTTTCAGCAGTGACGGGACTGTTAAAACTGGTACATCCTACAAATACACTAAAGAGATGTATACGAGCCTGGGGCAGAATGTTATGGTTTAGATATAAAATGTCCTTCATAATTCTCATTGTTTTCACAGGTTGGGCTTTATGACAGTGATTAGGTTATGGAATGTGATGTAGAGGACTTAGGTTTAGGAGGTGGTGCCTGGTTAGAGGTGCGTCACTGAAGGAGTGATCTGGAAGTGTATGTCTCCCTCCTTATCTCCTACATACTCTCTCTGATTTCTGGTTGCCATGCACCAGAAAGCTTTCCTCAGTCAGCTCTTTCCACCATTTCCTCCTCTGAAGCCAGCACACTATGGACAGAAACTCTAAAAACTTGGACTCAAATAGTCCTCTTGTCCTTTATATTGTGAGTGTTGGGTGTTATGTCTTGTTGATGGGAAAGTGATTTAAATCAAGAGAACACACCTAACAGGCAAAATTATTAATAATTTGAGAGTTGAGTACATAAAATTTTTGCTGTAAAAAGGAAGGATTCAAACTGGATGAAGTCGTGTATACATATAATTCAAGCTCTCTGGAAGGCTGAGGCAGGAGGATAGCAAGTTCAAGGCAATGCGACAAATAAGTGAGATCTTGCCTTGCAATTTAAAAAATGGAAAAAGGCTGTGGCTGTATCCTAGTATGAGGACCTTATGTTCATTTCTCCTCAGTACCACAAAAATATGAAGAAAGTTAAATAAGTGAAGATGGAGTACAAGGAGAAAAAGTAAAAATGATTCAAGAATAATATGTGAATTTGCTGTACAAAACAGTTAGTGTCTTTCTATTTCTGATTTGCAAAACATAATTATTTCTTCTCTATGCACGCAGACTTCAAATTTATTGACAACACATTTTGCCAAAGAGTAGATGGCCTTTGATAAGAGCATACAGTGAAAAGTATGGAGACTTCGTTAAAGTTTCAGAAAGCAACAGTTGTGGCAAGATTGCTCTACTCATTTGAAACACCTGATTTTGAATGCCACTGCTTTTGTGAATGACTCCTCTCCTGCAACCCACTACTTCAGGTTGTTTGCTCTTACTTTTGTGAGATGTGTGGCCATTTAGATATATCAGGGACAAGAGGAAGAAGCACACGCTATGACAGGCTGCTGCTCAGTCCTTTCTGTTCCAGTCCTTGGTAGGGGTTCTCCTTGGTAGGAAAATTACTTGTTTCTGAAAATTTTCTCAGAAGACTTCACTCTCTGGTCACACCCTTCTTCTAGTCTTGAGGAGAACAAAAACTCACAAAATACATTAGAATTTTTTAAAAATTTTCTCTTAGACCTGAAGTTTCCTTACATATCAACTCTGACTTTACTTAAATGTGCAACTGGGTGAAATGGCCCCTGGGGTACTGGTAAAAGAGTGCATGGAAACAAGACATATAATTTACATTGTTATATCCTCTAGCATTCATCCTGTCACCTGCATGCTAAATGACAGATACGTAAATATCCATTACCAATTCTATGAAGGTAAAAGCCCTCAAACTAAAGTCTTGCTTTTGTAGAATGATTTTCATTTCTATTTCAGCAGGAGCAAATTATAGTATGAGATATAAATGTTTATGTAATTTGGAAGGGAAGTAAAAAGCTATAAAGTAAAGACAAAATGATGTGGAAAGACAAAGGCATGACACAATTAAATTAGAAATCAAATTCTAAAAATTATGATAAGCAGGAAGTGCACAGAGGGTCATTCACCTAAAGCTGAATGCCACAGTGCACTGTCAGCTTTTGGGAAGTCTGAAAGTAGCAGTGATAAAATGAACCTGAACACTGAGTCCATGTATTAAGAGAGGTATACCAGGTGTCCAAAATGGAGGACACTCGCACAAATGTGAAGGTATCTCCAGAAAACTGTGTACATCAGAGAATTTGGGTTACTTTATGAATTTACAAATAAAACATTATCTGGTTACAGAAGACCATGGCTAGAGAAAGAACTCCACCACGAACCATCTAGAATATGTAATCAGACAGGATTGATCCACTAGATAAGTGGTGGTTCAGATAGAGTCAGCAGGGAAAGTCTAGCTATGCAAGTAAAGTTTTGCTGCAAAATAGTCATGGTTTTCTGTTTATATGTTGTCTATGGCTATTTCATGCTATTGTCAGTGCTAAGCACTTACAACAGACACTTTTTTCTGTGAAAACCCTGAAATACTCTCTCATCCTTCTTCGAAAAATATTCCTGACTCTTTGCAAGGAATATTAATCCATGTAGTAAAGATTGTAAGACAATTTCTCCTAATAGCTAAGAGTCATGGGAAAACCCAGATAGATATTGTTGAAGAAAAGTGGATTCACCTGAGAGCATAATGTTAAGTGAAATAAATCGGACACACAAGCTTAAACTTTGTACGGTTTCTCCTATATGAGAAACACAGACTACAAATAAATTAAACAACAAAATCAAGGATAGATAATAAGAAACAGGGAAACAGGTTGTTTGCAAAAAGGAAGGGGACTAAGAGATGGAGAGCAGGGGAAGGGAGAGTGAGAAGATGAAAGAAAAACTTTATTATGCACGTGCATCAGCTCCCCACAATGAGTGGGATCAGCATTGCATGTTATGTCCCTGTATCAATTCCCCAAGATGAATGGGATCATATTTACTGCAACATACACTAATAAAAATAAAAGTTTAAAAAATCATAAAGATGAAGATTATACAACCTCACCTTTTAAAGGGGTCATGAAACCAGGAAAAGAAATGAAAAGTTCATACTGAGACCCGACTGATAGACGATCACATTCTTTTAGGTAGTTAGTTGAACTGTATTTCAGTTGCTTGAAAACGTGCAATACACACACATGCACACACACACGCACACATATATACATTTTACTTTTATTAGTACATGTTTGCAGTATAGAATGATTATACTGACTGTAGGGAATTGGTGCATGCACGTAACTCATTTCAAATCTGTTTTTTCCCTCCTCTTATTTTTCCAGCATCAGATTTGTTTCTCTATCTTATGAAAGACTGCATAAAGTTATTTATCATATACAGGTATGAAAAACTAGACCAATAGGACAAAGAATATATGAAACATGTAAGACAATTGTACTAAGTCAAGGTACAATTTCAGATACATTATGCAAGTTGGATTGTGATACATTTTTTTCTCCTAATTTTGTTATATCATGCTATCCTTATGGAGAAATCAATATCCCTTGTTTGTTTTATATTGTGAAGTTCTCATGCAAAACAGGTACCATCAGAGACAACCTTTTGAAGTGAACTGAACAAATATTAGGATAAGTACATCATAAAACACAAAAGTTTTTTGAAGCTTATCAATATTATGCATTACATAATCATCTCCTTTTTGTGAGTTCTTTAAGTTGCTGTATTTGAAATTATTCTTTATTGTACTTTAATATATTATATTTTATAATATTTCAATAAAATAAATTCTCCATATTTCAAACAACACTTGCTTTTGCTGATTATTGGCATATTAACAGAAACACGTATGTTTCATTCAGAGTAACAACATAGTACATTATATTCTAAATTGATATTTATCCAGATGGAAATTATCCAGGAAGAGAGAGTATGAAATTAATATCATTGAAACAAATGTCATGCACACCCTAAATACAATTTCATGTGGAAAATAAATAAATATTTAAAAATCAATAAAAATAAAATTTCAGATCTTTCAAATTTCAAGAAATTTGATCTATTGTTCAGTTATGTAAAATAAACAAATAAATAAACCATTATACCCTGAAACTATAATTCTATTGTTGAACTCATTCAATGTGCTTCATTAAGTGTTACTCATATTTTTAAACTACCTGGCCCTCTTTGGAACTTGGAGCATGTCTAAGGAGAAACTCTTTGCTGGTAACTTCTCTGTGCAGAACTAGGCCATGGCCACTGGAGCTGGTGCTGATGCAATGGAGATCATCCAACCCGCCATTCTCCCTGGGCCAGGTTCTAGACTCCTAAATTCTAGAAACTGCATTTAACCAACTAATGGAAAGAGGGATTATTTTTTATGAAATTTGATCATATCTAGTTTAAACATGTGAATTGATGAAATTAGTGGTCCAGTATTTTTTAAAAAATGGAGATAATGACAATAAATCCAATAGCAAATTCATTTACACAGTGCAGCTTTCTAAAAGGCAAGGTCATTGAAGATAAAAGCTACATATCAGAAAGAAAGTAGCAGATTTCACAACTGGAACAAATTATGCTGTGTCACTTTATAAAGACAAATTTATCCAATCTAGTAATATCCTCTGTCTTGTTTAGATACGAGCTATGACTTGCTAGAAGTAGAGCTACACTGAGGAGTTCAGATTTTGTTCTTCCTTTTCTCTGAAACATGCCTTATGCAACATTTATTGTCTTTCAAACTTAATATGATTTTGATTAAAATATTTTGAAAGTAACTCTATTTTATCCTTCAAATATGATATACCATATATATAGATAGACATTAGTCAAAGATTTAAAAATTATGACTGACATATTTGAGAAATATGGCAGAAGCTAACGTAAAAACTGTACCCTTACATGGAACTTGCATGCAAAAACGTGGGTTCTAAACCTGCTATTCTGTAAAATTATTCTTATTTTCTCATGTTTCTCCTCTAATACTTTCCTTGACTCCTTTGTCCTCTCTTTATCTACCTTACACTAAATGACACAGATTTAGATTTCTTAACAAATATTTTTTACCTACTATTATTCAAACTCCGTCTTTATTTGTGACCCAGATAGCCTCCAAATAATTATCACCATGTATTTTAGCAAACATAACTTGTTTTTATTTTAGAAATTTTATTCTAGATACTTAGTGACTCATTCAACCAAATTCATTAAAAGATTTGATTTCTAAATATGGATTTTGGTTTAAAGTTTGGTGACATTCATATTTTTTAAAAATATATTCATTTTGTAAAGGAACCTAAAACTAATGTTAGGTATGATTCTGTGTTTAATTTGTGATCAGGCTCATTGTTAATGTGAAAGCGGAAAGGAAATAAATTCCTCCTACCTGCATTAGGAAACTGCATTTGCATAAGTATCACTAAGAAAGTGTAGACACAAATCACAAGTGAATGGCTTTTCTTACATTAAAAATTCCCTTTAATGCCAGTTTATTATTAAGTTATAGAACTACATCCTGTTCTTCTAACTGGCAAGATTTTTCATTTGTGAAAAAAGCATTTAGCTGTTGATTATTTTCTAATCTTGATATATTAAGATGGAACAAAATGTTTCCTCCAGAGCGCATTAAATGCTCTCTCCACTTCTCTTCTTCTGCCCCTAATAGTTTTAAATGTAAGAGCTCTTTTTATTCCTAGCGAATTTAATAAATTAGATACTCCATTTTTACGATCTCATGTATTATTGTCACTCACAGCAGAAAGAGCTTTTACATAGGGAGTGGTATGTTTGGCTTATGAGGAGGAAACATCATAACAGCAGATATGATTATAGAGGAAATTGAACCTAATGTTATGGTAGCACTCAAATAATTCAGGCCTCAATAATATAGACATATATTAAAAGAAAATAGAATTATCCTCAAAGTATATGCACTGAGTTTAATTTTTATTCTTTTCATTGTGAATCAGTGGACACTACCATCACATGATGATTCTTTTAGAAGTGCATTATCTGAAACCTTAAATACGACGCACATTCAAGCTCCTTTGAAAGTTAAAAGAATATTTAGCTAGATATGCAAAGGTCAAGTGCACTTACTGACAGTATTTTATGGTACAATTTCTGCACAAGGAAGCTTTCCTCATATTCACGTTTTAGTCCAGCGCAGGTTCACGCAGGGCGACAGCTTTGCACGAAGGTGACTTTAGGAGTCCAGTGCATCTGCGCCAACGTCAGAACTCTACTAACTATTAGCTAAACTATCTTGTTAAGTTACCCAGGTCTCATAAACACCAAATTTCTGATAAAACATTATATTAGTCCCTATTTTATAAAAAATTTAAAAATTTAAAACTGCCTTTTAATATACTTCCTCTTTTATAATTACATAGCAAATGTTAACTCTAATTATTTTGCCATTTAGTGTTAATAGTGTAGATGTCTTACCTTGCCTCATACTAAACGAGCCTTGCTTCTCATTTACTTTGAATGCTTACCTTTACCTATGCTCCAAATGCAAGGCACTGGTTTTGTTTGTTCTTCATCTTACATTGGCCTCAGATGGAAGGAAATTTGTTACCCTCACTCCCTTATACATTTTCCCAACCTGTCCAGCATCTCCTTGGAGAGATTTAGTTTCTGGTATGGACACAAATATGCTTGCGTGTTCGCAAATACTTGTGTGTACACGTCTATGCCTGTGTGTGATTATGCGTACTTTATGTTCTCAAAATATTCAGACAATTGTAAAAACCTTTAGAGGAGAACTGTCTCCCACACACCCCTCAGCACACTGCATACCATACTTACTAGTGTTGGCCTTTTGGATCTTTCTTTTTTTTTATTCTGCCACTCTTTCCTAGTTTTTGTTGTTGAAGAGTCTACCAGGTTCACACCATCGACCACTGAATTCTGAAGTACTGAGTTGCAGGATTTATTTTACTTTTCATTTCATGCTGTCTCCTGAGATAGCTACGTTCATAGCCATGGTTTCAGCTACTGGCAACTCTCAAACACTATCTCTAACACAAATATGTCTAAAGATCTTCAAATACACATGATACAATATTCATTTGACATCTGTACTTCTCTAACTCCAGGGCATCTTTCTTCATCTTTCTCCTAACCATGTTCCCGCATGGCACATTGATAATATGTGGTCTTTGGCTTATAGTGACATCTTTTTTATATGTTTCCATTTTCATATCTCTCATAGGTTTCAGCCTGAGGCTATTTGATGGATATATCCATGATGATTATTACAAATTATATAAAAAGACCCTTTGTCATAATTATTGATCTGCTGGAAAAGATAAGTAAATTATTTTAATAATAGTTATCTATTAGTTCTTCCAATTTGCATAATTCATTTTCACATTTGAATTCACTTAGTGAACCGCATTGTTCATTAACTATTATTCAGGCAGAGAACAGATATACTACAATAGCAACTGCTTTGATTGGTGTCTGTCTCATTAATTAGCCACTAAGACAATGCCTATATATGCAAATGCCATAGATAGAAGATTTTAATTTTCTAAATTATGGGAGAAAAAGCACATGTTCTAATTATACAGATAGCATGTCGTTGTCAAATGTAATCTGTTTAAAGGGTGGTGTCGACATTTAAAGAGTGCTTTCTGACATCGTGATCACAGACTTCAGCGGCACATTATACTGAATTCTGTATGTTGTAGATCACAGAGCTTGTGCCTGGCCTCACTTCATGGCAAAATCAGGTTACATTCTGTGACTAGAAAAATTCAGGAATGGAAGAGTAAAACCATTTGATATTCACTCAGTAAAATATTTTATTTATGAATTTAATTTTTAAACCACACACCCATTGTGAAGGTCTTGATACATTGTGGGGTGAACTCATCTTCTGATTGGCAAGTCTTGAACTACAACAGTTAAAAACTTGGGTTTGAGTTTTTTATTGAATAGCTTGCTGACTTAATTGGACCTCAGTAGATCCTCCTTCTGTTTCTGTTTCTAGATGCGAAGTCTTTCTATGGGAATTGGCACACTGGTATTAGCATTCCTTATACACCATGTAACTTCAGCTGCCACTCAACAATGTGCCTGCTGGCTTCCTGGGCTTCTTTTTCTTCATTCTCAAGTTGCTGTTATTCCCTTCAACACCATTTTCAGGTGGATTTGCCTTGGCAGATACCCATTTCCAAACCACATCCTTGTAAGTTGGATAAAATTATTGGGTCAAACATTTCCATGGCAAAAATCCCATCTCATTTTAGTCTCATTTCCTCATCTGCTAAATGGATATTACAACAGTGTTTTGGATGAAGACTCAGTGAGTCGATAATATGGTGTACATAGTAAACACTATACAATAAGCAAGACATCCCCTTAATTATTTATCATTGACAGTATTGTCAATAGTAATAGTAACAGCATTAGGAATGGTGGCCTCCAAGCTTATGCTGAGAATACTTACCCTATGTTAATTGGAACTTGCAAGCAAAGTATGAACATATGTCTTTTTTCCTAATTGTACAATAAAAGGTCTATTTGACTTGATCCTAAAACCATTACCAAAATTGGAGGTTGAAACAGCTGCATATATTACTGTGTTATCAGCAGGATAAAAATGGCAACTGGAAGCATTTGAAATAGTTTGGATTCTTTATCAAAGTCCTAGGTTAACCGAGGTGTAATATAAAGATAACAACCTTCCAAGAACAAGTACAGACCGTGCATCCTCTTAGCAATAGGTCAGATAAAGTACATGGTGAGAAACTCTCTTGATCTTCATGAGTACAAGTTCCTTCTGAAACTTCTCAAGGGCCACAGACCAATACTCAAGTTACACATAAGAGATTTTCTCCGTTAGTAATGCATTACAAGGAAGATGGAACTGTGAAGTCTTTCATTTCCTTTCATAAATAAGCACAGGGCAAGTTGAGGATCAGTTCACCATCATCAAAATGGACTGAGAACCTAATATCAGAAATTCTCCTTATTCCCAAGGAGGGATGTCATGAAGGTACTGTCATAGCTCATTGGGAAAAGCAGCGATTATCACTGATCTCTCCCAGGGGCGGAGAGCTAAATGAATTCAGCAACGAGGCAACTCGCACGCACTCTAAAACTGCTTCTTACACTGCGGACGATGCTGAGGCAGATCCTGTGCAAGAAAAACCTTTCCTGTTTCATTTTTTATGATTCCATACTTTCAGAATTTTTACAGTGAACACGCATAAATTTAAAATTTAATGTATGACCAATATTAATTTTAAAGAAAACATTCAATGAAATAGACTATCCCAGGATTTTAACATAGGAAATGTCTCTATCATTCACGTTCTCTACGTTTCATTGTCCAAGCAATGTGCTCACACATGCAAATCTCTCTGTCTCTGTCTCTATGTCTGTCTTTTTGTCTCTGTTAGACAGATGGACAGGTTGGAAGGTAGATAGATGGTAAATAGACAGATAGATAGACCTGTGTATTCATGGGACTCTCAATTCTGAATTAAAATAAAAAATGTGATGCTTACAAAAATGCATTGTGTTTACCAATTTTCATTCTCACATACAATTATTACTGGGCTTGGTGGTGCATACCTGTAATCTTAGCACTCAGAATCTGAGGCAGGAGGATCTAGGAGTTTGAGGTCAGCCTGGGCTACACAGTGATTTCAAGGCCAGTGTACTGCCAGATACTATGCACCAAAAACAAAGACAAAAAACTCCACAAACATTTGGACCAACTGTTTTAGTCCAATCATACCTAAATATTTGTAAATAATAAATTAAATGATTTGTTTTGCTTACTTACTACCACACCTAATTGAAGAAGCAAGAATGTTCCCTAGGATGTTTATTTTGAACATGTTTTGCATTCATCTCTTGTCAATTCACCTGTGTAGATGCATAAGATGAAAATTATAATGTATTCATTAGGATAAGCATGGACACCTACACCAAAAATACCTCATGATATAGAACATCAAACACAATCTAAGGCAATTTCTTTATCAGATACCAATGTCAGGTGATTGCAAGTCTACCCCTAAATGTGTCCCAAGAAATAGGGCTACTCAGTGGCTTCATCTTTTTCAATATGCATTTCTGGGGTTAATCCAGTTATCACCAATCCCATTCCACTCAGAGAATTTAAACATCATCAAATCTGCAAGTCCTGGAAGCTGAGGAATATAATTTCTACCTAGATACTCAAGTGTTTAGGAGGAACTCAAGAATGAGTCTGGGGACAGCTGGCAGTCTACAAAACATGTCATGATCTAGTTTTGCAGGAACTTTAATCTGTAAGTCATACAAACACAGTTGTGTTCAATGCAGGCACTTAGAGCCTTGAGGGCTACCCAAGTTAAGGAGTTAGAGAAAATCCAGGGGCGGGGATAAAGTAGGTCTAGCATTGAGACAAATCAGAAAAAATAAAAGAGAAGATCAAATTCTTCTGTTTAGTAAGGTTATAAAATTCATTATGTATTTGTAATAAGTACATAGCAGATAGACAAAAATAGAAGACACATTTATCTTCTCTAGCCAGCACAATGTTTGTATATGGAAAAGGTCATGGTACAAGTAGGACTGAGATGGGTGCCATCAACAGAGGTGGCATCAACAATTTCTCAAGCCAATGCTCAGATCTATCTTGGGTTTAATGGTCAATAATTACAGTAAATCCATCAGCTTGAGATTGGAACTGAAGATGGCAATAGAAGTCTGGGGTCAAAGAACATCTGTGACTGACTCCAAAATTTTATGAAGAAAGAAGTTTTTCCAAGATACCTGTTCATCCATACCAACTCAAAAGACAAACACTGAATGTTTTCTATGCTCACAATTATTAGTTTTTCTTGGATATTATCTTTTGCTTTTTTTTTCGGTATAGAAAAAGAGAGGGATAAGAGGTGACAAAGTCGTATTCAGAAGGCAGAAGCATTATGAAAGGGCTTCATTGAAAATATGCAAGTTTTAAAATGAGGTCTTTTCTAGACTGAGATGAGAGAACTCTTCCATCATAGATGAGAGAACTCTGTATGGAGACCATGGACTGAAGTCCTCCCAGTAAGAGGAGAAGAAGATCTCCAGGGGCAAATATTTGGAGTCTAAAGAAGTTACTCAAAATTGTGTACTCGTGGTCACAGCACCAGAAGAGAGAGTGATAATTCATTAGCCCTGTGGGGAAGGTCATTCAATTATCACACTTCCCATGTAATAGATCAGAAAAAACAAGTCTGCATTAAAGATAATGCATGCACTACCTTGCTGAATTTGTGAAGTACAGCACTTTCCTTATTCTATTTCATTTTTGTTGCTCTGTAGTTTTTTCCCTTTACCTTGGATACCAGGACTACAGTTGTTGACAATTATTTTGTAATTTAGTTTTCCTGAAGTTGTCAACATTGAGATGCTTCCCCACAATGCTTTATCTTGGTAAGAAAGAATCTTACTATGAAATGTAATGCAAACCTTCCCTTGCATAGTTAATTGTAGAAAAAAAGTGGTTGGTGCTAACTGTCCTCATGCACTGCTAGGCAACTGTCATCTTAACTTGGGGCTCTGTTTCTTCCAGAAGTGGGAAACTGGAAGATGTGGATGCTTTCTGAATGGTGTTAAACTAAAACTACTGCTGATGAGAGCTTCTATGAAAATACAGAACACACAGTTGCATCAGACCTTTCTGAGGCAAACATGTTGGGACACTTGGGTTTTTAATTTGGAAGTGTGAACAATAGATACATGACCACAACTCCTCACAGACCATGCAACATAACATCCCACTCTATTCCATCGACACTTGGAATCACTTTGAGAATTAAAACAACATTTGACAAGAGTCTTTGGGATGTGCAAAAGCACAGGGTCTTGTGGATGTTGAGTGATTTTGTTGAATGATGAAATTCACTACAAACTTTTGTTTTTTCTTTTTGAGTCTAGCATTCTAGTTAAGAATTCCCTTAGGATTTAAAGGAGGAAAAGCATTGTGTTTTAATAGTCTCTAGATGAACCAGCACTTTCTTAAAAATAGCAGTAAGAAATAAATAATAACAACTAAAAAAATCTATGTCCTTCTCCAATAGAAAGTACAATTTTCCTTTGTTCAGTTCACTGGCTGGAAGAATACTTGGCATGCATTGGTTGTATGTCTGTTCAGTAAGTAAAAGAATGAGTGGACCAGTGAACCCTGATACATTTTAAGAAATGAACAACAACAAAAAATAAAGTAAAACTGCTTCTCTTGAACTTCTCCTATGCTATCCTAAAAGGGAATGTATTTGTGTAGCCAGCTGCACACTGAAAAGATCAATGAATGCTCAAATGTAAACTGCTTCGGGCTAGGAACTTAACTTAGTGGCTCAAGCGCTTGCCTGGTAAGCAGGAGGTTGTGAGTTTGATATCTGCTACCAACAAAACAAAACTGCTTCAAAGGAACATAAGAACAAATAATTCTGAGTGTGGTAACAATATTGCATTGAGAGCAATGTATCCCAGGAAGAAACAGAAGTAGTTTATACTACAGAAATATCAGTGAAGGTGATAAAACAATGTTTAGTGTGTGTGTGTGTTTGCACGTGTGTGATGAAATCAATTTAAAAGAAAAATGAGTAGTCTCAACTGAGTAGTATAGAAAACTAGGAGTTACATATGATACTAAGAAGTTGACAAACATATTTAGAAAAATAGATTGGGACAGGCCAATTTTTCGTGGAAGTGGTGAGAGAAGGTAAAGAAAATCAGCTCAACTGAGATACTTTAAGACCTGGGAGCTCGATGGATATTCTAGTACGCAGACAGATGGGCAAGTGGATACACACGTCTGAAGGTGAAGTTCAGTCCTAAGTACAAAGCAGTCATTCAAAGCCAAACATTTAGGATGGAGGGCCAAAGGTTGTATCCAAATAAAACAGAGTAGTATTTCCAGAATTTGCCTGAAAATATGTCACCATTTAGAGCAGATTTTTCCCACCAACAGTGATTTTTCTCATGCAGGGGACATTTACAAATACTGGAGACAGAAGCAGAGGAAAATGAGGTGAAATGAAATTTGAGGCGTGTGATGTAGGTGCACCAAAGCCACGCGATGAGTGTCACCATGGTGCATAGCAAGTATGTGCTAATAAAAATGAAAATATTTTTAAAGGAAACATTCGAATCAAACCTAAGCAACAGGTAGCTTCTACAATGAAGGGAAGGAGGTAGGAAATGGTGAAGAAGGAAGGGTAATATTAATATTTAAAATCTAGTTTTAGTGTCATTAGTTGTATGAGAACACGGTAGTTGTGGATATAGAAATGCTCTATACAGCAATATAGAGCTTTCCTGTTCAGTAAAGATGGACAGCACAGTGAGGAACAGAATCACACAGTGTTGTTCAGTGTTACAGCTCTGCTCATGCAAAGTTGTAAAAGTCTTCTCTTTTGGCAAAGCCCTGCTTGTCTTCAGGAAGAATAAGATGGAGAGGGTCGAGCAGGAGTCTTCTTGGATTCCAGACAGTTGATAAACCCTGACAGTCTGCTGCAGTGTGGGGCCCCTGACAGAAGCCAGAAGGGATTCAGGTGTCTCCATTAGGGTCAGAAGTCTAGGGGTAATATAAACAGAGTCTGAAGGATTGGCACTGACGATATGCCCCGCGATGGGCATGACGTTCTAAACAGGTGAGGCAGGTTGAAATTTGAGGTTTTACCCTACTTCCCCAATTCTTCCTTTGAAAATCATTTCTTTAAATGGTCTCTGTGATTTTTTAGTTGTATTTTTTTTAGCTATGTGCATATCATGCATCTCACTTCTTAAATGGGATGTTCTTTTTACCCCTGTGTTTAAATGGGCTGCATTTTATTAAGGTTATTTAACCTGCTTTATACTCCCATCAAACATTGGAAGAACATTGGCCATACATTTTCCTTTATGGTCTTAGGGCTCTGAGTTTACAAATAAGAAGCATCTAATGACTTCTTGGAGAATGACTAAGTGACGTGTTGAAAGAATTCAAGCAAGCACTTGGAGTGGTCTTTGAAGTGACCCTGATTTGTGAACTGGACCAAGGTCAGTACTGAGCAAGACCAGAGGCGACAGTGAAGGACAGCAGGGACTCACGTTGGACAGGAGGGTGCTACCAAGCATTCCTCGGCAGCGTCCATTTCAAATGTTTAATACAGTAGAGTCAAATCAATAATACGAAATAATTATCGAAGCCATCCTTAAAGTTATTAAAAAGAGTTAGAGACTTTTAGCCATAATTCACTTACTAATAATTTAAATTCCACAGTAGTGTTGGCTTCAATGTCAGTACAAAATAAATTCAGAGAACATGTAGAGAAAATTGCTTTCTCTTTTAAAATCCATAACTGATGTTAAAAATGTAACTCAAGAGGGAAATTCTTCATTCTGACTTCACTAGACTTTACTATTAAAATCCAGGTGAACTGTAATAGCGATTAATTGAGGACTAAAATCTGAGATAGAATAAAATATCATTACAAGCATTACTGAAATTATTTGAAGTAATTTCAAAAATTTGTCATTTGTATTCTATTTTACTTTAAAATGGACTATAACAAATACATCATTTTAATTTATGTTTTTATAATCTGAATAAAACATAGATCATTACTTTCCAAAAGACATGATTTTAATAAGAAATTTCTATCTTCATTGAGGAAGAAAACTAATTAATTGGCACCGGTGACTAAATCCAGGGCCTTGCATGTGCTCAGCCCAAGTTCTATCACCAAGCTACACACTCACCCCTGAGAAAGTCATCTTTCAATCATTTATTCTATGATTAGAGCATTGAAAGGACTAAAACCAAGACAGAAAACTAATGGAAAATGTACATAACCTGGGTTAGCTATGTATTGTTTTGTATTGCTTTAAAATTTGTACAAAGTAAAGTAAACCAGTTAAAGATAGAAGTTCAGTGCCGTGTAACACATTCAGAATGGTGTGTAACCATCTTTCTGGCCTGTTCACTGGCTTCTGGTGGCTTTGGATCATCTGGGGCCCCAGAGGAGGCAAAAGGGTGTCCGTGGGCTGTGACTGTCAGTCGATGCCACCACTTCTGACAGGGGGCCACTACCTGACTCTAATCTGCCTCTCTCATCTCACCTCTGTGCCAGACAGTGAGGAGTGAAGCCCAGGAATGATGGTCATGCGAGAGACCTGGAAATGGGGAATAATGAATTTAGAAACACAGACACTGGCTTCAGCACAAGAACAGATGTGGGTGGATGGGCGCGTCTTCCCTCAAGAGCACTTCTTGTGACGTACATTTTATCAATCACTCTCTTTGTGCCAAGCCAGAGACTTTTTATCCACACTGAAAAAATTACCTATGCAAATGTTTATTAAACCAAATTTGACCGGTGATAGAAAGTGTTCATTTCAGCTCTAAAATCACTTGAGATGCAATTATTTTATGAAAATAATTGAACCTTGGTGGAGAAGATACAAACACCAGAACATTAAGTGAGTAGGTGCTACTCGGCTTCATTTACTCCTTCTCCTCCTTGTACACATGTGTGCCTCGGGTGAGCACTGTTATGAGCGCTATCAGAAGGAAATGGATGCTACTGAGTTTTGATAAGTGGTTATTCTATCTTGGCTAGAAAACCTATATAAGTATATGAACTGATAAAAGAGAGTGAGACAAAAATAAATGGAAGTCATAGCCCATACAGAATTTTTAAAAGTACACAATTCCTCTCTAAAATATGTACTTTCATTGCTATCTAAAACCAAATTTACTCCTCCCCAGCACCTAGTTTGCCTTTGTCTCCATCTTCTGTGGTTTGGATCTGGAGTAACTCTTGAAGGCCTGGTTTTAAAGACTTGCTGCTGAGCTTGGTGCCTTTGGGAGGTGGTGGGAAGTTTGGGGGCGGGGCCTAGCAGAAGGTCTTCAGGTGCCTGAGTGAAGGCCCTGAAAGGGGAGGGTGATGCACTGGTCACATCCTCTTTCTCTCTTTCTAGACACCAGGTGCGCAGTTGTCCTTTGTCATGTTACCCGCCATGGTGTGTTATCTCATCACAGTCCACAGACCATGGACTAGAGTCTCCAAAATCATGAGGCCAAATAAATTTCACCTCTTCTTAAACTGCTTATTATGTGTATTTGCTGTAATATTTCACAGCTAACTAATTACCATCCTCATTAATTCATTCACCACCAATATTCTCATCCAAGGAAGCATCCTGTTATACTGCTCTGTTTTCCTTACCTTTTGAATATCACTGACTACATTTTACCATGCCAATTCTTTAATTATAGTTACATATTTTTTCTCATTCTTTTTAATATTTACTGCTTCAATTCCTACATGTATTTACTACTGATGTGTTTCAAGTCTGGATTACCATATTCTTCAAATTTTGTCAAATCACTCAAAATTTGTATTAAATAAAAATGCTTATGAGGAAGTACACAGCTGGATAAATAAGACGTTTATTCATATCTTCAATCTTAAGAACAAACGTGAGTGTGTTCTGCCGTTCATTAACATAGGAGTCATGAACAGTGTACTTGGTTAAGCAACAAGGTCATGGAAGATTTACCTAGTTTGAATTAAATCGATATCATTTTGTTAGTTTTTATTCTAAGTCCAAAGGGCCATACAAAAATTAATAATATATTGATGTAATTAGATTTTCTTCAGTGAGATTTATGAGACATTGATATGGAAAAAGAGGTTGGATCAGCAATAACCAGGGATATAAAATCATCATATGAATTCATGGAGCAGCATGATCTATTTCTTTATTAAAAATTTAATTGTGTGCACAAAAACTACATGGTGTAACAATATTATATGGCCTATCAGTAATATCTATACAAAATGAAAATTTCAGTGATTTTATACATCCAGTATTTGATACTATAAATAGTGTAGTGTAAGTATAAGCAAAATTTAGCTGTATAGGCATAATAGATTGTCTGTGACAAGTGACAGTGTATGCACAGGGCAAATATATGAAATTGTGTTATTAGGGAATAAATGGTGAAGATCACCTGACTAAGAAATATTCTTAGTTGATGTATATTATTGAAGTTTCCTACCTTACTCTGTTCTTAATCAGTAGGAAAATGCACATTTGAATTATGTGGTGTATACTTAGTATACATCTCAGCAGAATTTTATATATCATACCACATAGATAGCAGAGTTGTAAATGATTTTGTTAGCTAAATTGTTTTCCAATATTTTCTTTTCAATTTACTTGAGCCATTTTATATACATTGAAGGATATTTGGAGCCACTTTTTAGGATTATTTTTTGTTTATCAAATATCATTGTTTGTTCCAAAACTTCCATTTGCATCTAGTTAGCATGAATTGGGTCTATTTTTTTGATGTTTGTTTATTTGAGTATCTATTCATTTTGAACAAAATTAAGGAGTTTCATAATTAGCATCCTATCAATCAGGAGTGGAATATCCATTGTAAAGTCTGCAATAAACAAGAGGCAGGAGACTCAAATTTGATGCAGGTGAATACTTGTACTATACTTATCCCTAAACACACTGCAGGCAAAGGCTAAGTGACAGTGAAAGACAGAACTGTTGCTTAAGATTCAGCTTTGGGTTGATTTTGTTGAAGGCAAATGTAGTGAATTGCCTATCCTTTTCTCATGCCATTAAGCACTTTTCACTTTAACCTATAAATACTTTATGTTAGTAAAGCTATAAATCCACTGCTGTATTGATCATAAGAAGAATGACCACATAATTTATCCTGAAGTAGGGACATTTGTCAGAGGGAAAAGAGCTGATAATCGTAATTACACTGGAGGCCCTATGTGTAAACCAGGACTGCTCCAGGCAAACTGAGAAAGACGGTCACTCTAAGATTCATTTCAGAATGTTGATAACTGGGCTAGTGTTTCCATAGTTCTATGCTCTTTACCAACTTTATTTGTAAGTTGTGTCACTAGTTTCTCCAGATCTGATCTTGCCATCGGTATAGATTAGTTCCGTTCTCCAATGGAGACAAGCGATCACTTATATGTATGACTTCAAGTAAAAAATATCTCTAAGACACTGTAAAATGGTTCAAATATTTTGAAAATATGTAAAGAGTCCTTTACATTTGTAACATGCTGCAGAATGTGTATTTATGTTTCTTCCTTCAAGTGGGTAATTACAATTTATTATCATTAGATGATTATCAAACAATTAGAATCTCAAGTTATTTTAAATACTTAAAAGGCATGGTTCACCCAAAGCTGAAGCTATCTCAATCACTTCTTTATTTCTTTATATCTACAGATACTAAATATATGTGTTTAGCACTGTCTTAACATATAAAACAAGTTCTATAGTTTATGGATTGAAGTGTTAATTTAACAGAGATGATGTTACACACAGCTTCACATGTTAATATGGAATTTTGAAAAAATAACTGAAAAATTAAATGAAAACATATTTACAAGGTTATATATATTATTTATAATACTTATAAATAATGTGATATATATATATAGATATGTATATATATCTCTCCAAACTTTTAGGTTTAAACATTATGCAAGATAAATTTAAAGCTAGTTATCCCTCACTTGTTATCCATGAGCTAACACGTAGTATTGTGACATCAAAATACTGAGGAATCCTGCTGAAGTTGTAATCATGAATATTAAAAAAAATTAATCATCCATATGAATTTTAGTTTTGCCTTATGATGAATAATATACTTATCAGGATTGATTATGATAACAATACTTGTGATTTTATTTTATATGCATTATAAATATGTAGCTGTATCTTAGAGTCAAGGAAATACAAAATTTTGCAGATTTATCTTTATAAAATCAAACAAAATATGATAAAAAGTATAGAGTTTTACTTGCAAGTGGATACATGATATGAAAACAATAAAAAAGTTGAACAAAAACCAAGATTTAAAATATATTATAAGAAACAGAGTCTAAAATGTTGGCTTCATCACTTTTAAAACATATATTTAAGTGAAAAAACTCATTGCTAACAGAGCCCTAAAAAATGTCACTGCATCAAATTCTGGATGCATCATAGAGAACAAAACAAAAGAGAAATACTGAAATGTACAGGTAATCACGTATTCAACCTGAGACAAAATGTATGTAAATTTTATACATAGTATTCTGCTACTTCTAATTTCTATATTATAATATTCATTGTCCTATTATTTATCTAAGGAATGACTTATAAGTTATGGAGATGAAACACTGGACAAATAGTTAAATAAATTGTTATACGTAATTTATTTCAATATACATGTAAGATAAATATTATCAAAACTAATTATTTTGGTAATGGAATCTCATGCTTTATGACAATCCTTCAAGTGGACACTGGGGCATTGGTAAACTAGAAACAAACCAACATAGAAAGGAGACTGGAAAGCACTCCCACCTCCCCATCCTCCTTATTGGACAAAATCTGTGCGCAGAGTAGCCATACATTTCCAGATACTGTGAGGTCGAGTCTTCGGGTCATGCTCAGGACTGCCCAGATAATTTGTAGGACCCAATGAGAAATGAAAATGCAGAGTCAGGTTGGCGTTCATAAATTTTCAAGAGTTGCGAGGTGGTGACAACAGAGCACTGAACCCACCAAGCTTCTGGGTCCTATATGAAGCCACAGATGCAACAGGTAGTGATCCTTGCCTTTTGACCCTGAAATACATTACATCTCAAGTCACCAGGGGTTGGGACCTGGGCAGAAGTGTCTCTATGTGACTATTTATTCAGAATTTGGCCACTTATCACAACTGCCACAGAAAGCACCTGGTGCCAATCACCATCAGCTCTCCTCTGGATTAACACGGTGGCTCCCTAAGTGGTTTCTGAGTTTCTGCCTTTTTCAGAGTGACACTTTCTGATGAGAGCTCATCACCTCCCTCTGCTCGGTCTTCACATATTTTCCTCATTCCCTCGGAGGGAAGACTCTATCCCACACGCCCTGCCTGTCCACATCTTCTCTCGCCACCACCTCCTTCTCCTGCCTGTGTGCTGCTCACCCGCCCTCGACCGCAGCCACACTGACCTTCACTGTGTTACCCTCTCCTGTGTCCCCACCCAAGAGCCCGTGCTCTCTGCTGTACTGTCCCTAACATCCACCTGCTCGCCCCCTTCTCCTCCTAGCTCACAAACTTCATGGCTCAGTGAAGTCTACTCCAATGTCCCTCCAAACTCCTTCCGATGTCTAATCCTCTGCTGACTCTTCTCTCCTCCCCAGAGAGCTTTGTGTGTTGTGAATGGCTCCTGCTCTGTCTTGTCTTGCAGCATGCCTCAGACTCCAAACCAACAGCTCCCCGGGGAAGATTGTTCCTCACCATGGGACCTCAGAGTCGGCTTCATCATGAACACCTCTAAATAAAAATATGCATTTTAGCCAGCAAATTACGTGTCTACAGTCGAGTGGTAGTGGCAGGGCGGCACTGACAATCCATGTGTTACCCTGTTGTTCCATCTCAGACACTGGAAACCACAGTTTCCAGTAGCCTTCTGGTCACCTTGGGCTAAGTGTTAAGGACTGGGGGAAGGGGTCCCCCTAATAACGTGGCAGAGACGCAAAATGTCTGGAGCTTTAAGTCTCTACATGGAGGCTGATGTGTCAGAGAAAGTCCAAATTCACAGCAGATATCTCAAAATCAAGAAATTAAATGTTTGGTGTTAACACACTGAGATATTTGCAATTATTTGTCACCTCTATGATTTGTAATTTTCTGTGTGATATAGTGATATGTGCAGTGATGTAGAGCTAACATGTTGGAAATATTGATCATGGGAATATTATGGAATTTTGAAAATTTATAATATAATTAGATAACCTAGACTATCACATTATTGTATGATTACATGTTATATAGTATCATTATCTCTGTATCTTAGCACATGTATGTCTTTTGAGCATCTTAATTAGTTTAAAAATTAGAAACATAAAAGATGAAAGTTGTTCAATGAAACATAATTACTATTTCAATTAAGAATTTTAGGTCTTTATATGACCAACGTTTTTCATATAATTTTCTAAAAAAGAAAGATCTCACTTAAAATACAATGAATGATGAAGAATAACAGTTTTATTTAAACCTGAATATGTTCAGTAGTAGTTCTAACAAAGGTACTTGCTGACCTTTTGACATTTAGTTTCTCTTTAGAAGTAGATTTTAAAATACAGGGCTAAATAATTGCAGTGTAAGACTGAACCTTTTCTTATCCTTTTTCTTTCTCTGTCAGCCTTTCATTTTTCACCAAGTTAAAAAAAAAAAAAACATGCAGGTGGTAGTTTTAGGTAACTTATACTCACAGCCCGAGAAGAGATTGGGAAGGCCAGGGACTGCTGAGATGGCCAGAAGATGGACAGTGACGCATAACCTCACCAGGAAGTGAAAGAAGAAGACGAGAAGTGAGGCAAGAGTAACAATGAGGAAGCAAACCATGCAATGCCTGCCTTCCGCCACCCACCGGAGTGTCTTGGTCCTACATCCGGGTCCTTGCTCAACCCCGGGCAAGTGCAAAGGCATAGGCCACATGCGGCAGAGAGCTGTAGCTGCCTGTTTTGGAGGTAACCAGGTTTACAGACATAAGACACCTTTTGGCAGTTAAACGGCAAAGCAGGTTAGCAGGAGTCCTGTTGGTGGAGAAGCTGTGAACATGGACGAGCATGGCATTGCCTCAGATGTGGGTTTGTGCCTAGTTTTCATTTCTTTGGGATCTTTCAGTTATTTTCCTTAATGGCAAATTTAGTCACAAATTTTCTAAGGCTCGATTCTGGACAAAAATTTAAAGAGTGAAACTTTAATATCCACATATATGCAATTGTATGGTACTTTGTGGTTCCTCTATCAATCATACTTAATTCACAGTTTCTCAGTGAGGGGTGGGAACACATTCAACAATATAATTATGTGCATCAGTGAATGCAGACGTGGGGGAACTAAACCATCTCTCCGAAGTCACTGCCACCATCCGTGTCAGAGGCTGGGGCTCTCCTTAGATCAATGTCAGGGTTGTTAGCGTCCCTGCTGTGTGACCTGTCCATCTCTTTAATCTTTGCTAATTTGGGAAATACTTTTAAGAAAAGTATCTATTTTATCTGGCAAGAAGCAGCATGACATATCAACTCCTATTTTCTCTTGTAGGTAGCCATTTGTGTATTATCTTCCTCACCCTTTTCAATCTGTTAGAGAACAATTTGTCTTATGTCTGTCATTTTTGATGACCTATTGATTTTTCACTTGAGTGTATCCTACACTGCTTCACTACACAGGATCTGGGTTTGGTTATATTTAAATGGAGGTATCTTTAGCATAAATTCAAGAAGTTTTGTGTTAAAACAGTGCAGCAATCAATAAGAAAAATATTAGTGTTCTAAATAATATTATCTAGTTCCCTATCCTGGTCCACATAGAATAATAGTCATTGAGAAATCCAATTTATAGGCCTCTGAATTAGTTTATGGACTCGAGCCTGCTGTTGAAAAGTCTTACGTAGTCTGAGGGAAGTAGAGGTGACCTGCGCAATGGCCCGTGGCGTGTCTGTGTTCACCTCACCTGTCTGCAAATAGTACTTGTACTGAGGTTTGAAATTCTCAGCATTCAGACTTGAAATCAGAATGGATATATCCAAAATCTCAGTGTAGCATAGGATGGAATGAATAAATAAAAATTGTGTATCGCATACATTAATATCTATCTATAGAAAATTATATAATTACTCAAAAAAGTTCCAGCTGTCAGTTTTGTCTTATAATGTAGATTTCAAGAAGATAAATTACAATAACCTAAAATATAAATGTTATATTTTATATTTAAACCTTCATAAATTATCCTTCCTTTACTATTTTGCAAATTTGCAGAAATATCTTTCTGATAACATGGATAATCTTTATATATACCCTTTATATTATATGTAAATACATCACATGATTCCAAGTATTTTGTAGTACTTATTTTAGATAGATTCATTTACAAAATGTGTGGCATTAAATTTTACATGATCATGAATCAAAATTTGATTGCACATTATCTGCATTAATCCTGACAAAAAAGTGTAGGGATTTTCTTTGAGAGGACAAATTACATATTCCCCTGTTTCAAAAATAATTCGTATATATGCTAACTGGTTTCATTTATGCTACTAATTAATCTTACTTCATGGAAAAGGAAGTTTTGTATCTTCCGTTTGTTTCTTTTTTGTGAAAATCTTTTTGGTTTGTGTCTTATCTTCTGAGTAAATACCTTAAAGATAATGATATATGATGTAAGAAAACCAAGAAATGAATGGACTTTATATATTTATTGCGAAAAATATGTCATTTGAATGGCATGAATTACTAGCATAAAGTATTCAATTTGAACACTGAGTCACAGAAATGCAGTCTCTGCTGTTCTGATAGCTCTATAAGCTACCTGTTAGCGATGATGTTAATATGATTCATTCTGCTTGCAATGTAATTATTTCTAATAAAGCACTAATAAGCTTAATATTTAACCTCTGTTAATGTGCTGCAAAAATTTCCCTGTCCCTAGCAGATAAAAGGTAATGATTCCACAGAGTTGGGAATCATTTTATTTTTTTCTTTACACCTGGGTTTTCACTCAAAACAGCAAGACAAATCCCATTTCTTATTGGATGAATGAGAAAGAATTTTGTGTTTTTGAAATCAGTCAGTCTCCCCATCTTCCGCAAGGTAAACTAGAGAAGAGTTCACCGAGCACAAGTGGTGTCATGACAGTGTCGCATCTGTTGACAGTGGACCAGCAAGAGCAGCTCAGGAGCAGTAGATGTGTCAGAGGTGGTATTGGGTGTGAATTACAGCATAGCCATTGTATTGTAGGAAACAGATTTTCAGTCTCTGCACAACTTATTTGAAACTATTAATGTGCTTTAAAATATGAACCCATTTATACCATAGGAAGGGAGGAATTTATTTGCCCCTAAAAATACAGAGGAAGATACATACTTTCACTCTTCTATTTTATTTTATTTTATTTTATTTTTTATTTTTCGTTTTTTTGAGACAGGGTCTTGCTATGCAGTTCGCTCTGGCCTTGAACTCACTTTGTAGCCCAGGCTGTCACTCTTCTATTTTAAAGTTGCATAACTTACATTAAAATTATGGCACAGGAGGGGTGCAGAATGGGAAAAAATAGTGACGGTCACACTTATCAACAGGAGAACAAGACTTGGAACCAAAACACAGAAAAGCTACTTTTTGTAATTAAAAATATTAGTTAATGCTTAAGGACATAAAAATTGTACATATTTGTGAAGTACCAACTGGTATTTCGATATGTGGATATGTTATACGATGTTTAAATGAGTATAAATGAAGTCCAAAAACATTTGTAATTTTACAAATTTACATTAAATTGGTATTTAATTGATACACAAAAACTTTACAATGGGTACATTAAAGGGTTTCTGTGTGATATTTTGATGCATGTACATATTGTTTAATGTTTAGATCAGAATAAATAGATCTATCCCTCCATATGTGCTTCATTTATGATGAAATCATAAATACTCCAGAAATTCTTTCTCCTATGTGACTATAATTTAGTACCCACTCATCAATCTTTGTACATCTTCCCCATCCCTCTACTTTCTTTAACCTCTACCCATTCTCTGAATTTGTATGAGAACCTGGTTTTAGATTCCATATATGTCTTTCTATGCTTGGTTTATTTCACTAGAAAAAATAATCTCTGGTGCCATTTATGTAAATATAAGTGACAGGATTTTATTCATTTTGAAATGGTCGTATAGTTTCCATGTGGTACGGGGTACCTTGGTTCATGAACTTAATTCTTCCATGATTTTTGTGGCAAACTGAATTGGTTGCAAACCACATCAAATTTCCCCATAAGGTCAATGTTGAACCTTACCGTTGAATTTGATTTGAGTCATGACCAATTTGGTTTGCAGCCAAAATTGTTGAAAGAATTAAGTTTGTGAAGTGAGATACCACTTAGAATAATTGCTATTGGATTTGGTTGACTAGCACTGTGTTCAGGGTTTTTGCACTTTCAACAAGAAAAGTGGCCTGCAGTTTGCTAGTTTTTTGTGAGTAGACTTTTGTCTAGTCTTGATATGATAATGGTGCCTTTGCACAGTGTGTTGGAAGAATTACTATTTCTTTAATTACTTGCAGTGATTTAATAAATATTAAATGTTTGGTAGAATTCTGAAGTCAAGCCATTTTCTCAGGCATCCTAGTTTTCTATTTCTTCATGATTTCTTCATAATTCAGTCTTAATATGATGAGAATTTGTTCAGTCTGTTGATTTTCCCATTTCATCTAGTTTGCCAAGTTTACTGGGGTAGGATTATTCCAAATGAGTTCCAGGTGGCCGGGGGCTTAGCTCAGTGGCATAAGTGCCCACTTGGCATGTGCAAAGTTGTGAGTTCAAACTCTGGTACCAAAAATAAATAAATAAATAAATTTCCCAAATGAGTTCCTATGATCCTTTACATTAGTGTGATGTCAGTTGTGATATCTCCTTTTTAACTCTGATTTGACTTAGTTGAATAGTATATCTCTGTTTTATTCTAGCTAAGGATTTCTTTATTTTGTTTGTATTTTCAAAGAACCAACTCTTGTTAGCTTTGTGTCTATCTCATTTGCATCTTTTCTGATGTAAGTTTCTTCAATAATTTAGGATTCTTTTTCTTGTTTTCATTTACTTGAGATACAGTGATAGATTATTTATTTGAGACATTTATACATGCTTGATATAAGTGTTGATTGCTATAAATCTTTCAATCTGTATGCTGTTGCCGTATCTCATAGTATGTGATATTTTGTGTCTCTATTTTTCTTTCTTTCAATATGTTCTTAAATTTCCTTTTTGATTTCTTCCACTGGTTGTTCAAAAGTAAGTTGTTTAATTTCCATTTGTTTATATAAGGTCTAAAGTTTTTCTTGTTATTAATATTTATCTTTATTGCACTGTGGTAAAAAATACTGAATAAAATTTCTGTTCTTTTAAATTGGTTGAGATTTGTTTTGAGCCTATCACATGAGCTATGCTGGCAAACTCTGTGAAAGCTTTATTTGTGAAACAAACACCCATTCTGCAGGTATTGGCCAGAATGCTCTTGGATATCTTTTGAGTCCATTTGATCAAGAGTGTATAATTTAACTGCTATTTCTTTGTTGATCTTCAATCTGGATATTTTGTCTATTATTCAAAGTAAAATGATAAATTTGCCTGTTATTGTTGTATTGAATTTGCTATCTTTCTTCATGCATATTAATAGTTGCTTTATGTAATTGGTACTCTAATATTGAAAGTACATTTATGGGGAACTGTTACTTCCTCTTACTGAATCAACTGCCTTATTATCATATGATGTCCTTCCTAGGTTTTCTTAAAATTTTTTTTGCTATAAAGCCTATGCTATATAAATATGGTTGTTTCAGATTACTTTGGATTCCATCCATATGGAATGTTTTATTTCATTCTTTCGCTTTTCATCAATACATGTGCTTAGAGCTAAAGTAAATTTCTTATAAGCTTCACGTGGCTGAGTATTATATTTTTATCAATTCAGTCATTCCATGTCTTTTTCCTGGAAAAAATAATCCATTTACATTCAAGATATTATTGGTAGGTAAGGTCTTAGCACAGTCATTTTGTAGCTTTTTTTCTATAGTTTTCTTCCTTTTCTTTTCTTCCTCTTTTGCTGTCTTTCTTCGTATATGTGATTTAAACTTCTAGAATGTTACAATACCATGTTTATGATTTTTTTTAATTTTCTATGCTTGATTTGTGGTTACTATGAACATCTTTTGCTTACAAAAACATCTTTTGATTATGAAAAATGCTTCTGAAATGATAGTAAGTGAACATGTTCATAAAGATAAGAAAACAAATGTGACAATGCACTTTTTAAAACTATGTTCGCACCCTATTCTCCACCCTATTTGGGTTTTTGATATTTCATTTTACATCATTTTGTTGCTTATTGCTTAACAAATTAAAATAATTGTCTGAAATTGTTTTGTTGATAGTCTTCACCCTAAATATATTGATGGTTTACACACACTTTTTATAATG
The DNA here is from genome assembly GCA_004363535.1 of Dasyprocta punctata. NCBI lineage: Eukaryota > Metazoa > Chordata > Mammalia > Rodentia > Dasyproctidae > Dasyprocta > Dasyprocta punctata. The sequence continues at coordinate 56,675 of RJWM01000090.1, read as the reverse complement.
GAACATTCTAGATTTGTCTATATAGATTGACCAGTGTGTTTTATTTCTTCCATTGTTTTTTCTTAAACTTTGATATCTCTTTTGGATTTGAGGAATTCCTTTCACCATTTCTGGCAGGATAGGCCTGGTGGAAATGCATTCTCTTAGCTATTATTATAAGAATTCTTTCCTTTACCTTTCACTTTTATGAGCGATTTTAATTATAATACTTTAGAGTAGGTCTGGTGGAGTGGAATCTGACCGGAGAGCTATGACCTCTTGCACCTGGATATTTCTCTTCTCTAAGCTTGGGGTGTTTCTGTCCTTATTTTTTTAAATCAGCTTCTTCCCCTTTGACATTCTTAAGTTCCTCTTCAACTACGATAAGACAAGTATTTCCTTTTTATTGCTGTCTTACCTTGTTGTAGGCTTTGTTCATTTCCTTGTTTTATATTTTTTTGGTTAATTTTCAAGTAGTTGTTCTTCAGCCTGCTGCATCTGTTTATTATAGCTTGCAATTGACGTAATTTTCATGTTTTTAATTTTACTTAATGAATTTTTCAGCTCAAGGATTCTGTTTAACTTTTGTTGCTTCCACTTTCTTGCTCAGATTCTCTATGTAGAATACTGAATTACTTTCTGTGCTTTCTTGAAGCTAAGTTTCCTTAGAATGGACCCTTTCCATTTTCCACTTGAGAGTTCTCCCACAGGGATTGCAGTCCGCTTGGTTTCCCACAGTTTATCACAACCATTAGGTGAGGTCAGGTTTTCCCGAATCGCCTGGTGCTTACTGGTGTGCACTGTCGTATGGGCACTGGAGGATTAGCTATGAATTCTGATCTTCCTATTCTGGGTTTGATTATGCTCTTTTCCCAGAAATTCCAAGCAGGCTACTCATTTCCTCTGAGCCAGTAGTCACTTCCAATATTTCAGCACTAGAAGGTGCCCTAAGTCCAAGTTTGCCACCAGACTGTGGGTAAATTCTCTGGGAACAACTGGAACCAGGGTTGAAACAAGAAGGGCCAAGCACACAGAAGTCTGCACTTACCCTGGTTTGTCTCACTGGCTCCAATTCCCATTTTTCTTGATGATCTCAGCAGATATAGGGTACTTTGGTAAATAATTAAATACTCACCTTCAAATATATTTTCAATAAAACTTATTACTATTTTGTAAGTAGTTTTGGGCATAGAGCCAGCCTGGAACAAGCAAAATACCTGTATAAATGTAAGCATATATGCTGATAATGTTTATATACAGAATTTAAAGGGAAATTATTTTCCTTAAGAAATTCACTGTATATGGGAACTAGAAAATGACTCCTTAGATTTTGAGTACCATACTCTCCACAGGAAAAGCCACTTTCAAAACTCATTTTCATAATTTATTTTGGCATTTCAAAGAAAACTCTTCAGTGAAAATGGAAGTTTAATTATTCCACCACTAGGAATAATACATTTCAAGGACTGTTTGGAGTGTTATTTTGTTTTAAAATCTGCAGTAATTTAAGAAACTATTATGTCAGTTCCAATTTTTTTTTCTCCTTCATCATTGTCATACTGGGTTGAGTTGCTCTTTGTGAAGACTGATTTATCTTCATCTAGTCAATCTGCTTATTAAAAGTTTGCAGCCCAAATGAGGAGTTGCACTGAAGCAAAGCCTTTTGTAAGAGCACATTGTAGAGCACCACAAGAAACACCACAGTCACCGCAATGTAGTCTGGCAGAGGTACGAGTCCATGCACACCTGTGCCGACAACATTTATCACACAGAACACAAAGGGAAACACAAGGAGACATTTGCTTCAATTTACACTATAAGTGGACATGGCCTCTTAGGTTAAGCTCTTACACACATTTTTCTGCACATGACCAAACCTACATAATGATCTTATACAATACAGGAGAAAGCCCTTACAGAAATCATCAAAGAAAGAGAAAATAATGTTTGGCAACTAATGCTGAACTAATTTCAGCTGTAGACTTTGAACATTTTATTTTATGAATGCATTGTTATTTATAAACTACTTCAAATGTGCAGAAAAATCAGGGAATATAGTATAACAGATGTTCATACAAGTTTAACTCAGGTAAAATAAAGGCTAAATCCATGCAGCAATTACCTCATGTATGTTGTGTGACTAATTGTTTACAGATTGCTCCTTTTCCACCCTCTTCCACCTTTCCAGAGGTACTTTCTATCATTAAGCTGATATTCATTTTTGCCCGTATTGACTGTGATGTGTATAAAAATATGTAATATTTGAAAAAGTTTATGTGAATACTAAGTACACTCTTGTAACTTGTTTTTATGATCAGTATTGCTTTCAAAATTTATTTACTTGTATACATAAAAGTTTAGGTCATGCGATTTTAGCTGGTTGTCTTATTTTTTTTAATAGTAAAATCCAACAGGACATAACAGAACGAAGTCTATCAAAACAAAGCAGCAGAACTGGTACAGAACTTTGAAGAAAGATACTATGAAAACTATAGCTACTATAGTATATCTTGTTATCTTCAAAATAGCTGACCATTCCAACAGGTATAGTAGAATTGAACCAAAAACAAAACAGAACAAAACCAATAAAAACGATATGAAATAAAGCAAAAAAATAAAATAAAAATAATCAGAGTAAAGCAAAACAATGAGAACCATATTGGGCCTTGAAGACAAGACAGAAGAGAATCCCCCATATTTGCTACATTGCCCACCGTCATCTTCCAAAGAGATGCTCAGGTTGCCAGCCCAAGGCCTGCAAAATCAATGAAACAATATTTAATGCTTAATGTTGTTCCTTAGTTGCTATCAATTTAGCCAGACCTCCGAACCAGCAGGTTGCTTACTGGGGCTGGGGCGTTGTCCTTGATTCTAAGCCCATGCAGGAGGCGTACCGGAGGCACATGTTTCTCTTCCTGGAGACCTCACCGGTTACACAATCCCCAGGAAAACAAATTAGTTGTCCTCTGGTCGGAGCCACTCGGACCCAGTGGGGTGGGTCCTCGAGGGGCCCATTCTCGTTCTAGCTGGTTGTCTTTATATGAAGCTAAGACAAATTACTCAATTGTTCATCAACTGAGATACATGGAATATCTGAGTTTTCATGAATGAAAATAATACTCTAAGGAAAGCACTTATATATTTCTAATTCTGCATATGTACTCTGCTTTCATAGCCTACATTACTGAAGGTGGAATTGTTGAATCAACTCCACCAATTATTGCCAAATTTCTCCCCAAATAGCTTTGCCATGTTAAATTTGCATGAGTCATATATGAGCTTTTGTGCCTTTGCATCTCCACCTATTGAAGCTACCAGAATTCTTGTACTAGGAAATGCAATTGTCCTATTTTATTTCTCACTTTTTCAATTACCAGTGAAATTAGCATAGTATTTTAGATCTATCTTCATTGGCCTTATATTTTGTGGAAAAGTATAAATATAATTGGGACTTTATGATTTAAATATATATTACTTTGATTATGAAGTCATTTTACATATCAATAATCCTATGCCTATATGCCAAAACATTTGACAATTACACACGTTAATGTTGTCAAGAAGGCTGAATTGTCCATTATATTATCACATAGTAGGATCCATTAAGCAGATTTATTGTTTTATTTTAGCATCATCCTGGATGTAACCTAAGCCCTTTCATGTGCTTGGAAAGTTCTTAACCACTGAGCTACAACCCCAGACCCAAAAGGGTGTATTTTTATCTTTCTATACCTCACTATATTGTGGCCATTTTAATATTTTTGCTTAATGTTTTGTTCCACTTAGTTCTGTATGTAAATATGTAAAATTGTTATTTAGATTATTTTCTAGCATTGCACTTTTCTTTATGAGCTACATGTGAATCCTTTAAAATAATGTAACATAATTTTAGTCACTCAACATATTGTTAAATATGAGTGAATCCAGGTCTTGGTGTCAAATATTTTTTTCCTGACATGTAAAGATATGGACATTTTCACATTAGATTATTTTTAAATGATGAAACAAGAAAAAAACCAAATACAAAAATGTAATTCATGACTTCAAGTAAGTTCTGGTTCATGATTTAATCACAAGTATTTTGTACATATGTGTGTGTGTATATGCTGAAACTTCGCTTTTTATTACTGTTAATTACTAAGATTACACAATCATATTTTGTGTGTTTTTCTTAATTTATCATTTTTTTCTTAATTTATGATTAGTAATGAAATATGAACCCTGAACCATTGCCTTCTCTGAAAATTTAACAACATTAAACTTAACCTATACTTTTATTTTCATCTGGATTTCTAAGGGAGAAAAAGGAAATAGGTTCAGGAGGAGCTTTCTAATCCCTGAAAATCACCATGATTCTAATTTGAGAACCTGTGAAATCTCACAGCCCTATCACTTGAGCTGAGGTCCTAAGTAAGCGATGAGTGGCGAGGAGATAAGGTAAATCCCCAAGGAGAAGCGGCCGCAGCGCTGGATGGCAGATACTAACTTATGGGTCTCATTTCTCCCCACTTTGGGTGACGAGAGTGAGAAAAGCAATGTTCCTGGAGCCTTGGGGTGGTTGTTCAACTTCATCCTCACTGCGTCTCCCCAGTGTCATTGTCACGCTGCGGTGAATACCAGCTCCTGACAAGGTAGCTTCTGTCTGAAGATATGGATGCCTTCCAGCATTCCTGGCTGCCCTGCATTAGGGCACTGGGCGAAGACTGGGCTGTTTTCTAGATCGAAAGGACCATTGATCTTTCATCTTCTTTCTTTGTTTCTGTTGCTTTCTGTAGAAGACATGTTCATGAACATGGGAATGTCTAGACTAAGCATCACTCATAAAAAAAGTTTTGGTTTTTGGCACAGGGAACCATAAAATATATTGTCTTCTGAAAAACATTTTTGTTTTTTTGCATATGATTGAGACACACAATGTCACTGTTTATGGGAGGAACTATAATTGGTAAAATATGCCTGCTTATAAATAGGTATGAAATCTTTGAATGCCGAATTTAGATTTCATTGCTTAATCATGACCTGTCTTATTCAGCTTTTACTTTTAAAAAATATGGAATCGCCAGGCATGGTGGCACACGCCTGTAATCCCAGCACTCGGGAGGCTGAGGCAAGAAGACCGTTGCAAGTTCGAGATCAGCGTAAACTACAAAGTGAGCTAAAGGCCATCCTGAACTGCATAGCGAGACCCTGTCTCCAAAAAGACAAAAAAAAAAAAAAAAATGAAATCAAGGCAGAACTATTAATATAGCAGTTTATAGTCACATGAGAAAAGGTGAAAAGTTTTCAGTTTAAGATGTAACTCATTAATAAGATTATCAAAATCATTTGTGAAGGAATTACTAACAAATTCTGGGTCCCCAGCCTCAAAGACTCAATACGATTAATTTTTTTTTAACAGAAAGTCTGAAGAGTTGAACTTCAGTGTTACCTTTCAAGTAAGTCTTTTTGAGAAGGCCAATGACAAACAGTTCATTCCTAGTTCTGTCTGAGAGAAAAAATAAAAGCATTCACAGATGATTTTGCATACAAATAATACCTTTCAACAGATCTGTTGTGGTGTTCCAAAAGAAGAAACTGATCTCTGTCTCTGTCTCTGTCTCTATCTCTATCTTGGTCTCTCTCCTCTCCCTCTGAAGATTGAACCAGACAAGCACTTTACTACTGAGCTATATCTCCAGCCCAACAACCAATCTCTCTACACAATTCTTCTTGTCAATTTTGCTCTTTTAAGCTCTTTTAAAATTACAGTGCAAGCCGGGGATTTAGGTCAGTGGCCTAAGTGTCTGCCTGGCAGGCGCAAGGTTGTGAGTTTGATACCCAGTACCAAAAACAAAACAAAACAAATAAAATTACAATGCAATTCTAATACAATTCTGGCAAACCATGCTCCTTAAAAACTCACTGAGACTGAGAAGAGAGTTGTAAATAACTTTACTGGATTAAGTCACTGAGATAAGAATATGTATTTTTAACTGTGGTTTGGTCTAGCTAGCCTGGGTAATAAGAAGCATTATTCTAAGTAATAAATATAATTATGGGTTGATCTGAAGTCAACTGAGGTTCAGTTATTTCAAATTACCTAAAACACAGTAGATGTTATAAAAGAAGTTATCCAAAGCTTCTGCATGTACAGATATTTATCAGTTAATATTTGACAAGAAAATAGCCAACAAATTAAGGTTATTTGCAAAATTCATAGATTTTGATTTTTGTTCATATGATTTGTAACCACCTTCCAGAGGGCGCTCACCAAAATCTTGACTGCTATCAAACACCACTGAAAAATTTGAATAGTTAAATGTTCTAAGTATACTAACACCCCCCCCCAACATGGAATGTCAACTGTCTTTCCAAACTGACATTCTAAATTCCCATGCATCTTGATTCAATTGGCAACTATCATTATTTCTAGTATTTCTACATGTGAGGGTTTTCAATGATGTTGAAATGTTATTTTTTCATATTTTATAAACTTGAGAAACAAGTGGGTAGCAAACCATGCGTGGCTCTGGTTAACTATGACGATTATACCCTACAATGTTTATGCTTTGTCATGCTTTCCACTATGCCCTTCAGACTCGAGAGCAGTAAACAATGTTATAATAAATGACATTTGCATAGGTCAATAATGTACTCGCCTCTTTATTGGGCGGCTAAATCCTCTTTGATTATCAACATTTAAAAATACTTAAATTTTCATTTGGGAATTTTCTTTGTGTACTTTGCTCTTCTCTTCTGGAATACATGCTAGATCCTGTCCTCTGAGGAGATGGTGATTTCTTCTTTGGATATTGTGATTAGCATTTTGCAATGTGAGAAAATAGCATACAAACTGGAGTGTATCATGTATTGAAAAGTAAATATTATTTCAAGAAAGTTCTGTTTGACAGATGTGTATGGATTTGGAGACTGATGTCCCTGGGTTTGATGTAAAATGTATACCTGAAATGAATAATAGGCAGAAAAAAATTTGCACTCTATAGTTCCAAGGCATTTCATCTTCTATGTTTGAATAAAGACTTTTTATTCATATAAAATGCATTTATTTTTAGCTTAACTCTAATAACATGGTACATTTTATTTGACAGCTTGATATTCCTTTGTATTCTCCCCATAGATATCTCCCACGATTCAAAAAAAATTCAATAGCAATTATTCGACATCAAAATGTCATTATCGCTGCTCATCTCTCTAATTTTGTTTGAAGAGTCTTTGCTTTCATAGTATTTACATTCCATCCGCTCTTTCTTCTGGTTCCCTGCATTTGCTTTGCTAAGTGTCATTTTTTTGCCTGCTGTTCAAGTATGGGTCAAGTTTAGAATGAAGGGAGTTTATTTAGGATTTATTCTAATTGACAATAAATTGCCTGGAGATTTAGCTGTCACAGCTGTCCCTTATTAGATCATAGTTCAGGTCATCAAATTAAAATAAGCTGCCCTGAATTCTGCACTGTACAGGGGAAGAAAGCAAAAGCATTAGGCTTTCTCTGAAAGCCCTTTAGAGTGAATTATGTTGATGGCTGGTGGACAGAATGGGCCGGCTGACAGCTATGATGTTGGACTCCAGCACCGCCTGTCACCGCTGCTCATGCTCACGTGCTGTGTTGGGGCTGGGGTACAACTGAGGCTCAGGGCTGCCTGGCTGTCAGCTTTGGTTCAGGAGGTCAAGGTGCACGCAAGGGGTGAGGCTCTCTCCAAGCTTGCAGCCGGATACCCTCAGCCTTCCGCTCCCAAAGTCTGGGCTTTGTAAATTATGGGATGTTATGGGTCCGGGTTAGCATTTTTAATCACTGTCTGGTATGGAGGCCGTTTTACTCTTGCCCACATTTTTTTAGGTGGCTCACTTGAGAGACAAACCTAACATATCTGGTACTGGGAAAAGTCATTAGACAACAGCAACTGTGACTGAATTAATGGGGAAAACTAATTTTGTTGCTTCTGTTTTCACTGATAATATTATGTTTCTAAAACTATAAAATCACTGTAGCCTGGGAGTGTAGTACACATTCAAAATGAACTAACCGTGCTCTCCTGCTCTTGTTCCAATTCCAATTGCCAAATCCAGGAATGAATGAAACCCTAGAGAGAAAGACAGTGGTGGGCTTGGGTGGGAGTGTGTGAGCTTATCCACAATGTCAGTTTTCCTTTTCTTTAGTCTGACCAAAAATAAATGTTAGCAAAGACAAGAAGAACCTTGCAGCTCTTCAAACAACTTTCAAAGTTCATCAAAACAGTTTTCTCCAGCACATTTGCCTCTGATTCTGGAAGCAGGTTAGGAGGCAGAGATGATGGAGAATGTACTGAAGTTATCAACGAGTGAGGCCGAGTGTTCTCCCAACACTGCCCAATCTTTCTCAATAGATGCAGCACTGCGCTGGAAAACATCTCTCTCTCTCTCTTGGAAGGTCCAACTAAGTCCCAGTAGAAGAATGGCACCAGATATCATTACCTTATTATATGAAAATGGTGTGCAGTCCAAAATCTTATATAGCAAAACTCACTTCTTTGCTTAATATGATAGGCTGAGCCTATGGAAAATCTACAGCAGTTATTGGAAAATGAGACTTTCATTTGTGTGAAGCCTCTGTTTTCTCCCAAACTTGGGAAACCATAGTTAAAAACATTTGCTTTTCTTACAGAAAAATAAAAGAAATTGATCTTTGTAGAACAGATATTATGCATGACCAATTTAATCAGTAAGTTTTCAAGTGCTATTCCATTTAAGATTAAGGTGAACAGTGATATTTAGCAAAATTCAAGTTTTAGTAAACTACTCAAAATGAAAATCATAGGCAGGAGAACCTATGAGATTTTCACTCTAAATAGAGCAAAAACAATGACCATTGTTGAACTGAGGGTATAAGCTGAGCTAATGAACCCCATGAAGTCTAAAATCCAGCTCCTCAGATATTATTATGGTTTGTTGTATTTTATTCCTTAATCCCCTTTTCATATCAAATTCACTTAGCATAACAGTAACAATAGAAACAAAATATGTCTGGTTTGCCAAATGATGCTTCTAATGATATTAAAATATCTTCAGTTCCCCACCTTCTAACTTGAGCAGACATTCCTTCATAAATTTTCCGGGAAATGTTCCTTTAGGTAGCTAAGTTTTCTAGAGATCTTAAAAATAAGGGCATGGTTTTAGGATCAAATACTCGTAGTAAAAATAAATATTTTTCATGTTTCATGATTATTAGTATACTTCCCCCCAGGGTGAGTATAGCTAAAATTAGCATTAAGAGACTCAGTTTCATAAAACAACTATGTTTTATTTGCGCGAATGACATCTATACCTGGTGGCTCAATTCAGAGGAAAAACTTGAAGACCTAGCCTCATCCCCAAGCACCTCTTCTTTCCTAAAATTATTAATGTAGTGCAAGATTATAGAACAAATGACTCACTAATCGGCCCTGTTTTGGGGTGATTTATCCTCATTATAACTTAGGAATATATCTGAAGCACAAATTTGCTTTATGTTTTATGAGATTCTGAAGAGAATTTCCACTGTGTAAAAAGGAAACAAACTATAGATTGCAACATTGCAAACGATAATGCCAGCAAACACAGTTGGAACACAAGCATCCATGCAATAGAATTGACATAATTATATTTGAATCCTTTAGACTGAATTTATTATAGCCTTCATACTGACTCGTATGTTCTACTTGCTCTTTCAAATAATGGCAACACATATGATAATGTTTGTTCTCATTTCACAAGTACTGAATTTCTCTGTTTCTTTCTTTTTTCAAAGTATGAAAGACCCTCTTTTGTACACTTGCTTTTAATCAAGAGGTGGGGAGTGGGGTGGCCTGCATTTGAACTCTTAAATAACCCTTTTCACCACGTCGCCTCAAGGTGCCACTAACATGAAGTAGACACAGAAATGAGCTTATCTCTGCTATTAAAATACTGCATAGCACACTCAAAGTATTGGTAAAAGTACAGTACAAGTTTTATTAATCTAAGGGTCTAAAAAGCTTCTGTCTCAGTAAGTAGGTATTGCTTTATTTGATCCAAATATTTCATGTCTTTAAAGAACACCTGATAGTGCAGGAAAGCTCTCTTAAGAATTTTAAAGAGTGTGAACAAACTCTTTATTATAACCATAGGAAAAAAGTATTTATCCCTTGAGCTAACAAAGCCCAGAGGAGTCAATAGCAGACACTATATGACTTCAACTTACGTACTTGTCAATTTTACCCTAACGTAGTTTCATATAATCAAAGTCATTCTTCATAATGTCGATGTATTTTGGAGTAAGATACACTAAAATATTTGCAGTTGCTGCAGTAGTGATTGGTTTCAATTGCTTCAATTATGAAAATGTTTCTGTACTAGTCTTCTTGACCTCATAGCTCTTCATCATGAAGGGTATTGAAGAACTTGGTTTCATCATGAAACATTTGGATATCAGTGAAATAATCACACAGCACCTCTGTAAAACTTCCTTTATGTTCTTAAAATTTAAGTCTCAGTGATTGGAATTATTGCCTCCTGAAAAATCTAGATGAGGGAAAAAGAATACAATTTTGAAAGAGACACAGAGCTCAGCAAATGTAACGATTTGATACCAATAGTTCAACTAAATGTTTTATAATAATTTCATTCCACACAAAAGAGTATTGGTACCTTATTTGATGTGCAAAAACAAAAGAGTAGGAAGAACAGTTGCATTTGAATGAGGTAAACAAGCTGTAATAATGCTTAATAGTAGATTGTGTTTACTGAGTACTCCCAGAGTGTCATATATTTCCAAATAGCTTATTTCATTCAATAGGCACAAAGATCACTAGACACGGTTTCACAATTGAGGAAACCTGCATACAGTGTCTTAATTTTAATTAAAGTGTTTTTCAGATTCAAGGAGCTATCAAATGTCAGAGACAGATCTAGAATACATAGTGATGTAACTATAAAGTCCATGTTTGTTAAGATTCAATCACCTATTCAGAATATTACCTCTGCTTCAGTTTGAAGCAGTGATAATAACGAACTACTTAGTAGTTAATGAAGTCCTGTGATAACAAAGAAATCAAGTATGTGTGAACAATGTTATTAGAAAATTACTTCTTTCAAAAAAAAATTAAAAAAAAAAAAAGAGCTACATAGTGCGACCCTGCCTCAAAAAAATCAGGGCCAGGAGTTTGGCTCAGTGCCTTAAGCGCCTGCCCTGGCAAGTGCGAGGTTATGAGTTCAATCCCCGGTGCTGCCAAAAAAAAAAAAAAAAAATTACTTATTTTAAATCACTTCAAGTTAATTTTTACTGTTAAATGCATTTCCAAATATTTTCTAACAAAACATCCAGATTATCAGACTAATGTTTAAGAATAATGAGGCATTTTGTAATATATCAAAATACATAAATTTCAAACAAAATATTTTGATATGATTATTCTATTGAAACTTTCAGAAAGTATGATTCTACTTATTTAACTTATTACTGAGATTTAAGTAGATGTACTGTTTAAGAAAATGAAGAGAGAAAATAGTTCCTGAATTTTAAGAAACTAGAAGTCCTCAAAAACAAAACAAAACAAAAAATCTAAAACTGTTAGGATTGCTGATTGAGTATTTTGTTTTAGAGAATTTTTAGATAAAATTCAAATTTGTCTTAGTCTTAATCATTTTCTTATACTTTTTTTTAATTAATGAAAAGTAACAGGTCTAAGTAACTCTAATATACTGTAATGGTTTTATTAGACAAAAAAGAAGAGGAAATGAAGTTAAAGGTTAGAAATTAAAAAAAATTAGAAATATAGATAACATCAGAATCCTAATAAAAATGTGTAAATACACAGACTAGTTCAGATAGTAAAGAAAATATTTTTTCATATTGTCAATATTTACAGAATTTCTTCCATTGTAGCTGCACACCACATATATATCATAAAAGTGACTTTCAAATTGTACAAAGTACTTGCCCACAAATTATCCAAATTGCTGTCCACATATATACCCCCACCCATGAATTAGGCTCAGCCTGGGCTGGGATCTCAGTGCACGGAGATCATCCTGGTGATTTCTTTCTGTGAAGCTGGAAATGTTCCTTTCACCCCTATGCCAGTTTCTGCTTTAGAGAAGACCAGAGACGTACGCATCTGGCTGGGCTCTAAAGCATTCCTGCACTGCAATTTTGCCTTTTTAACAGCGACTCAAACAGAGAAACCATCACTTGAGTAAATACAAAGGAACAGCTAAGCAGGTACAAGGTTAAAAAGAAAAAAAATTTAATATGATTTATTCACATGTTTATCTTTACAAATAAAGGAAATTTACCATTCATTTCAATCATTCTGTTTTAAAAATTCAAATTACAGCCAAGCGTGGTGGTGCACGCCTTTAATCCCAGCACTCGGGAGGCAGAGGTAGGAGGAGCACTGTGAGTTCGAGGCCAGTTTGGGCTACAACAGGAGCGCAAGGCCGGCCTGAGCTACACAGTGTGACCCTGCCTCAAAAACCAGGGCCGGGAGTTTGGCTCAGTGACTTAAGTGCCTGTTTGACAGGTGCAAGGTTGTGAGTTCAATCCCCAGTGCCGGGGGAAAAAAAAATTCAAATTATCAGCTTTAAAGAAATTTATCAGCCATAAAAGAAAATATTTCTGGAAATACGAAGTCTGAAGTGTAATGATTCCAAGATAATCTAAAACATTCTTTCTTAGAAGAGACTAGATCACCCTTAAACTCTATGATAGTATTTTTTAAATCCTGACATTTTAATTATTTTCTTTTACTATTTTTTTGTTGCTGTTGTTTTTAGCTGTATCATAAATTTAGCAGTTTCAGTCTGAGAAATTAGATTTTAAGCCAGGCATGTAGTTCTGTAACTATTAACTAAGACTTTTCAAGTGTTGTCCGTTGGCTTTCTTACACTGCAGAAAAGAATACTTAGAAGCACTTATTTAACATAGCCTCACCATGTTTTTAGTAAATTCAATTAGCGTAATAGCTCGGATGCTGTTTCCCCATACATTATTTTAGATTTTAGAGTCGTGTCATCCATCCTGGCGTTTTATGTTTCTCCTACAGAAGAAAGTATACACAAAATTAAACATGCATTAACAAAACCAACACCACAGCAATGGCCACATACTTTGAATGCAGGGGGAAGTGTATTGCAAGCACTTCTCATGGTCCTGAGACTCAGGCATTTCAGAGAGGTCACACGGCAGCTGAGTTCTGCCAGAGATGCACATGGTCAATGCCAAGGGGACAGATGATAAAGTGGTTTTATTAGGACTCACATGAACATAAAATCAAAATCTGGACACAGGGAGAAGCACTGCCAAAAATAACTATGGTACACGACAAGCATGTGGGTCTCACTGCCATCAACTGAGGGGTGGTTGAAGGGAGGCAGCCTGGGCACCTCATACTCGTGAGGTCCCTCTCTCCCCCACCGCTCTCCTCCTGCCCAGGGCATCTCAGCCTTCCTTGAGACAACCTCCCAATCCTTGGGAAAACCTCACTTTCCATCTCCCACATCCCACATAGTTTTGGACCTCAGATATAATATTTCGCTATTAAAATCAAGATTTTGCCAAAGATCATAACGTTCAGCATAATTACCAATATTTTGCAAGATGCAATACCCTCTGCTAAATAAACAAACAAACAAACAAAAAAGATGCAAGTTAAAGCAGCATATTGTCTAGAAGAAAACAAGAGGAAAATAATATTACAGAAAACAATGTAATGTCCCTAACACATCTCTGGAGGGAAGTGTAGAATTTAAACTGTTTAGTGAATAAATAAAATTGTTTTGAATCCTTAGGCTACCCAGTGATTTGGAGAAGAGAGTTTTAGAAGGACAAGGAGGATGTCACCCTGCCCAATATTGTCTCAGTAATTATCAGAAATAAGACAATCTCCCAGATTTCATCATCCACATTCCTCACCGCCCCTCTTTGCAGATGGCAGAAGAAGCAGTGTGATTGTGACACTGACGCGAATACTATAAACAGCAAAGAAACTGACAGTAATTAAATTGTAGGATTACTGTAACTCAAAACATTTGAAAATGACTAAGGTAATAATGAAAGCTACAGAAAACTAACTCACATTTTCATACAAGAAAGAAAATATTGCAGATTTATAAAGTAGATTTTGATAAATACTTTGTGGTAAATGGCCTATACCAACTTACTGAATAAGTAACTTCAGAAAGAAAAGCTAAGATTTCAAGATTACAGTAAAATATTGGACAATATTCAGAATATGTTAAAAATAGAGATTTAAAAGTTGTTTTTAAACAAGTAAATTGATAGAGAAAATACTTAAAATAATGTCAAATGTCATTGATAACGATTGAAACTCACTTCAATAGCAGAGGATATAAAAAAAGACCAAAAAAATTTATATTCCATATTTGCAAAGTGTGTAGCATGGTAAATAAGAGATCATACTCAACACATAAAGAATTTGGCAAAATTATTAGGAAAAAGAGAAATAAATCATACCTCTCAAAAATATAAATATATGATTATCAGAATAATATTTAAATAGCTAATAGACTGCTTGGGCAATATTTACTCAAAATTAAATATTTTTTAAGTCTTTGAGGTATCTCTTTAAGTTGGAGATGCCATAATCTAACAATACACTTTACCATCCCACAAAGCCATGGGTCTAAAACATGGGTCTAAAACCATGGGTCTAAAATTTTACATGAATAAAATGATCACCACTTATATTCATTAACACTAAAAAAGGAAAAGGAAGTTCAGGAAGGAAGAAAGACAATAAAAGAAAGCAGCCTAAATGTTGATAAATAAAGAGTAAGGGAACAGATGGATAAATCTTTTAAGTCATAGTGCAATCATTAACACGAATACTCACTCAGAGTCGTATATAAACATTTGTCACATATACCTGTCCGAGTATCATCAGAATCTCAAACACAAGAAGGGAAGCAAATTTAAACAGCAACACATGAAAAACATACATAGCCTGAGACAGGGTAAGATTTGCTGTTGGCTGCGCTGCCTGTAACCACATCAGTAACCCCGGTGAGCTCTGGTTGCTCAGGTCTGTCCTAAATAAGACAGATAAAGCAATACAAAGAAAAAGTTAGCAAGCTAATATTAGCTAATGTTGATATACATTTTACTACATAGGCAGTGGAGTAAAGGTATCGCAGGAAAGATAAAAATATCAACAAAGAAAATAGATAAAACCTGAAGACTCCTTGAAACCCATATGAGAGAATGGCTTTGATCACCATTTTGTGAAGAGCTCTTACAAATCAGGAGAAAAATAAACTCAGGGACACTCATAAAAGTTAAGGACACACAGTACCTAGAAACAGTACAGATTATACATCTACATCCTCATGTAAAAATCTACAAATAGCCAGGGATTTAGCTCAGTGGTGTAAGTGCCTCACTGGCAGGCATGAGGTTGTGAGTTTGATCCCCGGTACCAAAACAAATAAACAAGCAAACAAAAAACTGCACATAGTTAAAGTAATGAGGCATTTTCCTGAAATGAACCACTTCTGTAAAAGACGGGACTATAATAGGTTGTTTCAGAATTGTGATTAAAAAGAATGCATCAAGCTTCCCATAGTACATAAACAAATAAGATTATATTTTATTTTTCTATTCATATTGCTCTCAAGAGATTATACTTTAAATACAATTAGATTAAATTTCAAAAATATTTTAAAATTTCTTGGTGTAGGAAGGGAAAGGGGCATATTATAGCCAAGGTAAAAAGAAACAAACAAAATGAATGAACAAACAACTCAAAATTTGCCTTCCAACAACCTAAAATTTACTAAGAGTTGCTATCACATTCATGTAACTGAAATATAACATTCATCAAAGTAAATGCTTTCCTGGAAGGAATGAAAACAAATAACATATCAGGATTGATAAATCTGAAAATGCGTAAGAGGCAATCAAAATGTACAGCTGATATTAAATTTAAAGAATTTGTTGTGCTAAAGGACACATTACCAGGAATCTCTCTCAAAACCCTCCCCTTCACTTTAAGCACACTTTTCCCGTCTTTTTCGTCACTTCTTTTGGGAGTTTCTTTAGTTGGGCTGTCGTGCCTGCCTCGGTATCTTGAATCAATTTAAAACACTGTCGATTTCTGTCAACATGACACCGTGTCCTCATCCACCTTATTCACTGGCTCTGGGCAACTTCTGGCTCTTCCCCAAAGTCAAAATGACCATGAAACCAAATGTTTTGAGTCAATTCAGGACATCTAGACATCCAAGACAGCACCACCAAAAACACTCATGAAAAAGGAGTCCCAGAACTGCTCCTTCACAAAATGACAAATGCGATGGAATAAGTGTGTTCAAAGCAGGGGGGACAGTGGGAAGAAATCCATGATATTGAATCTTTTACTGAAATACATTTATTTAAACATTCACCAATTTTTTTTTTTTGATGACACCTGCTATCAAGGGAGAAATAAGAATTCACAAGGATGCACAGGACTTGGACAGACTGATGAGGTTTGTAACTGAGTACCAACTGTCATTTATTAAAAACTTTCATATTGTTTTATTAATACCATAGCAATCCAGGCTCAGTCAGGTAAATAGAGACACCTGTAACTTCTAGTGGAAACACATACATTCCTGGAAATTGTTTACAGGACTACTAGACAAAGGGTGCTTCTGGGAAGACTGTCCTAAACCTCTGTTTATCTTGGAGAGGATCTGGCGGTTGCAGACTTGTATGCAACTGTCCCGCTAGTCAGGGGGGTTTGTCACAGGAAAATGTCCAGATGTTGCTACCAAACCTCAGGTCAACTGAGGTCCTTTCGTTTTACCAGAACAGAGACAGATGCAGAGACTGGGGAAGGAGGGTTGGGAAGGAGTTTGAAAATCCTACACCCATTTGTTCCTGAGGCCTTGTGGCCCTTGCTGTATTTTATTTATTAATTTATCTCTTGTGTGATTCTATAAATTCAGTCTTTTGCCTAAGGCAGCTGGAGTTTAGTTTATGTTTCATGCAATCAAAGCATTACTGCGATCCTGATAAATGAGAGACCCCTGGCTTTCGTGGCCTTCCGCCCTTGTGAATACGGACTTTTCCCTATAAGGCTGCTCATTTCCCCTATTAGTCCGGGTTTTTCATCAGCAGAGAGTGATTGGATGAGCTCAGATGTTCTGCTCAGGTTCATTTGTACTCCTCGCAGTCCCCATGTCTGTTTTTCCTAATTAACTTCAGAAGCAGATGCGTTCTGGGTTAAGGACAGAGACACTGGAGTCAGAGTTCCAAACTTGTGGATCCTTAGGGGTCCGGGTTGGCTCCCTGAGTGTTCTCACGTGGAAGCTTCATTTCCAACAGAAGTGACATGAGTTCCAATTTCTGGAAGGATCTGAATATGGCACCAGGCAAACAGGCACGATTCAGGTGGAGCTGGAATTGTTGACGCTTCCTATTTGACAGTGCTCAAAATTGAGAATAGGTCTATGAACCTGTGTGATCATGACTGAGGGTTAAGGAAGGGAAGACCTAGAAGAAATCTATCATCAAATGTGTACCTGATTTCCTCGCCATCATGAGAAGCAGGCATCCTCTCCTATTGCTCAAATCAAAACACACAGTCTGATGGAAAGTGGCCCCTGGAACCAGGAATACTTCAGGCTTGCTTCAACAATTGGGCTGTTTGACAGTAAACTACCTTTCTCATGGTCAAACAGCTTGAATTTGTTTATATGCAATTAAGGAATAATAGTTTCTAGTTTGTGATTTTCTTATGAAGATTAAATAAAAGGAAGCAGGAAAAGAATTCAAAGGTGCTACTGGCATAAAAATAACTGCTCAGTGCGCAGTAACTATCCTCTTCATCAGCCTCACCTTTATCCTTCGTTTACCTGAAAACACTCCCTGGAGAGAATCTGAGTAACTTCTGAATGAAAGGGGAACAGAGGCACAAAAAATTTAAGGTTGAGCTTTTCTCTTTAAAAGAGACCTCCAGACTTGATATTCTCAGAAAACGATCTTAAAGAAGACAAATACTTGTAATTATTTTCTCCTTACACTGGTAAGGGAATAGAGAACTTTCAAAAATATCCAACTCATCCCATCACTCAGCCAATTACAACAGGGTCACTAGAGATGAGGGTTGCTACTGACACTTTAGAAACTCTATCTCTGAGCCAGTTGTGGTGCTGGGAACCTGTAATCCCAGCCCAATGGGAGGCTGAGGTGGGAGGATCACAAGATCGAGCCCAACCTGGGCCATTCCATGACTTAGAGGGTCAAAAATAAAAACTGGATGGTGATTAGTTTAGTGTGAAGGCCCTGGGTACCACTTCTGAGTTCTGTATATTCTCAGTATTAGAAAATATAGAATATTAGAATAATGGTGTGTGTGCATATGTATGTGTGTGTGTGTCAAAATCAAGTTTTTAAGTGAAACTAAAATTGAGTCACTGACTTCAGTCTGGTTTGTAAGTTCCTCCTCTCAGAATATCACACACAGAAGGAGGTGCCACGTGGCCTGCTGACAACGCTACCTGCAGTGTCGTAGAGCCAGGCAGTGGCTGCTGCTCTGTCACTGCCTATTTCCTTCTATTAAATCTTCCCATGTCTCAGCACGAAAGGATGTGCGATCAAGTTTCATGAAGTTATAAGCCCACAGACAAAATCATTACCATGCCAGATTGATTTCTCAGGTATGTAATTGCATGACTATGGAAAAAGAAACTGGAATTTTGGTCACCCGTACAGATACAGGGGACAGAAATGAGATTGCTGAAGCCTTTACTGTAACCATGCTTAGCATACATAATGCTCCTTAGCAGTTATTTACTCCCAATTACTCAATATTTCCTTATTATTATTATTATTATTGGTACATAATGTTTAAGCTGAGCTTCTAGTGGAAAACGTCTTCGAAGAGATACTAGCAACAACCTGAGTATCATTTGCAGTGTAAATCTAGAGCGGCGCTTTCATGCCTGCCCTGTGTTTCATCTTGCCATTATAAAACCACCCTCAAAGAACCTTGCTGTAAATACTTAATGACATTTGCATTTTATCTGACTGAGAAATAAAATTCTGGTTCTCACTTCAACTGTTATTTCAGGAAGCCATTGAGAGAAAACTCAATCCCTGCCTGGCGCTGTATAGTATTCATACACTGTGAGTAACCTGTAGCTTTGCAGACACTTCAGTCAGTATTAGAAAACCCAGTTCTGATTCTCAGTACAAACCAGTAGCATAAATAGGCAGAAATAATGTATGCCATGTAATTTAATAAAAGCTAACACAAGTGCTTCTGATCAAAAGAGTACATTGTCACCTAAAATATATTAGGCTTCTAGATTTTTAGCTTTATTTCAATCAGTGTATATTTCTTTATTTTCTATACTGTTCACTTGATGAATTTATATATAAATTAATACATAAATAAAAACAAACACAAACACGCTTGAAAATATTCACAAATATAACTATATATCTCTTTATGTATCTAAGCTAGCTAATCCATTATCTACTTACCAGAACATTCAGATTTTACATATTATGACTAGTCTGTCTCATTGATCATTATTTTAAAAGTTTATAATTAGCATCAGAACTGGGGAGGAAAATGAAATGGTGTCCTCCTCTCTCTCAGTGGGGAAAGGCTAACCTTGTAAGTGGTCATCTACACCTGCTCTTCTGATTTCTGTCTCCCAGAGGATCACGATGCTAAGGCAAAGACTTGAAAAGCTCTAGCATAGCCCAAATTCCTTCCTGCACCTTCTCATTCCTCACCTGACCCTGAGAAAGTAGTAGCAGTTTCTGGAACCGGTTTGTTTTCTGTGTCCAATGGAAAATTTACCTCTTACTCACAATTAAGATTTGTTTTATGTTAAAATTGAGTTTTCCATGATTAAAAAAAAAATACCTGGACTCGAAATTTGAAACACAATTTAAAAAACGAACCACTTAACATAGTTGAGTAATTATTAATTTTCGGTCCAGTTACACAGAAAACTTATTTCCCCCTATTCTCATAAATCAGAGGATCAGAATTCTAATATCATTAAACCTCAATTAGCAAAATGGAAAGAAGGTCAGAGACTTAATTTGGATAATGAGGGGTGCAGATAAGGATGGGAAGTCCTAATGTAAATGGTGCATGTAGGAAAGTATGGCCTAATGCAGATAGCAGAGCTTTTCAGATAAGAGCTGCATATAATCAACTTCTTTGGGAATGGGATACAAATGTAGACCCAAATGCAATTTAAAAATAGTTAAGAGTAGATTAGTACAATATGTAGATAAGATCTAGACAGCGGATCAACTAAACAGATGTAGGGCAGCATTTTTCTTTCAATGAGCAATCATTCCTTTTTCTTTACCTACTTTCTTTTACTTGAAAAAGAAAGGTCATGAGTTTTAGAATATATATATATATATATATATATATATATATATAGGATTGTCTCATGGGTAAGGCCATTTTGGAACACAAACAGTTTGGCGTCAAAATATGCTATTTCAATAAATACTGAAGCATTATCTTCCTTTTTGGTCCTTATGGACCATAGCAGAGTTATTCTTGGTTGTTTTCCAAAACCTTTACAATATCCTGCATTCTCTTCTACACTACATTTGTGTCCATTGTTGCTATAATTAGTTGTTCAGCTTTTTAAAAATTCCACAGGGGGAAATAAGAAAAACATTAAATAATTGAATGGACACTTTATTATTTTGATGATATCATTGTTTATTAAAAAAATAAAAGCAAACTTAACTTTAATGGGTGTAGAGGTGTTTTTATTAAAGAAAGACAAAGTGTATAATGATGAGAAATAATTATATGTTAAAATTCTGTGACTTAATCACTCAGCACTTATTTCTGTGTTTTAAAATCAGTCAGAACCATATTCTATTTGTGAATATAGCTATAATACAAGTAATTAATATTCTAAATTTATTAAATAACAAATTCAAAGTAAGTTTATCATGGAAAATATGTACAACAGACTCAAGAAAATAGATTTTATAGAAGTATTTTTCATTACATAAATATGCATATTTTTCTATTTTAAACCATTTTATAACAAGCCTTATCTATTTAACTGTATCTATAATACCTTTATTGTACGCCTTACTTTGAAACTTGAAATATTTTTGGTATGCGCTTTCTTAGGGAGAGAGAAAAGTCTAATTCTGAAACAACCCCAAGTAAATGGACTTATGCTTACCTGGTTGTGACCAGAGAATTATTCACTCAAAGCAAAGTAAGCTTGATTTCATGTTTTAAAACACAGGTCAGAGTAATTCTTTTCCTTCATTCTTCAAGTAAAATTTCGATAAGAAACACAGAAAATCCCCCCATGGTTTTCGTTTTCATTGCCTTCTCTCTTAGGGTATATTCCTTACCATGAAAGCCTGAAATAGAAATTCTTGTGTGAATGATTTATTGAGAATGTGCTCCTAAGAGAAAGGACGGGAGGGAAGAATAGAGCACTAAAAAACTCGAAGCAAAAATATGATCTCCAGTGTGGTCTGAATTCAACCTGGTTCTGCAGGGAACTGTAGCCCCAGGCCTCATTCTTACTGGGGCAAGAGGACCAGGTGTCTTGCTGTACTCCCATGTCGGTCAGTCCGTGACTGATGGTGAACTGCGGCTGGGGCGCTGGCATAGGGATTGCTGGTGCACAGCTCCTGGAGTGTGGTAGTTTGGGTTGACTGAGAGCAGTTTTTGCAGCCAATATTCTAGCATCTGGGGGACAGGTGCAGCCAGGCAGTAATGATGAAGGTCTGGCACCAGGAGAGGCATTGCACTTTCATTTCTGCTTACCATTAGGCCAGCTACATTTATTTATCTCATTACAAGATTTCTCCCAATGTCTTGCTTATGTTCTACAACAAGCATCAGAAAACGTTTTTGGTAAAGGCAGAATATATATATATATATATATATATTTTTTTTTTTTTCCTGCTTTGGGAGCCACATGTAGTCTGTTGCAGATTGTTTTTTGTTGTATACCAGCATGTTTTTATAATCTTTTAATAATGTAAAAAAGAAGAAAGGAATTTCTAGGTTTTGGAACCAAAAATAAATTCATGGGTTAGATTTGACCTCCAGGTCGAACCATGCTATAGACTCTCTTAGCCTTTTGTGTAACTTGTTTGTTTGTTTGTTTTCTTTTTAATGATACTACCTATTTATAATGCACAAACAAAAGCTGTAATCAGAAGGCTAAAGCTAAGTGTAGAGCCATTCAGATCTGAGGAGCTGAAGTTGGTGTGATGCAAAGCAAAGTCTGGATCTAGCCAATCAGAACTAAGGCTATGAAAGGCGTTCTAGAAAAGTCTAGAATTTTCTCTCTATTCCCTACTTTTTGCTTATTGGGAGGGAGGAAAGTACTAGTTCATCGTAATATCCCAACTGTAGCTAACTATATTCCAACTGTGAGGGACATTTAATCTTGGAGAACACATCAAACTTCTTTCTTCCAAGAGCACTAAAGAGAAAAAACCCTCACCCAGGATTCCAGAAGACAGGTAGAGCAAGGTGTGCTGAGCCCAGAAGAGTCACCACTGACCGACCTGGAAGCCATGTTTCAGGAGCAACAAGGAGAAGCTGTTTTGCTCAGCCCTGAGGTACGTTAGTCGTTACTGCAGTAACAGCTGACAGCCTCATGTCCTGACTCTATGGATTTGACTCGTTAACATTTTTAAATTAAGTAAAGAATGTGTTATCTAGTCATCATTCCATAAGAGAAATTATACTTCCTATAGGCAGGTATAGCTTTAATGTTTTCATATCAGTTAGCTCGAATTCTCATCAAAGTTGTACTGAAGAATGGAAAGGTTATCAAGTTTGCCAGATTTCTCCCAGCTGCCAAGAGACAGAGCTCAGATTTGAGTACAGGCATTTTGCCTCTAAAGGATATATGCATACAAGACTTATGTTAAGCAGATGCTATAGCAAAATGTGTAAATTCACGAAATTCAGGATCTGTGGGTATCGTTTTTCTGGCTATTTTTAGACAAAGCAAACTGCTGAAAAAATAGAGAATTGGTGGCAGATTGAAGAAAATGAGAAGAACCAAGATTTAGAGAGCTGTAGAACTGAGCCACCTTCTGTCATGAGAAAGATGGAGAATTCTAAAATTCATTGTTATAGAGGAATAGGGACATTTCATTTTATTGGGTTCCTTGTAATACCTCTTATTCCATGTAATAGGTCTAGATTTTGCTTACGTAAGTTTGAATTTGTGTCTGTTCCTAGTTATCAACTGAGACTTATCTAAGCCAAATGGCTCAATAATGAGGGAAATAGTTTTTATGTGGTACCAGATGTTAAAATGAAATAGAGTGACTACCTAAGAAATGCTCAAAGAGTAGTTTATAAAGTAATTATATAGAGAAATGAAAAGGCAAAGATAACTACAAATAAAATAATACAGAAACCATTGGATACTATTTAAAACTTTCAGTAAAATAATCATTTTACTAAAGCGAGAAGTTGGTGAAACTTTAGAAGTAAAGAAATAGACATGGAAAGGCAGGACTAATGAACGATCAACTGAAAGATCAGAATCTTTAAATGGGATCTTAGGGAAATGTCAAAATAGTCTAAGATAAATAACTTACAGCACTTAAAACAATCAATAGTAATTATTTGCAAAGACTTCCTAGAAAAATAAAAAGAAATGGAATGTATTTTGACAAAGAACATGATTAGGCAATTCATAGGAAAAAAGTTGTCAATAAACCAGTCAAAACATACCCCACTTATGACTAATCAGTAGAATATAAATTACAATACTATGCAATATTTTTTGTCATTTTAAACAGTTAAAAATATGACACTGTTATAATTATGGGCATAACAATATTCTCATATGTCAAATGATATGTAAACTGATCATTTTTTACAATATAAATTGACAGTCTATTAATATTTTTAAACCACAGAACTAGAGTACAGAGATATGTCTAAACATTTATGCTGAAAAATAAGATTATTAATTACATATAAATAATACATGTACTGTATAAATACAAATATATAATTTTTTATCAAGAATAGATTCTTATTTTATTCACAGAATCAGATACCATGCAACTGTTTAAATGAAATACATGGACACATACATATTTTCTTGCCAGATATTGTTTAGACAAAGGGAAAATCAAGCTATGTATTGATTTTACAGTATGATTCCCTTTTCATGATATAATTCTTTCAGTGAAAATTTATATATGGTACATGAATATGCACATTTATATATTTTATAGCAATTAAAGAGTGTGTTCATGTCCCTGGAAGACAAATATCAATTGTTTTTATTTTTTTTCTGAATGATTTTATATCTTTTTAGGGTTCAACCAAGAAGACAGAAATGCCAGTAGTTACTCCAAATAGAAAAGATTTCAGTGCAGAGAATGAGGATATAAACAGTCTTTGCCACGCCCTTGCACACACACGCAGATTCAGATAACTTTTGCCAACTCAGTGATTTATGCAGTGATTTATTATTTCTCAGGAGTCTCTCATCTGTGTAAATGGACCATCTTTTGGTTTTTCCCCAAGTTCTCTAATGTGCCTGCATCAAGCTGCAGAGTTAATGTGGCCTCACATTTATATCTGCCCATTAGTCCCTTTCTTTGTTCCATGCTGAGACACAATACTGAACACCTGTAAATTAAAGAAGGAAGCAGTTATTCTGGGCTACACTTTGTGGAGTCTGAAGTCCATAGTGGACTGGCTCCAAAGCAGAGCAGCATAGAGGACAGCATGGCAGAGGAGAAAAAAACCAGTGGAGTCAGTCATGAAGCAGAGAGAAATCAGAGGAGGAGAGAGGGAGAGAGACCCACGCCCCCATGACTCACCTTCTTGGAGGAAGCTTTGCCTCCCCACATCACATTCAGCTACAAACTCATCATCAGGTTAACCTGTTGATGAGCATCACAGCCCCTGACCCAGGCACCTCTCCAAAGCCCCACCTGTGAGCTCATGTGCCTTTGGGGAATCCAGTTGTAAACCATAATAGTCTCTGTGTGTGCCTGGGGGTACCTGAATCCACCTCGGCTCGCATTCATGTCCATCCCTTCAAGGAAGCACTCCAAAGACTGATAGTGCCAGCTGCTCATCCTGACCTCAAAAGCTGTGAAACTACCATCATTACGTCAAGTCAAAGGAGTCAGTGGGTCCCTCGAGACGCCAGATTCCACTTCTTGATGAGAAGAGACGCAAAGTTACAATAAATCAAGTTAGGAAACCTGGGGTGGTAGAAACCGGTGACGTTATTTGTAATCTACCACTCCCTCCTATCCACAACTAAATTTCCATTACCACAAATAGGACAAAAGCAGCAGCATCCAGAGTAGAGAACTATGTTGCATATTGCTGCAGACATGCCCAGCCTCTCCAGAGATTAAGAAGACGAAAGCTTGCTCTCCATCTCTCCGTCTCTCTGTCTCTGTTTCTCTATCTCTCTGTCTCTGTCTCTGTCTCTTTCTCTGTTCATTTCCATAGCAGTTCATATGACCAGCTAATATGTATGGTTTCTTTCTCTCTCTCCCCTTCCACGCTCCCTTTGCACCCATTCTGCGAGACGGTCTTGACGTCTTAGAGCACTGGATTATCCAACTCCACCGGAAACTCTGCTTCACTGTATGTGGTTATGTTATTGTGCCAGTTTGGACCCCGTTGGAGACGCAGTGATGACACAAATAGAGGTTTAATATAAATAACAATTGAAGTCTAATAAAAGTAATGGCAAGATATGCTACCTAAGAGCTATGAGACAACATCCAAGGAAGGACAGTCTTGGCAGGACACCTCCTACACACAAGTCTGGGCTCGCCCTCTAGTGGAGGAATAGTGCTTTGTGAGTCAACGACCCACAGTACTTGCTGGATTCCTCAGGGGACAGCTGGTGTGCAGCTACCCGCAGGAAGGGAGCACTTTGAGGACCCAGGTGGACAAGTGTTCAGGGGCACCACTGTGCAGAAGGGAAGGGGCCAGTGGAGGCAGGAGGTGTGCAGGGGGCAGTACTCTCTTTTGGATGGGATGTAAGAAATGAACTTGGAGGAGTACGGAAATAAGTAGAGACCAGGGACCCCAGTAGGGATGGGCAGGCCGGAGCACATGGAACAGGAGGTCTTGGACTCAGAGCATCCGTGCTGCTCTGGGGCTGCAGGACTGTTGCATTCCGGGTACTGCAGCCAGATGGCGGGGGCACAGCATCTGATGAGGATCTGATTCCCACAGCTGCTGGATATGCAGACCCATAACAAGCAAGCGGAAGTGCCCACTGTCATGCACACTGGTGAGGAATAATGCTTAAGGAATAGCATCTGTCTCTGAGAAGTCTATGAAACGAGGAATTGGAAATGAGAGCTACTGAATGCAACACTATATGAGGTAGTGAATTTCTAACTAAATTATTGATAGGATTTCATGCACTACAGTATCAGTCACAGTAATCAAGATATGAAACCAACCTGAAGATCTATCATCAGATGTTCAGATAAAGACATCACACACAGACAGTGGAATACTAGTCAGCCTTTAAAAAGGAAACGTTATTCATGACAGTGTAGATGAACCTGAAGGACATTATGTCAAATGAAATAATGCAGGACAGGATGACACATACTGGATGATCACAATCACGGGAGAAATCAAACAAATTTGATCTCCTAGAATAAATAGTAAAGTGGCTATTACCAGATTTGGAATACAGGCTGGGCAGATATGGGTGAAAAGATGCAAAATTTTATTTAGATAGAAGGATTAAATACAATAGATTCTTGTATAGCATGTTTAATAGTAAATACTAATGTATTGCATTCTTTGAAATTGATGATAGATTTTGAATATTCTCCCAACAAAAATGGTAAGAATTTGAGGTAATGCATCTGTGAATTTCTTCAATTTAACCTTCACAACTTTGTATATTTCAAAACAAAATATTGTAAGTGACAAATATATGTATATAATTTTATTAGTAAATTATAATTAATTAATTTTAAAAAGGATTCTTACCACCCTTTTGTGACAGCATACTATTTGATATAAGTATGACAGATATGTTAGAATTTACTGAAATCCCCAAATATATTATATACCCAGTACTGTAAATTAGATGAATGTTTGCTGTAAAGGAAAAATATTTAAATTAAATACTATATTTATATCTTTGTATTTTACTTCTATCTTTAAAATGCATATTCTATTCTTCAAATAAATTGAAAATACATCTAATCATTCAACATATTAAAATACATAAAGTGATTTTTAGAAGTCAGCAGTCAGGCATAATTAATGACTTTTACTGTCACAAATATTTTCAATGTTTTGGATATAAATGCTGTTTTCACATGCAGAATTAATTATAACTTTACCATCTCTGTGGAGGTATTTTTCTATTCTTAAATAATGTTTTCTTTTCCTTTATTATATTTCTGCTATTTTTATTATATACTACTATTGCCACAAGGCTAAATGTTGCAAAATAATATCTTGTACAATATCTCAAATTGAAATGATAAATGCTTTTAAAAAAGATATTAAAAGAAATCAAGAAATTATCAAAACTTCCATGTGCTACGTGGCATCAAATTGCCCCTAAAAAGTATATCATCTTTCTCTCACATTGTTATCAAAGACATCCTACAATAGTTGATGAGACAGATCCCACATTTTATAACTGTGATTACTTAAAATAAGAACTTATATATCTTGTATCATTAATAGCAAAGACTATAAAGCTTCTTACTTGGACGGTCATGGTAACAATATATAAAATAACACTCTAATGAATGAATCATTAGACCGTTCAAATATCAGTTGAAAGGATCATATTTCTCAAGCTCTTATTCATGGTTGCTGAAGAAAATGGGTACCAGCATCAATGCTGAATTTAGAAACATTATACAGCTAATGGTTTCTGTGCCTTTAGGAAATATAATGGTGTTATTTTATGCTTCATCACTTCATGTTTTAAGAATATTCCCTCTTTGAAGTTTGCCATCAGTATCAAATAGAATGTGATTTTCTTCAATTTAATGTAAATGAAAAATGAATGCATGATTTAAAAGAAATATGAAATTATATTTCCAGTTATAGTTCTATAGAAATATTCGTAATGACAACAGAATGAGGATGACAACTGCAGAATGATGTAGCTCATTCTTGAGCCCATACATTCAGCACACTTAGACTTGGCTTTTAACGAAATGTAAATTCATTATTACACAATTTCTGCTGACCATGAGTAAGTGTTAGCATATTTTTTCTACTCTGCCTGACTTTTTCACATTTATATTTTTTGGGAATGCTAATTTTCCTGGACAATTGAATACGTAACTAAGTTATTTAAAGTCATTTGTAATTTTGTTCCTTGCTTTTCTTCCTATTGCTACTTGTTCATTATGATCATGGCAATCAGAGTCCATTTCTGAGGAGTGTCCTGTAAAGACCCCTCCAAATTCACACTTGGTTACATATCAATGAAGAAGATTATGAGACGATTAAAGACCCTAAAGAGCTTGTTTTGAAAGCTATCTTCTTTGAAGACTTCTCTAATTTATTGTCAGGAAGGTCTTTTATGCAATGTGTGCATATTTACATTATTATATTCAACCGTATAAGAGATGTCTGTTTGTCTAGATATTTTTTTCAGTAAAGTCTATCACTCAACAAAAATCCCCTTGTCATCTTTCTGTCATCTCTGATTCATGGCTGTTGGAGCAACCAACACATTGTCACCAGCCTCAGCCTTGTCCCTAGCTTCATTTCAGTTATCATCTTCTTGACTGACGCTTTGACAGTTACTTAAGGCTTTTTTTAATTAGCAATAAAAAGACATTCTCTGACTTGTCTGGAACAATGTGACCTGAAAACAAAGACAATAGAAAGTCACTCTACATTTATAGACATGGGAGCGACCTAAAGCCTGCACTGAGTCCAATACACTTTCTAAAGGGGTGTGTGATGGGCGACGTCAATGTAGCCCAGGGGACAGACGTCCTCGGCTCTAAGTGTAGACTGCAGGTGAAATGAGAATGGCAGGCAACAGGTGCTGGTGTGCAATCAATGACTGACTCAACGACCTGCATTTCAGCCTTCTAAAATAGGCTATGTCACTGTAATCTCTGTATCAACGAAGGAGTTTACACATTAAACTATACTTTAGAGTAATTTGGGCGTCCTGGTATTCATGGGTGTAAACGTGTCCCTCAGGAGCAATCTGACTGTCTGTCATCCCTTGAGGAACTAAAATAGGTTATTGGGAACATGGATGAACTAAAATTTCTCTTCAAAGGTGGAAGAATCGTGAGAAAAGGAGTACTCTTTACACTGCGAACCGATTATATATTCAGAGTCATTGACCAGAGGGAATAGAGGATGCTCTGGAGAAGTCAAGTCTTTCTTCAAGTGGAGCCTGAAGAGAACCACACTGAAACAAGACGGATCAAAGAAAATACAGTGAGAGTCAGACAAGACAGGATGGGGTCTCCCTGGCTTTTTGTAGTGTGGGAGACTCTACCTAACTGTGTCTTCCGCCTCGATGCTTGCTGTGGGGCAGTGGAACTTTTGCCTTAATATCCAGGCATTATACTGGGAAACACCGTCTCTCCTCCCTTGGTGAAATGCTCACTCTGCAGGAGCTGCCTCTCAGGGTTTTCTCAAGCAATAGTGAAAAAACGATTAGTGTTACTGCTTGCTAGGGTGAACTTTGTTTCAATTTGCATAAGACAAACCATTTAAAAAACAACTAAACACCGATGATTACAATGTATGCATTACATTAAAACTGTTAATTTGCAGCAGTAATAATTTAGGATTTTAATTATAAGCCTGAAAAACAGATTTAGAAATGTAGTTGGCAGGGCTAACGCTCATTTGTCCTTTAATGTTTATTGAAAGCAATATATCCAACGTAATTACAGTGCATGTCACACAACCTACTATTTTATTTTTTAAATGTATGATCCCTTAACTTGCTTGATTAAGATGGTTTACCATCTGTTAAGGATTTTTGTTGCGTCATTCTCTGTGGGTTTTACATTACTTATCAACAATAAGCAATTACCCAGGGCCTTTTTCATTGATTCAGTGACCAGTTTTTCTGATGCCTTTCCATGACTTTTCTCGGTGTGTTGTTCTTCATCCTTTGCTCGATGCCTGTAACACCCAGCGGCACAGGGTGTCTGGTTCACTGGGACACTGCAAGCGTTGCTGGGAATCAGATGTGGGCTCTGGTCACAGAGGGGAAATCAGTGCCAAGCGCAGAGAACCTGGGTGCTTTTCAGCTGAAACTTCTACAACTGTTTAAGGCCAATGACTCCCATGACAAGTAGGCTGTTTCTGGCAGTACTACTTCTTCTCTATTAATCTTCTTCTTTCCACAACTTCATTACTGCTTCATAAAGTTCTAAAAGCATTGCTAATGTAATGCGTATTTGAAGTTGCTATTTCTGTCTTTCTTTATTGAGTGCTGAAGAATGGACCCAGGACCTCATGCTTGGCTATGAGGGCCTGAGTGGCTTTAAAAAAAATAAAAATTCTGTTTTCATTATTGGGATTGGGGAATTTTTCTTTCTTTTGTGTTATTGCATGTTTCTAGTACATATTTTCATTTCTTGGGTGCATGAACATTTTACTTTTTGTTTTCAACCCCTTTCCTTCCCTTGCAATCCCTCTCTCTGGCTCTCCCTTTTCCAGAAAGGTGTATCTCTCTACTGCCCAGTACCTTTTATTTTGCTTTTTATTTATAATTTGGATTTCTCTTATAAGAGAAACCATGTGATATTTAAGTTTGCATATCTCATTTATTTCACTTTACACTATGATCTCAAGATGAATCCATTTTCTACAAACAATTCAGGTTAAACTTTCTTAGCTTTACTGACTGAAGACACAGTAGAATCCACGGATACAAGAATGTATTTGTGGCCATAATAAAGTTAAATTCTCATTAGAATGTAAAAAAAAAGTCTTTTTTTACCACTTCTATGCAAACTTTCATTTTAATTTTTATAAATTTTACTTCATAATCACCATCTAGTATAGTCTATTTTATAGCAACCAAAGTATAAACACATACCAGTTAATTTGAAATGGTGTGCTTTGATGAATGTCAAATGCTTTCATTCATTTAAAAAACATTTTCCAATTTTGTTTCTAACTGATAGTAATATTCTTAATATTTTCATCATCAAATAACAGTTTACATGGTTATTCCTTATTTGCTCCCACACAAAATAGTCTTTGAGAACACCATATAATTAATGTTTATTCTAACTAAACCAGTTTAGATAATTTGTGAATATTTAAAATTGTTTTTGCAGTGGGCAAATTGCTTTTGGTGGTGAACAATTGTATAGTGAATATGGTTATGCAAGATTGAATAATCTGTGGAGAAATTATTTTAAACTACTGGCCATACCATATGGCTGTTTAATATGAACTGATATTTAGATGAAACATGACTTTAATACTTATATTGAAAAGATATATTTTCCAGTTATCTGTTTTCCTCTACTCAGGAAGAATACATTTGCAATAAAATTTAAACTATAATTCTACTAATATTCTGTATAGAGAAACTGTAGAGATTGCCTCTTTAACCTAGGAATAGATTTTTTTTGCTAAAGACTCAAGTTTATTGAATATAGAAAACTTGCTGTTGGGCAGTATTTATTTAAAAACACACATCTACATATTCAAACATGTTTTCTTCTTTGTGTTATTTATTATTAGTGCTATATCAGTTCACAGTAGCATCATCAGATATGTGTCTATGTGTGTGTGTATCATACAATGCTATGTGCTACAGGACAGTTGCAATATTGAGTGATTCAGGAATATGTCTTAAGTGGTAACAATACTCTTTCAATATAATTGTTCTTAGCCACATTTTAGAATCAAGAAACTAATATATAAAGTGATTTGGGAGTTTTACATATTAAAGCACAGAAGCTCAACACTTTTCCCACTCCCATAGTTTTTTGATAACTACATTCAATATCTGTTGAGGATTAACTTTTAACTGATTCTCATGGTCATGTTTTCTAAGCTTAACTAGAGTCACTGTCAAACATGCATATGAGTATATAACAAAGTTTTCCTATCTGCTAAGATAATTCTTGCCATTATATTGAAGAGAAAATCGTCACTATTACATTCACGATATGTTTGCATTTCTCGATACTATTGGAAAATAAGCAAACAAAAACCCACTAGGCTAAAGTTATGTTTAGTATGCTTAGTACTTTTTTTGAAACACAATTATGCATGCAACAAAAATGCACATGTAGGAAAATTGGTGCTTATGACTAAGTTGAATATCACACTTTTATTGAATAGCACAAGCACAATGCACTCCCCACAAACACACACGTACTCATGCACACACACACACACACACACACACACACACACTGGTACAACACACACACACATAATAGGTGCAGCTCAGCCCAGTACATCCAAACCAAACATTTTATTGACTCATCTAAATTTAGTAAAGCTTATTAAAATCCCTCTATTAATATTAGTCTGATAAGTTATCCATTATATATAAATACATGAGGAGAAGGTATGGGTAACAATTAGGCACATTGACCTTTAATGAAGCAAGATTATTGGAAATTATACCATCTTCTCTCATAAAAATAAAATTAGACATTCAGACATTTAATAGATGAATTTTTCAAGCATGCAACACCACCTCATAAATTATCTTAGGAGACACTTTAAAGAAAAATATGTTTAGCACAGGAAATTTAATGCATTTAACTAAAAGCATTTTTTTTTTCAAATGGGCATTAACGAATTAGCTGGGAATACACACTTCAGGCTTCACACTCACAAGCACTTAATGCGGGTGGAGCTACAAATCACATTCTCGTCACTTTCCATACCTTCATCAAATGTCATAGCAACAGCTGCCCAGTAACTCTGAGTGTGCCTGAGGCTAAGGGAGACATCTGTTTGCTGACAACCTCAGATCAAATGACAAATGGGAGACAGAGATGTCAGTGCTGGGCAAGGTCAGAATTTTCACCTCATTGATAGTTTTGGTCATAGACACAGAGGTTTTTTTTTTTTTTTTTTTTTTTTTTTTTTCCTTCTTTTAATGGACAGACAGGAAAATCACAAACATAAAACAGTTAATGATGATACTAATTCCTCAATTACACTTAAGTGTGGTTTGGAAAGGAAAATGTTTCTTTTGTGATGGCCAGATGTTTGTTGACACATCTTTTGGGTTATGCTGACTTTCATTCTACTTAGTCAATAATCACAGGTGATCCTTTTGTTCTGATCATGACAGATTTCATTTATTCTGCGCAATAAGGACAGTTATCTTTCAACTCTAACTTTAAAAGCTGATTTAAAATATTAGCAATTCTTTCAAGCTAAGGAAGCATAATTTTTTACAGTTTATAATTACTGAAGATGAGCACTGAGTTTTCAAGTGAAGATACTAAATGTAAATATCAGGTACTCTCCTATCTGAGCCATTTTTAAAACCAAATTTGAAGTTCAGTTGAAAGCAGAATTTCTGTATGAAATCACCTTGAAGAATATTGTGCTATTCCTCATCATATTGTTTCTTTCCAAATGGCACAGGTAGATGCTGTGTAAAGGAAAAGTTCAGAATGCTAAAAGAAAGCCTTTCTGCATGGAGTTTTAATTTTGTTAGATTTTATCACCCAGTTTGAAATGCCATCCCTTCACGAGCAACTCTTGATGATAAAGAAAGTGTAGATCGATTACTTGTAGAGATGTGCTTTATCTTTCACAAGCCCTGTATAATTTGGGTAATATTTATTGGTTATTCTAAGCCTTGTTTTCTATGCTGCTTCTGTTAATACTAATTTTGCTTGAGACTAATATAAGCAATATTATTAAATGCTGCACTGTGACTATGAAATAGTGATTAATTTTGAAACCTACGTACTCTAATGAGTTTGTTGTGTGGAGATACAATTGTCAATTAGATTGACTTGTAAAGTCAGTATTTTACTTTTCTTTCAAATCTCAATATTTATCTATCTATCCAATTAATAAAATTACTAGTGTTAAGGGAAAATGCCTAAAGCAATCACTATTTTCTTCATTTCCAGGAATTCTTTTTGGGCAGATTTTGTTTAGATGTGTTCCAATTTTTAAGACCCCTCACTATTTTCAAATGTGTTTTGTTTTATATTTTATATATTTTATTCACTATAACTCAATAATAAGCAATATTTGATTATGGAGATATATCAAAATCAACCTGATGTAAAATATTTGATAGATTAATGCTGCAAATACAATACTAGAATCCTGGACTAGAAATGTAAGCAAACATTACTCTGGGAATCTGAAAGTTTTCATTTAATAATTAAATATTTGGATGATTTTAGAAATCATTTGTGTGCCCAATCTTTCTAACTCATTGTCCTTCACTTTATATATTCTGTTTAAAGCTTTTTATTAAAATACTAATACTTTTTTGAAACACTAATGCTGTTGTCCTTAAATCAATCTCTCACGCTCTTTCCCTCTCTCCCTCTCTCCCTCTCTCTCTGTATCTCTCTCTCTGTATTTCTTTCTATCTCTCGCATTATGACTCATATCCATATGCTCCCCAAAGCCTCATCAGTGGGGCTTTTGGTAGGTAGTTATGTCATAAGTGTGTGATACTAGCTTATGGGTGTGTGATAACTGAATCAATCCACTGATTGATTTAGTGTGGTTGTAAGAAGGGAAGGCTCATTGCATCTTTGCTTCACCTGCCATGCTATGAACTATTTCTATTCTGCCATGATCCTCTGCCATGCCTAGCTTGCAACTAGGTGACTATGAACTAAAACCTGCACAATCTCTGAGCTAAAATAAACCTCTCTTCTTCCATTTTTTGGTACCTGGGATCAAACTTACAACCTTGTGCCTGCCAGGCAGGTGCCTAGGCCACTGAGCTAAATCTCAGAGACAGGGTCTCACTATGCAGTTCAGGCTGGCTTTGAACTCAGGCTGGTCTCGAACTCACAACGATCCTCCTGCCTCAGCCTCGTGAGTGCTGTGGTTAAAAGCGAATGCCACCACGCCCAGCTAGCCTTTCCTCTTTTAACTTGTGTATGTAGGGTATTTTGTCCCAACGACAAGAAGAATAGCAGAAAGAGAGAGAGGGTGAGAGAGCGAGAGCGAGAGCGAGTGAGCGAGAGAGGTCCATATGTGCATGTATATGCCTGTATAATAACAGAATAAAATTTAAAAGTCCAGAGGTTCAATGACTACTTGAAAATATAAGAAATTCCTCTCTTCTCTTGCTTTAGACAGAAAACTCTCATTACAGTTGCTCATAATTTACCAGTTTCTTTGAGAAGTCACATTATTTTCAATTTCTTAATTTGTTGTAAACTAAGACATTGTCTTCTTTACATAAAATGCCTATGCTGTTCTTGTAAAGTTGGTATTTGAATTTAGCTATGTACTTAATGTATAACTATTAATTTAAGCATATTATTAAACAACTCAGTAAGCACTAAGCCACTGAATAGCTAGACAGCAAATGATAAACTATACAATTCATATTTGAAGAACAAAATACCTTGTGCGGGACATAGTAAGCTCTAATCACAGGACAATATGAAGAATATTCCACATAAGTAGATGACATTCTCACAGAGTTATTTAGTGACTTCCTATCTAAAACTCTGACTTTATTTTTTTGATAAATCTTTCAATTCTTTTGGAAAAGTTGAAAATAAAAAAAAATAATGAATCACATGCTTGCTTTCTAATATGGGCACTATCACAATTGATATAGTATAGAAGTAACTCAGGAATACCCAAATGTGAGATCAAAAGAAATTTATGCTTCACAAATAGTTTACATTTTATGCAAGCATCTATTTGAAATCAAGGTAATAAAATGTTGTTCAATGTGGCAGTGGAATAACTGGCAACTCTTTTGAAAGACATGAGGATAGATTGCATTAGTGCAGGGGATAAGAGCAAAAATAGTGGAGGCCAACTTCCTAAGTTCCAGTGACAGACTTCCCAATTAATGTTGGAACTACTGAGGTCTTCACTCATGAGAGACAATGGGGAAAAGCCTGAATTCCTTGACTTTCTTCTGGCTGTGGTTGAACACAACCCGGTCCGACACACCCACCTCTACTCTGCAGGTTGGTCTTGTGTGGTCTTTGAGAATCCAAGCAGGCAGCAAGAAAAATGATGCACAAAGAGGAAAGGAAGCATAGTCACATGGCTCCTGAATGAAACAGGTCTTCTTCTTCAGCAAAGTGGACAGTGAGGGTAGAGGTTGAAAGCTTTGAATTAAAGTCCATGAAGTGTTTGATGCAATATCCAGGGTTTACTCAACCAAAAAAAAAAAAAAAAAAAGAGAGAAAAAATACAGCAGCTACTCAAGTAAAATCCTAGTAGACAGATGATAGATTTAACCAAAATATCTCAGAAATTAACTTTACATGCAAATAGAGTAATTAATGAGCAGCAAACACTAAAACAGCGTGACACACACACACAAGGAGTCACTACTTGGGAAAGAGATTGTTTAAAAATAAGAATGCAGAATATTTAGCATCACAAGGACTGAAAAAAGTGTGATACACAAATATAAATGTAAAGTGATATCTCTTTAATAAAGTGTAAATATTATCATTTGAGGCAAAAATATTGACAGAAGTAAAGAGAATATTTCACAAATGGTTAACTGCAAAAGTATCGAAAAATATAGCTAGCATGTACATAGCGACATAAACTGAAAATCCATAAATTACAAAGCAAGTCAATTGCAAGAAGATACAGCCAAATTCTTAAAGTAAGGTGCTTAACAATACATATCTCAGTAACATCTAACTAATTAGGTTAAGGACAGTAAGACCACAAAACATTTGAATGACACTATTAGAACAAAAAGCAAATAACATAAGCAGATTACTTTGTCCTAGGGAATTTTAAATTCATCTGGATCATGTAAATTTGGCCATATGCTGGTGAATCTGGAAAATCTAAGCCTAGAGATTCTGGGAAGAGGTTGGAGCTACCATCACAAGTCCTGAGTAGTATCCAAGTCTCCTTCTTCCTATTTTGAAGGTACTATAGAATTTTTGAAGACATCTTCACACATTTTGGGTGTTTACTTGCTTGCAAGAAATTTTGAAATTTTATCAGGGTACAATGAAAATTTATTTACAATAACAATTGTATCTATAATGGAGATTTTGAGCATTTATTAATTTACTTCAAAATATACCAGCAAATATTAATCAGGACCAGTTGAAAATATTAAAATAATTCATTAAAAATGTAAGCACAGAGACAAACTAAACATACATACCCACATTGACAATAATCCTCATATTCATTAGAGCAATAATGCTAACCAATAATATTTTTTCTTTTTTTCTCCAGCACCGGGGATCGAACTCACAGCCTCAAGCCTGCCAGACAGGCGCTTAAGCCACTGAGCCAAACTCCCAGCCCTCGTTTTCTGAGACAGGGTCGCACTGTGTAGCTCAGGCCAGTCTTGCGCTCACGTTGTAGCCCAAGCCGGTTTTGAACTCACAACGCTCGACCTACCGGAGTGCTGGGATTAAAGGTGTGCGCCACCACGCCCGGCTGACCAATAATTTAAGACCTTTTCCAGCAAATTATTTTCTCATAAAGGATTTTCATCTCTTCACTAAATTAAAAGTTAGAATTTTAATTTTTTTAGACTCATAATGAAAAATAAGTATAATTATACAGAGATAGGTAACAGAACATGCTGATGCTAACTCATATTTATAAAAATACTAACTACAAACAAATATACAATTATAGTATTACTGAAATTTTCAAAGAAATTACATGAACTTGTTTTGAAGTTCAGTGAGCACTTTCACGATAGGAACTGCAGTGAGTTGAAGTGGTTCACGCCCCATCTCTACTTTCCTTCTTCGGAAAGATTGTAAAGCATTGCATTACTGTGGACTTTAAATACAGGAAAAATTAAGAAAGTGAAATATTTAGAATGAAAGCCTAGGAGGCACTTGGAACAATTTCTGTTTTATTTCCACATAGTCTGCATCTCTATTTAAGAGCCCCAAGTGATCGATTCTTTTTTCTTTCTACTGAGTCCTGTCATAGTTTGAAATTAAGAAGATGAATACGTAAGTTGTAATTTATAATTTTGGTGCAATGGCCTTACATAGACAATAACAAATTTGGAATTAAACAACTTTACATCTAAGGATGTATATACACTTAAATGGAACCTATAGAAGTTTTATACATAACTAAGTTATTTTAATCAACGTTGTCTTTTGTTTTTTCCTCACTCTCTCTCTCTTTTTTTTTTTTTTTTAACCTGGGATCGAACTCATGACATCACACTTGCCAGGAAGGCACTTGTGCCACTGAGCTATATTTGTGGCCCCTAATCATCATTTTCTACTTTAACTTAAATCTAAGACAACAGGTCTTCCTGAACTGTACTCTGAAATGCCACCTGGTCTTTGCCAATTACACCAGCAGGAAGATCAAAAAACTGCTGTGTAGATCACTACCACTCCTCATGATTGAGAATGAAGAAAATTCAGTACCAGACTCCTAGATTAATTTCCATTAATAGAGTGTTTGGGCAGCAATATACACATAAACTACATTATTACACAGTAAAATTGGGTAAGGGGACTGTGCACTGACTTTCCACTGTCAAGTTCTTACTTAACAATGAAAAATTTTATGGAATTTGGGGAAAGATGACTTACTCTAAAACAGTTCTGCCTATGGACCTGATCTTTACTAAGTACTATTCACAAAACTAATCTTACAACATTCTACACATTAGCACACAGACTTAAGCTCATGAATTTGCATAGCTTAGAAGGGGCAGAATAATGACTATCGAATAATATTCTTAGATCATAAGCAAAGTTTTTAATGAAGTTGCAAGAAATTTCTAGAAGAAATATTTATCACTGAAATTTTAAAACAAGAAAAGTTAAAAAAATAAAAATGTATGACTGGAATATAATCTTGAAATAAAAGTACAAGTAAACAAAGGAATGAACTAATAAAGGGATTATTAGATTATTAAAGATGTAGTACACTAGATGTCAAACACAAATCTGAGCTTCAACAAAAAGACTAGAGAAAATCAAGGCAAAAAATTATCAAAGCAGTAAGTTTAGGAAAATACTATAAAAGAAAAGCCTGTAATCTAATTCTCAGTTGATG
Source organism: Dasyprocta punctata (assembly GCA_004363535.1). NCBI lineage: Eukaryota > Metazoa > Chordata > Mammalia > Rodentia > Dasyproctidae > Dasyprocta > Dasyprocta punctata. The sequence continues at coordinate 17,514 of RJWM01000090.1, read as the reverse complement.
AATAAAATAGAAACCCAGCACATCTTTTTAAATTACTGTTTACTAAGAACAAAGACAATCCTAAAAACTTCCAGGGAATCAATACATAACTATTATCAGTGTTTCAAAATTAATACTGGAAACTAGAAAGACGTTAAAGCATGCTATCAAAAAAAATTCTTGAAAAGTAGAAATTCCCAACATGAATACTACTCTCAGCCAATTCAGTAAGAGCCTAGGATGAAGCCCATTTCGTACATGTACTCTCTAAGAATCTTTACCATTGTTCTTAAAATGAAGTCATCAGAAAAAGGAGCAAGGAAGGAATAGGAAAGCAAGAGACCCATTTGTCAAAGGATTTAGCACAGGGTACCACTGTGTCTGAAGGGGGTTACAACTTGTGGTGCAGTGCTAGAAGATGAAGTGATCATAAAATAGTGTACAAAAATAAAACAAAAATCACAACAGCATTAATGCCAAGCAAAGCAAAGTAGTTCCAGGCGATCAGGATTCTGTTCCATTCACCTGAAAGTGACATTTGCCTGGTGAAATTTTTGTGAACACTGAGTAATACTGGGTCAAAACAGAGAAAATGTTTCTCATTCACATTGTAGGTTGGAAATGGAATAAAGCTCAGTTCACGACTTCCAGTATTGGAAATCAGAGCAATCAATTTGAAAAGCCAAGAATGAGTAGAACATAATTGTTATTAAGAGATACAAAGGGAAATTCTGGACAAAAGATTAGAAAACTATAAAACATGATTTATTCTGGGTTTTGCTGCAAGATGCGTGAAGAAAGAACAAAATATTCTTCTTTCCGTAATTGTATAAACAATTTGATTTCTAAACCTCTGTGCTTATGTACCTGCTTTTTAAAAGGAAAAAAATATTAGGGCAAATTAATATCACATTTCAGAAAAATATTCAAAAACATAAGTGTACACAAAATATTGATTTCTTACATGATCTCAAACACCATTTAAGAGAAGCGAGAATAAAAACTTCAATAACACTAAACTTAAAATAAGCAGTACATATATATATATATATATATATATATATATATACACACACACACACACATTCACACATCTATGTTTACTCATATATATTTTGAAACATTGTTGTAGAAGTCTGTTGAACATGTATTAAAAATTACCCTATGGGCTATTATAAATCTACTGTATGGACTATTATAAAGTTAATCTGTAAATATGAAAAAATTGACAATATGTGAATTTGTTCCTTAATTTATTTATTTTTTTTGAGACATGGTCTCATTATGCTGTGCCTTGAACTCGCTTATGTAGCCCAAACTGGCCTCAAACCCATGGTGGTTCTCCTGCCTCAGCCTCACCAGTGCTGGGATTACAGGTTTGCACCACTATAGCTGACTCTTAGTCGTAGCTATAATAACTAAATAGTATTCTACTCCCAACTGAAATCCTGACTTTTGTTGCTATAGAGAAATCACGCATACATCAGCCAAAACAACAAATTGGAAATAATTTTTGAAATCACATAGTGAACACCTGTCACTGAAAAATAAATGGATGCTTTTTTGGTTATTTACATTAATCTATATTTTATCAATTTTGCAATATTTTCATATATTACAAATCATGGAAAAGTTACTGATTTTTAATGCAGTAATTTGCTCAGACATGCATTTTACCTTTTTTTATGCCAACTGTTTGGATTTTTTGCAGAAATTTTCCCACATGCTCATGTGCGGAAGCCCTGGTCTCCAGCCAGGGACACTATTAAGAGTCAACAGGGCCTTAGGAGGCAGGGACTCTTGGGAAGAAGTAGGGAACTGGGGATCAGTCTTTAAGGCTAGCTTGAGCTCTCCGCCTCTCTTCTCTCCCCTCTTCCCCCCTTCTGCTCTTCCTCCCTCTCCCCTTCCCCTCCCTCCTCCTCTCTCCTCTCTCCCTGGCTAACATGCTGTGAGCGTTTTCCTTTCACTATGAGCTTCCACTATTATGAATGGTCTTAGCCATATGACCATGAATGGGTAGTGCTGACACCAGGAGCCAAAATGAGCCTTTTCTACTCCAAGTTGTTTTCTCCCAGGGACTTTGTCACAGGAGTGGAAATCTCACTAACCCACTAACTACATATGAAAGGTGAGGTCTAAAACAGTTTGTGTCTTTCTTTCATAAAGCAAAAACAAAGCCATTACAAAGAAGCATTTTGATTTAATGAACAAGCAGGAAGAGAACATCCTGGATGCATTGTGGCAGGTAAGAGTACTGAAAGTTTTACCTAATGAGATCATGTAAAATGCAGCTGTCATCAAAATGCCATTGCATTAGCTTGATGCACTGTTTCTTATTGATTTGAAAAACCTGTTTATTTTTTTCATTTAGTTGCCTAACAGACCTTGTGTGTGAATATTCATAATTTTTACAGTCAATAGCCATAAAATTATGTCATCTCTTTGTGTGAGGTGGAAGTGGGAGTCATTAGCTGGTTTGCTGCTTCTTACCTCTGCCTTCATTTCTTAACAGTTGGATTGCTTGATCCATTTGGAATTACCCTCCACTGATGTGATTTCTATTACCCAGCATAATGCAGCCATCATGACATGTCATTTCAGATGATAAAGTCATGAGTAGGTTACTGAAATAAATACACACGCACTTAGGAAGAGCTTAAGTAATGGATTGCCAATGCAAATATGAATGCTAGCAGTAGAATACTCGGATGTTTTTATTTGTGACCTCTTTTTTTATTGTGTTCTAGAAGGTAAGTATATCAGAAAGAGTTTGGCATTGCCTTGGATTTCAGTCTTAAAATACCGTCTAAATTTAAGCACTGAAATATCAAACAAATGAGGTGCACTAAAATTTGATCATTTTTCAAATATATGCTGCTGTTTTCTTCTCTGGCAATTTGAATTCTTTTGGCAGTTTTCAAATACTCACTGTGTACTGCATTGCATTAAGGTCTGCAGGGACAATCTATAGATCAGCTGGACCCCATTTGTGTCTTGCAATGTCTGATAAATACAGAGCTAACTACAATGGGAGGAGTCTGGGTTAAGTGTGGTGAAGAAATGCAAACCACAGTGTGGAGCAGTAGAAAGAGAGATTCACACCAGAATATGTGGGTAGCCTTGTGGCATTGTGCTTGGGCTGGAGTCTTTCTGATTCGTAAATTTTCATAAAAATTTGAGGATGATGCTAGATGCTCAAGCAAAGAGAGTGTCAAAAACTAGTCATGTGCTTTTAAAAGTACATATATTTGGGTCTGGCCCTGCCACTTGAGAGAACTGTGGTCTTCATAAGCCATTTAATCTTTGTGAACTTCATTATTTGTTTTATGGAAAAGAGTTAATCATCCCAACTTTTCATGTTTGGTGAAATAGTGAACAATACCTTAATCAGTACAGGCACAGTGAGGCACTCATGGAGCACATGTGATGAAAGGAAGCTAGCATAGTGGCCACCTTAAGGCTGAAGATGTTTGGAAGGTTCTGAGAATTAAGTGGCTCACCCAAGGCAAATGCTACTGAGTGGAGGAGCAAGGAAACCCTACTAGCAGGTATCTGGGACTCCACCTGCTTTCTCTCAAACCACTTTGTGACATTTCTTAGAATGTTTAGTAGTTCCTGGAACCATGAAGCAATGATCTGTCCCTTCTGATGTCCTGACGCATATCGCCGACTTACTCTGCTCTACCATTACAGTACCTGACCTCATGACACCTCCCTCAGTGCTACAGTTGAGTATTGCACATGTTGATAGTGAAACCTCAGTTCCACATTCCCCAATGGGTAGGTGTGGCCAACATCCCATTATGACAATCAAGGAGACAAGGAGAGGTGAGGTAAGGCAGGCATCTTGGTGAGCGCTGCTACCCTGGGAGCAACCGATTAAGAGCTTCAAGATCTGTGCTCAAGGGGCTGACAGGAGCTCTGATGGTTCCTAGGAAAAAGGAGAACAAGGGCAGGGCTTGGGGATTTGCCTAGCTGGGACACTCACCTACCCGGCAGAAGAGGTAGTCCTGCTCAAGCCATGATCTGATTCATCTTGGTTTCAAGTCTGTTTCTGTCAAGCTCAGGGAAAGCTGTCTTTCCTGGAAAAGGGAAACTCTGTTCTAAATTTTAGATAATTGATTATTCTTGAGGTGGCGGGTTCTACACTCTCACGGGGTACTTGCTCCTTTTCAAGGGGTGTCCCATCCTGCAGGGGACTGATCTATGAGGGTTGCCACTGCTTGGGGACAGTGTCAGTCCCTTGTCATAAAGATGCTTATTGATCAGACTTGTCATTCTTGGAACCCAAGGTGACTGCATTAAAGATAAGTCTTGGAAGAAAAGAAGAGGGACTGATTTAGAAATCACACGTCTTTATTCCCAGCTTCTCACACTCTGGAATCAACCACCTCTGAAAAAAACTCACTTATGACCACATGAAGCTTTTGAAGGGTATGTAGAAAAAAGCCATAACACCATGATAAATGGTCCTCAGTAAACCACATTAAGTTTACACACACACACACACACACACACATGGATGTATGTTCTATATGTATCCTTTCACATTTCTATTAAAATTCCAATTTTTCAAAAGTATTGTGTCATAACTCTGGACATGACTGAGAGAAGCATACCTAGAAGCCACTGGATTATTTCTTCAATTTCCTTTTCAATAACTCTGTTTCCTCCCACAATACAAATTTTTAGGGATGCATGCCTTATTTTAAATATCATCTGGTAGAAATTCCAAAATACTTCACTTATTTCTAGATAGTTTCATTTTACCAGTGTGATTTATTTAAACCCCATATCCCCAGATCAAATATGGGCATTGAAAGTTATATATGTATATATATATATATTTCCTTTCCTTCCAGTTGGCTATGATTTTTCAAAACTAACTTGTTTGTAGCCATAACTAGAGGGACATCTTGAGCTGCTAAGATCCTACATATCTGAAATGAAAATGAAAGTGATAATGCATTTTTAATAATCCCAGAAATTGAAGTAAAGTGTATCAGACCTCCAACTATTCTACCTGAAATGCTCACAGGCGGGGCCGCAGGTTGCTATCCACCTGGCAGGTAGTCTCTCTTTCTACCAGGGATAAGGTTAATTGAGTTGTACAGCTCCTCTGTAGGGAGGTGGACTGGATGCTTTCATTTCTCCCTGAAAACCAGTGCCCATTATTTCAGAAAGCTGCCCCAGGATGTCAGGATTGAAGGGGAGCCTCTGTGTACTGTTTACTGAAGGTCTGAACTCTGTCTAATAACCTCTTCCTAGCGGGCAATGCCACTCTTCTTTGCTCTGTAGTGAGCCGAGAGAAAATTTTAAAATGCATCATGCAAGCAGGTAGCAAGTGGATGCTCAACTTTAATTTCCACTGGCAAGGTCCCCTGCATTAGTGCTGTTCTGAATCCCAACAATACAAGATTAAAGAAGGAAGGCAAGCCAAGCAGAACTCTACAGAAACTGTTGGTTTATCAGATTTCTCTTCTTTGTTTCTCTTGAAATGTAATTGATCTGAGATTACTCTAGTGAAGTCAGAGGGGGGATGATTTTAGAAAATCCTCCAGACACCTACCTCACCCTTCCATGGTGAGTGTTATTCTAAGGAATTTTGCACACTGTAATCCCTCAAGATTCAAGCATCCAGGAGAGGGAGAGCACTAAACAGGGATGTCACGGAGTCCTCACCTGCAGCTGTCCTGAGCCCTGGGAGCAGAGGGTACAGGGCCAGATCTCCACTTAGATGACAAGGTTTGCAAAACAGAACTTGGATGCTTTTGTTATGGGTTCATCTCTTCTTGCTTCACCAAATAACCTCCACTACTCCCCGATAACCTCATGGTACAAGAGATTTCTCAAAGGAGGCTCATTTCTTTCTAATCATGCACCTCTTCCTTCTTCTGCAGGCTGGACTTGGTGAGGCACTATCGGTGGACACATCAGCTTGGCTCTGCCCATTTGTGCTGTTGCAACAGAACAACAGAGGTCAGCTTACATGGGAACACAGCAATGCTTTGCTCACACTTTGGAGGCTAGGAAGTCCAAGATCGAGGCTGTAATAGATGTGCCATCTGACAGGGCACCCCATCTCTGTTTCAACGTGGTGCCTTGGTATAACCTCCTCCCAAAGCTTGGATCCCTCCTTGGTTAGAAGAGTAAAAGTGAGCAAGTCCATCACATATGCCCTTTGGGCAGTGGCATTAATCCACTCATAAAGATGAAACCTTCATGAGCTAACCTCCCATTCATTAGGGTTCCTCTCCCAACACTTCCAGTGGGGACTCTGTGGCCAACACAGTGCATTTTGAGGGACCTAGACCATAGCACAACACTTTTGGGGAGTCTGCCTTGATCTCTGCTATGACTCACTCCAGATTGCTTGATTTCCACCAATGTTCCTCAGGTGTAATGTAGGTGCTGGTGTTTACAGAAGTGACACAATGTCGTATAAGACCATCCTCGCATGTCTGTCAGTGCTAAGTAACTTCCAACCCCTGGAGATATAAAACACAATAAATGTTCAGTATTGCATCTCCAGCTCCTAGTACAGAATCCCATATGTGCTAAGTGCTCAGAAAAAGTTCACTGATGACAGAACTTTCAAGCAGGGCTGAAAATTCCAATCATGCATTTGAATCAAATTAGGCAGTAGACGCAGTTGTGGGAGATTCACCAGTGCGAAACATGCTATCATGGATGCTAAAGCATTGCTTAGGAAAAACAGTCACATTCTTATTTTATTTTGCCAAGAAAATACAGTATCAGAATGACATGCATAAGTGAAAAACGAAATAACACAAATGGACCCCGATGTCTAAAACAATCGCTACAGCTTTGCAGGATGGATTGTGAATCACAGTCTGTTAGCCCTGGAATGGCACCGCACTGGCAGGGAAATACATGAAATATACACTGTGTAATAGAAGAACGATCAACTCAGGCATAGGCCTCCAATTCAGATCTTCAAATTTTCCTCACCTTCTGTTTCTCATTTGCTTTAGCCCCTTCCCGTTTTCAGTTTCCATGTGGGCTTCCCTACTCTCCCTGCACGTCCATATGGCCTGCCTCTGAGAAAGGCGCCTTCGCTCAGAGCAGCAAGTGGCCCCCGCCCAGATGCCCAAGTCCACTCCACCCCACGTGCAGCCCCAACAGATGCTCACACTCAGCGCTAAGAGGCTGGCTGAGAGGCGTGTGCGTCAGCCACTGCCTTATGGAACCACTGGCCATCTGTCTCGCTGTTGCTCTTAAAGGCTAGAGATTCAGCTTCCTGAAATTTCAGATTCACAACATGAGCATTCAATAAAAGTTTCAGAGATGTTTAGATTAACCACCTTCTGCCAAATGATGCTTACTGAAGACTTCTTCAGATTTAGTGATCAAATCACAGTGTGAAGCAAAAATCAGTGTTGGCATTGTCACACAGATGCCATCAAATGTACCATGTCCTAATCTGTGCAGTGCACAGAGAGTTTTTACACTATCAAGGTACAGATGACTACTATTGAATAGCTGGCTTGTGTAAAGCTTATTGGTCTTTCACACATGAGTAAGACTTTAAAATGTTACAACATGTGATCTTGGAGCCATTTTGAAAGAAACCATGTGTATTGTATTAGGAAATGAATTATAACATAAAATAATTTTCAAAAGGGTATTCTCCTTGGTAGATCTCTGTGATCCTTCTAGCCAGGGGATAGCAAATGATTTGAATGGACTAAAATAGTGAAACTTAGTAAATCTTCAACCAATACTATTACGTTCCTTTTCATGCAATTCTTCCATGTGGGACAAATACCATACGGCTCATTTTTCAGATGAGACCACTTAAGTGCATTACTAACAAATCACATGATATCCAAAACTTTACCATGAAGGTAATAGACTCTGAGATAGAATACTGATTTTGGGCAAAAATGTCATAGTGTTTTATAAAAACTTTTATTTAGATGAACTATACATATTTAAAATGTAATATTTAATATTTTAGTATATATGATCACATGTAAAACTGTTACTATGATGAAAACTACGAGCCTATCAAACCTTTCTGCTTTAATTCTCAGGATCTTTTCAACTGAGTTGACTCACTCTTTCTCATGACAACACCTCATCTCTAGTCAACCTCTCATCTGCCTTCAGCCCTTGTACCCTAAGTCGCGTTTTCTAGAAATTTCATATAGGTAGATTCTGGTAATTATGGTTTCTTCCAATATCTTTCACCAATGTAATTATCCTAAGAATTATTCATGTCAAAAGACTATCAATCATTTATTCTACTTTATTGATAATATTTTTCACCCTGTCGATGGACATTTGGGTGACTTAGAGTTAAAGGGTGTTACAGATAAAGATTTTGTGAAGATGTGCGTACAAGGCTTTGTATAGATATACACTGAGTTGCTCTTTCTGAATTATCCCTGGATAAAATTGATGCAGTGGTAGATATAAGTTTAAAAAGTGTTACACCCCACCAGCCATAGGACAGTGGTCATCTGTTTCTAAATCCTCACTGATGCTCAGAATGGGCAATTTCTAAAATTTAGTCATTCCAACAAGCATCCTCCTATATTATGCTACACTTGTAAAACTTCACTCTTCCCTGATACTCAGTGACAAGCAGCTTTCCAATTGTTCATTTGCCATCTTTAAGTATGTTTGAAATATTGATTTGAGCTTTTGCTCATTTACCATGCTTCATATTATTGAGTTTTGAGAATTTAGTTTATAATCTGGAATCAAAATATTTATTGGATATGTGATCCAAATCCTCTTACAGAATCTTGTCACAGATTTTCATATGTTGTATTGTCGTATTATTTCAGTTCCAAATCCTTTGTAATTTCCCCTATGTTTTCTTCATTGTCCCATAGGTCAGTTAGAAAGATGCTGTGATTTACTTACTGATTATTTGTAGATTTTTCCAGCAACATTTCTGTTAGTGATTTATAATTTAATTCCATTGTAATTAGAAAAATTCTCTGTAGATCTGAATCTTTCCAAATGACTAGTTTACTTTAGCAAATGTGCCTTGTGCAATAAAGAAGTGCATATTATCTATTGCTTGATAGATTATTTACACTGGGCAAATCGCTTAATAATCTTATTCAGATATTCTCTATTCTTAGTCGCCCATCATTCTATGGATTATTTAGAGTGGGATGCTGAAATATTCAGGTATAATTGCAGATTTGTCTTTGCCTTCTGAGAATCACATTTAGGTGTACCTTATGAGTTTTGCAGCTGTTATTAGATGCATAATGACTTAGGGCATTCATTTCTTCTCAACTGATTGTAGTCTTTATATTTATGAAATTCATTGCTTTACCACGATCTTACTTGTGGCTTATCAAATTTACTTTTTTTGTGCGGTGCTATTACAGATATTCCAATTCTCTTTTGATTGGTGTTAGCACAAATTATTCTATGTATTGCTTCTGTTTCCTTTTAAACTATTCTTGCCTTCATATTAAAAGTGTTTTCTCATAGCAAGTATATATTTGAGTCATGATTTGCTTCCAATCCAATGATACCTCACTTTTATTAATGGTATTTGGAGAAACAGCAAAAAAATGTAATTACCAATGAAGTTAGATTTAAGTGTGTCATTTACCCTTTGCTTCCTTTTCTCTCCCTCTTCTCTTTCCTTCATTTTCTCTACTTTTTTTTCAACTATTTCTTATGATAACATTTTAAATTAGATTTTAATATTATCTGTTTGTTTGGTTTCTAACATACTGCTTTAGGGTACATTTCGCATACAACAAAGTTCTCATAACTGACCTTCTAGTTAAACTGCACTTTGCATGCAGTGAAATGCCCCTTGCCGCAGGACCCTAGGTAACTTTGCACCTGAAATGTGTGCCATAATAGCCAAATGCTCTGCTTCTGCACACATCATAAGCTCGGCATTACACGGTGATTAATTTTGGTAAGACAGTAAATTATCTTGCAAAGAGATGTAAATGGTAAAAAAAAAATAAACTATTTACCCAAGTGCTTATTTCCTAGGTGCTAGGTGAGAATGAGATGATTGTATTTTCTGTCTCAAGAACAAAATTAAAAGAAATACCCAAAAAACTCAATAAAAGAATAACACTTAATATAATGTTAAATACTAAAAATACGCAAAATATCCACAAGGAACACATTATTGACATTTTTAACAGTGGCAGGAGCTGGCCCTGCACACCTGCCTCCCAGAAATGCATGCAGTAGCGAGATGTAAAGCACAAGTGTCATCTCTCACCTGCTGTTTCTTCAGACAACATTGCTCTGTTGCTTGGGATGAGGACAAGTTGCTTCTACATATGCAGAGGTACTCAATAGCTTTGTTCAGTAAAATAAAATGTGTACTATTTGAGACACATTCTCACTGTGTAGTTCAGGCTGGCCTTGAACTCATGGTGATATTCCTGCCTCAGTCTGCTGAGTGCTGCAATATCAGGCATGTACCACCAAGTCTTGCTAAAACTGTATTTTATTACAAATATTTATGTATTTGCTTCAAAATATATTTAAGGGAACTTTCAATGATTTGAAATTTGTTTATTAATGTTTTTTGTTTATGTTAATGAAATTTGATTAAATATCAAACATTTTCTAAAGAAATATTTTTAATCAGGAAAATAAAATTATCAGAAGCATAAACCTTTATTGACCCCAAACTACAATAAATAGCTCTTTATTTACAACTTTACTTAAAAGAATGTCTTTCAATATGTTTCTTCACCAAATGTCTAGACATTTCTTTTACACACTGCACATTTTTCTGTTGTTTTTATAAACTAAATTTCTTTCTTTTTTTTTTTTTTTTTGGCACCGGGGATTGAACTCACAGCCTCACTCCTACCAGACAGGCACTTAAGCCACTGAGTCAAACTCCCAGTCCTGGTTTTTTGAGGCAGGGTTGCACTATGTAGCTCAGGCCAGTCTTGCGTTCGTGTTGTAGCCCAACCTGGCCTCGAACTCACAACGCTCCACCTACCTCAGCCTCCCAAGTGCTGGGATTAAAGGCGTGTGCCACCATGCCCGGCTATAAACTAAATTTCTAATAGGGAATTTTTTGCAGAGGTAAAAAATTTAAAGAAATAAACATAAGACTATTTTGTGAGTGAATTTAAGTATTATGGTTTGTGCAAAAGCATTAAAATCTTCACTACTAAGAGCTCATAGAATAGTTCCATATTCATCTCTGTTAATGATATTTTGAAACCCAGGGAAAGGGACTACACTGAAAGCTGTGATGCTAAAAGGGTATCATTCACTAGCACCAGATGAGTGAAAGTAACTTGGAGAATGTACGTGTGACACCTGAAACACTGACTCCAGCTCTTCTACTCAGGGAGTTTGCTATGCTTTGCTGTGCCTCAGTTACCATGACTCATAGATGCTCAAAACCGCAAGGCAAGTGTGCTGTAGAATCCCCCGTATCCTTTCTCTCAGGGATCATTGCACCTTATCACTTGAAGCCCAGCGTCTTGAAAACTGCTTTGCACACATTATCTGTTTTGGTTGTTCTTTTATCTCCGTCCTATCCATGAATGGAAATGTAACTTTCATATTCTTTTTACATAACTGTTTTTTAAGATAGCATTAAGAGAAACAAGATGGTTATATTACACCAAAAAGATGTGCATTAGCTACCTGTGCAGGGTGTCGTTAAATATAGGTAGAGAAGTTCTGTCCTGCTGTGTTGTCTTCCTATCCGTACTATGTGCAGTGATTGACGATGTATTATATTAATAAACATAACAAGCAACACTTTAATTTTCCTGACTCTTCAATTTTCACCTAATCAGATGCAAATTCAGTGCATTATCTTCCATCCTCCCTTAGTCTTTGCTTTTTCCTGGACAACTTACCAGGAATCTGATTTCTTCTGAAGTTATTTTATTGGGTCACAAGTCGCAGACAGCCCTGGTGTGACCCAGACCTGGATGGAGAACATTCAGGCACATGTAGTAGATTCCTTGCCTGTCTGCTGTGACGACGGTGGCTGTGCCACACCTCTTCCCTGCTGGTCCTTGCTCGGCTTTGTTATTCTTCAGAATGAACTTGCAAATAGATTACTTCCACAAGAAAATTTATGTCAAGATATACTTCTTGGAAATCCAAGCTAAACTGTATCTAATCAATGGTAATAATAATGAAAAATATATTTAATCATGTCAAGGCAAGAAAAATGGACCATTGTATAGCTGTCAAATACTAAAATTTTAAAATACATTCTACATGGATATTTAGAATACGAATAGCAGAATAGTTTATTTTTCATTCTGTCTTCTTTCCACTAACCAATAAATAAAGGGGAAGTCAAAGTGTTTTAAAGAGGTTGACAAAGATAACGCATAAATCTTCATGAGTTACATTAGAAGTGTATCTGCTGTCATATTGCAAAGAGGTGTCTTACCACTGCAGATGCTTTGGGTTTTGGGGCTCCATTAAGAATGCTGAAGGAGGCCGGGGGTTTAGCTCATCAGTGCAAGCACCTGACTGGCAAGTGTGAGTTTGACCCCTCATACAAAAAAAAAAAAAAAAAAAACCATGTTGAGGGAGGAGAGACTAGGATGAAACAGAACAAAGCACTTCGATGTGTTGTGTCTGTGTGCCAACTCCTCATAAGAAGTGCGATCTTTATGTACTACAAACATGGGCTAATAAAAGAAAAATAAAAGTAGGGAAAAAAAGAGTGTTTTGGAGTGGAGATGTCACTCTGGGACTGAGGTTGTGTGGCTGATGCATCCTCTGTCATCTCCAAATCCTGGATTCTGATGTCACCTTGGACATAACCACTAGGTCACCCAGTAGAGGATTAGAGAAGCATACTGTGTTCTATAATACAAACTCTGGTCTGTGATGGAGACACATTTCTTCAAACTCTATTCCATGGTGAGAACTACTCAGAGGGTCTTGAGAAGCATCAAGATTCTCGTTAAGAAAATTCTTAAGAGGGAAGTTTCCAGTAAGATTTTGGTACTATGAAAAGAAAACATGAATATTCCTGGTCAGTTGCTCTCTATTCCTGCTAGAAAGAATGATAAAATTCAAATTTTATATTAAGATTTAACATGCCATTTGAAAAAAATTACTGTTCTTGTACTCCTCCACCTTGTCTCTTCATTTTTCTTCTAAAATTAAAACTGTGATTGTCTTTACATTTTATTTTTTTGGTTCTGGGAATCAAACTCAGGACCTTGCACTTGCCAGGTAGGTGCTTGTACCTCTGAATTATACTCCTGGCTTTGCAATATTTTTTAAGATTGTCTTGTAGTTTTTTCATTAACCATTTATTTTAGATTATCTTCACTGCTTAAGAACTCAATAGTGAAGGCCTCTACAAAGAGGAATATTAGCTAGGGAGCCAAATAGACATAAATGGCCTACATGCTATTGATTCACAAAAGAATCAACTTACACTAAGTATAGAAAATATATTTCTTGTAAATTATCTGAGTATATAAAAGTAAATGTTTAAATCTCAAGCAGTTGAGAAAATTCCAAGGTGCTTTATTATTTGTAAGAAAATAGGTAGGCATGGTGGTGGACCCCTATAATCGCAGCACTCAGGAGGCTGAGGCAGGAAGATTGCTGCAAGTTCAAGACCAACTTGGGCTACAAAGTGAATTCAAGGCCAGCCTAAACTACATAACAAAATCCTGTCCCAAAAGGACAGGAAAAAAAAAAAAGACGTGTAAAAAGTAAATTGCAAAATTATAAAAATTAAATATTCAAATTTAATAATTAAATATTTAAATAACAATTTTCAAATGTATTCATCTTTGCACACAGAAAATGTAGCACATCTTTGCTGCAAAGAAAAGTAAAGATTGGCTGTTTTGTGTTCAATAGTGCATCTTTCTGCATCAAAGATTCACTCTTCCTAACTACCCTAAGTCCAATTAAAAATGTGTGGTTGGAACCAACATCAGGAAGGATCTGGTACACTGAATGTCTGGTAAAATGCTCATAATTGTATTTTCTATCAGACCAGCTTCAACTCAAATTTGATGAACACGCTTAGCTATTAGTGCGAATCCTATGTCCTGTTGCTTGGTAAATGCCCTCAAGACGGAGGGCTCTGAGTTTATAATTCAATGTATTTGTTTTCTTGCATTGTAAGCCACTGGGATGAAACAAACTTTTAGACCATGGACAGAGCATATTATTCAAAAGGATGCTTTTGAAGTTTCCTGGGTGAAAATTATCATTTAAAAGTCTTTCTCTTGCTTGTGGTAAATATGCTGTCACAGGCAATTAGAGAAAATGTAGTAGTAAACTCAATATGAAAAGCACTACGGGCAGGATTATTAGATGCAAGGTGGCTTAGCTGGGGGATTTGCATGGAGTGTCAATTTGCTCTACTTTAAAGACATTGTGTATTGTTGGTTCATGAAAGCACTAAACAGGGTGTCGATAATTAGACCTGCCACCACGATGAAGGGAACAGTCTTCAGAGACAGTGCAAACAGATTTTTAGATTGTTTCTGCTCATGGGCTCCACCTTCTAGATTTACAAATAGTCACTGAACTCATTGCCTTGCAAAAGTGTACTGCATTATGATTTTCTTAAGATTATTTTGTAGTAGAATGCAGTGTAATTATGAGGTTAGTATCACTTGTTATAGGTAGCTTTCTCCCTTCAAAGAAATAAAAGTGTTTTGATTTGCAATATTTCATTTGATTTTGCAAATTACCAACGTCCCCCTGAAGGAAAGTGTTACTAACCGTGCCTTACTGAAAAAAAGTAACAAAGGGGCTAAGAGGCTGAACGAATCAATACAAGTGAGAATTGGAGAGCAAAACTAACCAACATACAGGTCCTTTCTTTAATTTTTACTTTAATTTATTTTATATTACTTTAGTACCAGGGATTGAACTCACGATCTCATGCTTCCCAGGCAGGAGCTGTGCTGCTGAGCTATATCCCCAGCCCCCTCGATTTTTACTTTTAAATAGAAACTCCTAGCAAGATGCCAAACTACCTACATGGGTGCACGCTGCACCCCCTCCTGTTAGTCATCTGCAGCAGAAACCCTGCACACAGCGCCTGGGAAGTGGCGGTGAGGCGGCCTGGAGAGCACACCCAGGTTTTGCAGTTTTGCATGCGTGTGCACATGCGCACATGTGCACTTCCACACACTGTACCACACGCAAGGATTCTTGTGTCAGCACCACACTCAGGACGTGGAACTAAACTGCTCCTCACATCATCCCCTTCACCCTCTCTGTCGCCATCCCCAAACACTCATCTGTCCTCCCCCTAACATTTCAAGATGTGAACTTTCTATAGACAGAAGAAGTGACTAACACTTGTGCGTGTTTCCTTAGATTTCTGTGCTCCACGAACCACCCCAGAGGCTCCATCCCCGCGATTCTCCTCCTGCTCATGAAGAGTCCTCAGTTTGTATCGCTGTCAGACTGTGTGCTTCCCCAAAGTTTCTTGAAGCACTCGCCTCTTGAGAGAGGTTTGCCTCCAGTTCTAGACTGTCTCCAAGAAAGACGAAATGCTGAAGATTTTGAGTGACATAAATTTCCATGACCCAAATCACATTTGTTGAGTTTTATCCTAACCAAACTCTGTTACTCAAACAGAAAAAGGTATGTAGATCGCTGGGTGCCAGGGTTGCACAGGAGTAAGGATACTTTTATGATGCAAATATCCTGATTTTGTATATAAGCATCACAGCATATCACGCATGAGATCTTTCTTTGCAAGACAGATATCATAATGATAATGATGCAATTTTAAGAGGACATTTATGATGATTCAATCTGGCAATTATGTCTAAATCTTACAACAATGCTGAAAAATAATATCCTTTCAATAAATACTAGTTATTATGATAATTCATGTGACTTTGGCCACTAGTAAGATTAAATATTTTCTTCTGTATTTGTCAACTTATTAAATTTCTTCTCCTGTTGATCAAATGTTCTTCCTTGAATATACTGATAGTGTCTAAGAATATTTATTCCCAATTTACTTGTATAGAGTTTTAAAAGTAAAATTTTTTAGTTGTTTAAAACTCAAAACAAAAATATTTATGTCTCTCAGTAGTGACACTTCAATATTTCTGGGAATTTTTAAATAAAATACACTTCTTTTTTGCTTAACAAGATTGATCTACATATTGAGGGAGGGATTTAATGAACCAGACAAAACTGGATAAAAAGTGTAGTGCATAAATTTCCTTATATCTGTATAATTTAATGAAAAACTCCCAAAATTAAGCCAAACTTGTTTCTATTTGATACACTGGTGGTATTCAAATAATTTAAGTTCTGGTTTCAGATAGAAAATTAAACTGTATTGAGTATAAGGAAGACAGAAATCTCAAAATTATCTTCAAGACATGTTGAAACTTTGAAACATTTCTGAACTTTTAAAAAATCCCAAGAGCACAAAACAAAGTTGGAGGTTGGTGTCTCGAAATGAACAGACAAACGCACTTTTGAGCTATAATCCCTCAGGCCTCATATACTGTGTGATTCAGCCCAGGGAACCATTTCCAGTTTCTATTTTGCTTAACTCCAGTGCATTTAATAAAATGTAACAATGAATAAACATTTGCTTCGGTAAGCTTATTTTTTTACTGCCTGCCCAATGCAGCCAGCTTATGTAAACACAGCAAAACCTTTTTTATTATAAACTTTTTATAAGTTTTGGATTTTTTCATTCATGAATTCACACATTCATTCACTCATCTAGTGTGTTTGCTATCTACACAGCCCTAATTTAGTCACTAATATTGCAGAATTCATTGAGACAAGGGAAGTCTGTTTTCATGAGACTTTCTCTCCTAGGGACACAGACAGCCCAGTGACAAATCAGCAAATGAGCATGAGCTATAATTTGATGCATTAATAGGGGCACTGACAGATAATAAGGAAAGATCAGACTATGAGTAGGGACAGATGTACTGCTCCAGGTGATCAGGGAAGCCCTCGCTGACTACAGAATGGGAAAGAACCACCAGAGAGGACAGGGTGAACAGTGTTGTAACTGTTTTCAGAGAGATTTTTCAGCCAAAACCTGAAAGTTCTAAGGCCCTGAGGTAGGATGAGTAAGTGGTCTCTTTCAATGATAAGATTATGCATGGTTTATATATTCAGTGTGTGTTGCTACAGACATGTGAAAATACAGAAATCTCTGGAAGAATTTTGTAAAGGGGCTTCAGAGTCTTCCTGACCTTCCTGAACCAGCTAGAGAATATGTGGTATCGCAGAGAACTACCTCCATCAGTGGTCTCGAAGCCAAAAATGGGGTTTCCCTCATCGTTGAGTGAGAAAATTCTAGACCTGTGTGAAATGGGTCAGGGACCACCATAATATTTGTTGAAGAATATATATTGAAATCCCCAAGATTAAACAGATGAGTTTGTTCTGGAGAACGAGATGGAGCTCGTGTTTCAAGCTATTATGACCTGTAGAATGCTTTCTTATTCTAAGAAAATAAAACAGTAAAATTCATTGTGATATAATTTTGTATTCTTATTTTCTTCACATTGACCGCACTAAATGTCAGCAAACAGCATAAATTAA